>CM035118.1:47109127-47709127 GCA_020205555.1 Panax stipuleanatus | reverse complement strand
GCAAAGAAAAGGTATAATCTCTAACTTTAGAGTTTAAGATTTCCTTAAGTTATTCAAATTTTAGTTTTATGAAAATATGAATATTTATGAAAACTTATGATTTTGGGGATATATGTTATATGATGTTTATAACATGAAGTTTATATGTGAATTGTGATAATAGATGCTTATAAGTGAATTGTATGATGGTTTAGTTAGTTAATTCATGATGAACATGAGGAAATTCATGTTCATCAAAAGTCATAGTAAAATAGTTTGATAATTGACCTATTTGAAATCAAAAATTGTGATTTGATTGTGTAAATTGAGGTTAGATGTTGATAACATGTTTATAAACAAATTTAAATATGTTTTGATTGGGTATTTTGATTTAAAAATAGATTTCATTGTTCAATTTCATCAAGAACACTTGTTAATGGTTTTCTTCAAAAATCATGGAATTGATTGTTGTAAACTATGTGTTTTAAGGATTAAATATGTTGAAACATGTTAGGAGTTTAGAAATTATGTTTTCTATTAAGATGTTATGAATTGTATTGACTAGAAATTAAAACTTGTTGTGGAGAAATAAGTCAAATTGCCTTTTTCTCTACACAGTTAGCGAAGCAGTTTTGGTTCGCAGTAGGGGGCCCGTCCCGGCGGGCCTTGCAAGGCCAAGTACATCCGCCCCGGCGGGGGGTATGTAGATTTTTAAAAGTTTGAAGCCCGCCCCGGCGAGCATGTTAAGCCTTGAACCCCCACCCCGACGGGAGGTATGCAGAAAAAAAAGACCTTTGTTTTGAAAAGCTAAGTTTATGTAATAATTTAATTGCCTGTTAACATGCCTTAAAATGCTAAATAATTGTAATGAGATATATTAAAAATATATGATGTGAAATTATAATTTGAAATAATTATAATTATAGTAAAGGTTTAATTTAATTAGATTAATTATAATGAATATAGTTGATTAGTTTTATAATAAAAGTAAATGTTTAACTTGAAGTATAATTTGTTTAGTTATAACTTAATATGTGATTATAATTTAGAATAATTATAATTAAGGTAAAAGTGTAATTTAAATTATAATTTATTTAATTATAATTTAATGAGTGCATGAATTGAAATTGATTATTTATAATCTGAGTAATGGTTTAAATTAAATTATAATATTTTTAAATTATAATTTAATGCATGATGTAATTTGAATAATTAGAGTAATGATTTAAAGTAAATTATAAATGGTGTAATTATAAATTGTTTAATTATAATTTGATTAACGTGGATGTTTAAATTATAATTCGTTTAATTATAATTTAATATGAGTATGTAATTATTATTTGACTTAATTATGTGATTATGTTATGCGATTAATTATGTGATAAGTAACTATTAACTTAATAGTTAAAGAGGATTGAGTTAACCTAAGATGGTTAACTAACTATGAGGAGTAGTTATGCGATAATTAACTTATATTGTTAATTATACATAAGTTTGACAGTGAGTGTCAAACGAGTAAATGGAAGAGAATTACGAAGTGTAAATTAGAAAGTATAAAGTAGAATTTACTTAGACGTTTGATAAGCGTTGCTAGGTGACTAATAGTTGATGCGTATGGTAATACGTGTGTAGGATTGATGAAGCAGATTATTATAAGCTGTTTTTCGATAATTGATAATCTACGAGCCAGGCAAGTCTTTCGGTTCCTATTTTCTATGTGAACTTGATGATATTATGAACTGTTTTAAAATGTATTGCAAAGAGCATGTTATGTTATATATGTTGCAAGCATGAAATGTTAAAGTCAATTTATGACTATATTGATTGATTTAAGAATGTTGATTGAGTAAGGAACTCAATCTTTATATTTGTTATGTGATTAAAGCATGTATGCCATGTTACTTTAAAGTTTATGAGATGTATGTTGAGCATGTTAATTATGTGCTACATGATGCATGAAAACTGTTAGTTCTTGCTGAGCTGTCGAGCTCACTCTTGCAAATAACCATTTTTGCAGGTCAAGGAGGCAAGGTAATGATACATGCTAGTTGAATGTTAGAGTTCAATAGTAATTCAAGAAGCTTACTTATGTTTTATGAGAAATACATTTAATATCTTGATTGTAATGTAGATCTAAAGCTGTAAAGTTGACTTATCCAATGTATATGGATAATAATTGTAATTTAAGACTTTGTATAGTTATTTCGTTGTAACGATTCATGATTTAGATTTGAATCGAAGTTATGTAATGTAAAGGTTGCGATTCAGGGTAATAAAGAAAGAAGTTTATAAAAGCTTTAAATTATTCCACATTTTTAGTGATTTTTAATATCGAATAATGATGTAAAGATAGATTAAAGTTGTATTGTTAACGATCGAGAAAGAGAATATTATTGTATGATTTTTGGGGTCGTTACAATCATTCCTATCAATAAAGTTAATGCATATGTATTATTTGATTCGGGTGCTACTTGTTCATTTATATCCGATGACTTTGCTAAGAACCTAGGATTGACTAAGGACGAGTTAGAATACCCTATGAACATATAGATTGTGAATAAAGAAGTGATTCCTATTAAGTATGTACACAAGAATTGTAGGGTGGATATAAAGGGTAACATTATGAACGTAGATCTTATCCTGATTAGACTTGGGGAATTCGACGTCATTCTGGGAATGGATTGGCTATTCAATTATGGGGCTGTAATTGATTGCCAGAAGAAGTGTATTAACCTTATGACTCCGCCAAAGGTTATGTTTTATGGCAGCAAGTCGCCTAGACAAGCGAGTTGTCTGACGATGATGCAGGCTATGAAGTTGTTAAGACCAGGCTGTGTAGGGTATTTAGCCTACATAGTCGATAGTCGTAAAGAGAACCCGAAGTTGAAGGAAATACCAGTAGTGAGGGACTTCGTAGACGTATTTTCGAAAGATTTGCCAGGACTTCCGCCAGATAGAGAGGTTGAGTTTGTGATCGATTTGGATCCAGGAACGGCTCCAATATCGAAGGCACCGTACCGTATGGCTCCGATAGAAATGAAAAAATTGATAGTACAGCTGCAAGAGCTACTGGACAAGAAGTACATTCAACCGAGGGTATCGCCGTGGGGAGCGCCGGTGTTATTTTTGAAGAAGAAGGATGGGACGATACGGCTTTGCATCGACTACAGAGAGTTGAACAAGGTCACAATTAAGAAGAAGTATCCGTTGCCTGGGATCGACGACCAGTTTGATCAGTTGAAGGGAGGGAGGTACTTCTCGAAGATAGACCTGAGAAGTGGTTATCATCAATTGAAGGAGAGGCCAGAGGATATTCCGAAGACGACGTTCAGAACTCGATATGGTCACTATAAATTTCTGGTTATGTCATTCAATCTAACGAATGCTCCTGTAGCATTTATGGGCCTAATGAACGGAGTGTTCAAGTCGTTTTTGGACAAATTCGTGGTGGTGTTTATCGACGACATTTTGGTATACTCGAAGACTAAAAGGGCACACGTAGAGCATCTGAAGGTAACTTTGGAGGCATTAAGAAGGGAGAAGATGTATGCCAAGTTTTTGAAATGCGAATTTTGGATTGAGCATGTACAATTTCTCTGACATGTAATTGATAAGGATATAATCTCGATAGATCCATCCAAAGTCCAAGCTTTGATGAACTGGGATCAGCCGAAGATACCGTCGAAAGTGAGAAGTTTTCTCAGATTGGCAGGATATTACAGAAGATTCATTCAAAACTTTTCCAAGATCGCAACTCCACTGACAAATTTGACTAGGAAATCTGTGAAATTCGTTTGGACAGAGAAGTGTGACGAAAGCTCCCAAGAGCTTAAGAAGAGGTTGAGTACAGCACCTGAGTTATCTCTTCCAGATGATACAGGAAATTTTATGGTTTATAGTGATGTATCGCACAAAGGACTTGGCTGTGTGCTTATGTAAAATGGCAAGGTCATTGCGTATGCGTCACGACAATTGAAGGACTATGAGAAGGGGTATCCGACCCATGACTTGGAGTTAGCTGCAGTGGTATTTGCTTTGAAGATCTGGAGACACTACCTTTATGGGGAGAAGTGTGAAATATATACAGACCACAAAAGTCTGAAATATATTTTTACACAAAAGGACTTGAATATGCGCTAGAGAAGGTGGTTGGAGTTAATTAAGGACTATGACTGCGAGATTTTATACCATCCGGGTAAAGCAAATGTGGTTGCCGACGCCTTGAGTAGAAAGGGTCGGGAGAAATTGATGATGTTGACCGCTCAAGAGGAGCTAATTTCAGCAATGGAGAAGCTGGAATTGGAGGTGAGGTATCCTATGAAAGCCGATGAAAAGTTGTTCTAGATACAAGCTGGTACAACTCTATTAGATAAAGTTAAAGAAGCTCAACTTCAGGATGAAAAATGTGAGAAGGTGAAGAAGAAGATATCCGAAGGGGATGAACTGAAATTCAAAGTAGACAATGAAGGACTACTGAGATTCGAGAGCAGAGTTTCGGTACCGCCAGTACCAGAGATTAAGGAGGACATTTTGAGCGAGGCTCATAGTTCACGGTATTCGAGTCACTATGAAAGTACCAAGATGTACTAGGATCACAGACAACATTTCTGGTGGCCGAATATGAAACGAGATGTTGCCGATTGTGTTGCCAAGTGTCTGTCATGTTAGAAAGTGAAAGCAGAACATCAGAAGCTGAGTGGTTTGCTACAACCTCTAGAGATCCTAGAATGGAAATGAGAATATATTACGATGGATTTCGTGATTGGTCTTCGACAACTCAGAAAGGCTACGACGCAGTATGGGTTATCATTGACCGATTGACTAAATCAGCACACTTCCTTCCGATCAAGATCAGATTCAACCTAGACCAGTTGGAAAAGTTGTATGTGAAAGAGATTGTTTCAAAGCACGGAGTTCCATTGTCGATTATTTTTGACAGAAATCCGTGCTTCACATCGAATTTCTAGAAGTGTCTATAGGAATGCATGGGGACGCAGCTGAGAATGAGTACTGCATATCACCCTCAGACAGACGAGCAGAGCGAAAGGACGATACAGACATTGAAGGATAAGTTGAGAGCGTGCATCATGGATTTTCAAAGGAAATTGGGATGATCACTTATCGCTCGTTGAATTCGGTTACAACAACAGTTACCACACTAGTATTGGCATGCCGCTTTACTAAGCATTGTACGGCAGAAAGTATAGAACTCCACTATACTGGGATGATGTTGGCGAGAGACAATTACTAGGTCCAGAACTGGTACAACAGACAGTAGAGATAGTCAAAGTAATCCGGACACGATTAGTAGCTGCTTAGGATAGGCAGAAGAAATACGTCGATCCACACTGCAAGAATGTGGAATTTGAATCGAGTAGCTTTGTATTCTTGAAAGTCTCTCCCTGGAAGGGAAAGATCAGATTCGGTAAAAAGGAGAAATTGAGCCCGAGGTTCATTGGACCCTTTGAGGTACTGCGAAGAATAGGAAAAGTCACATATGAGGTAGCCTTACCTCCAGCGCTAAAGCATGTCCACAACGTCTTCCATGTGTCAGTGTTACGACCCTACAAACCCGATTACAAACATGTGATAGAATATGAAACACTACAATTTGAGAAAGACTTATCCTACGAAGAAGTTTCTGTTTAGATTGTTGACAGGAAAGAACAAGTTCTCAGAAATAAAGTAATACCTTCTGTTAAGGTAATTTGGAGGAACCACAACGCTGAAGAAGCTATGTGGGAACTTGAAGAGCATATGGTGAAGACTTACCCACACTTATTTGCTTAATTAATGTGTAAGCGATTCTGTGGACAGAATCTTTGTAAAGAGGGAGAATGTAAATGGACGAATTTAATTGAACCGTGATTCTGGGGACAAAATCCTTTTAAGGGGGAAAGATGTGACGAACAAGAATTTTATAAATTATTTAAATATTTATTGAATGAAATAAATATTTTTTGATGATTTAATTATTGAGTTAAATAATTATTTGATGGAATTGTGGTAGATTAATTTAATTATATGTGTTACATTAGTTAAATTAATGTGGAGAATTTTATTATTCAAAGTATGTATTTAATTGAGTTTATTTGATTAAATGAATTATTTAATAAGCATAATGTTATTCTAATTAATTTAATAATTAATTAGAGATGTAAAGATTTCACATAATTAATAAATGAAAATTTTAATTATGTGATAATATGCTTTAATGTGGAGTTATGATATTTTATTTAATTGATTTAAATAAGATTATTTGATTAATTAGAAGTGTGACATTAAACTATATAATAAGCATGTAATTAAAATAAATGATAAAGGAACTCTTATTACTAGCCAAACATGGCCCTAGGAGAAGTTGGGGCAGTTAACCCATTATGGGATTAACTGATCACTTACTTATCAGTTATATAATTTATATATGTATTATATATCAATACATATATTATATATCATATCAGTTTCTATGTTAATATCTTCCATCTGAGAGAACTAGAGAGAAAATTGAGAGTTTAAAGGAGGAAGGTTGAAGAATCAAAGAAGAAGAGTTCTATATCATCATTTAAACAAACTAGCAAGGGTAATCCCTCCTCCTAAGTTTTTAATTAAGTTTTTAGAGTTTTTCCATTAACGGGTGTTTTAAAATTCTCTGTAAAAGCCTATTTTGTTATCAATGCATGAATTGATGAATTATGTGTATATACATGTTAATATATGATCATAACATGTTTTCTACCATCTAAGTATGTTTTAAAAATAATCAATTTCATATAATTATGTTTTAATTGGATTTTCAGAAGTTATAGAGCATAAAGAACATGTATTTAATCTTATGTACAAATTGTATGTTTTAAATTGTTTGTTTAACTTAAAATTGACAGTAGATTATTATTATACATGTTAAAACGAAGAGAACGAACTTTAAACGGATGGATTCAGAGTTATAACGAATCCGTAACGTTGAATTTCACGATTTCTCTCAAAACTTTTCAAAATACTAAGAACAGTGAATTTAAGTGGTTTAATTTGAGTAATTGCATGATCTTAAGTGTTAAAAACATGTTAGGTTCATTGTATGATGTTTTTGTAAAGTTTATACTTCATGAGTATCAGTAATAATCATTGTGTTAGTATAAATTGGAGTTAATTGGACTACGAACTGTCAAAATCGCGAACTGAACCTGAACCGCCAAGGCAAACCCGCCCCAGCGGGTACCATGCAACATGTAAGCCCGCCCCAGCGGCATAACACCCGCCCTAGCGGGTGTGGTGCAGAGAAAAAAAATTAGATTTTTGCATTTTGTGTGTTTTTAAGCCCTAACATGATATACTAACTGAATGTAATGAACCTAATGACATGTTAGGTGTATGAAACAATAATATAAAATGTTGATTGACATTAATAATATAATTTGAAGTTTCATGTTAACAACTAAGTTGTTGACATGTATAATATAATGTGAAGTTTCATGTTAACAAACTAAGTGTAAACTTGGATATGGTGGTCGTAAAACATGATTATGATTGTCTAAGAGCTTACGCTTGTATGGTATACATGTTATGAGTTTATACTCATGTTATGTGTTTAGTCAACAAGTTAATATTATAAACCAAGTTGTAAGTTGAACTTAAGTGAGAAGTTCAACGGTTAAACATAATAGCTATAAAAACTAATCAATGTCATATACATAATGTAATGTGTAAGACGTTGAGGAATTGAATTGTAACTATATTTGTAGCTTGCGCACGAGTCAAGTGTTCTATCCCTAACTTATTATTGTTAAGCAAGTTTTCTTATCCATACTATTTAAATTGAGCAAGCTTTCTAACTTCAAATTTATTCATTGAGCAAGTTTTATACTTATGATTCTATATCAATCAAGTTCTTATTCTTGTTTATTCAAGTTAAGATTTCGCATGAGATGTTTTAAACGTTGTTAAGTATTATTTCAGTATACAATCTTTATTCAATTGTATACCCTCGAGATTTATATTTCAATTCTATTATCAAGTATTGTTAAACCTTGTAAGACTAGCCAACCCTTATTGATTCGACTAGTCCATAGTTGATGAACGTTCTAAATTCTAGAACTATTAGTGAGCTTATCCAAATCAAACTTCCTTTGGTGCGGTCTCTGATGTCAAACTGAAATGAACAACCCTGTAAAGGGGATTATTTATGCTTTAGCGTTGAGATATTGTGCACAGTATGGTACTAAGGGCTGATCCCCCTAAGTACGAGAAGTAGATTTCATATAGTCTTATGACTGTTAAAGGTTTAAAGTAGAAATACTCAACAACCTAGGACATAGATCAAGGTCTTATGACCCTCAGATGTTCTTTTGATTCTTACTATTCATTCTTGATTCAAAAGCCGAGTTTTCTTATTCAGAAGTCTTTGATTCACTCGCATGTTATTATATTATTATATTATTGTGCTTGTGGACAATCGTGCTCACTCTTTCATAATAACATTGCAGTTAAGAACGAACAGTCTGACGAGCCTTCTACTAGTAAAGGCAAGGGAAACATTAACAAGTGACTGAAGACTTGTCATTTGTTTGAATTGTTTATTCTAATATTTGATGTTGTTTAAGAATTAAGACTTATGTATTTGTTTATGTTTCGTACAGAGTTTTAAGGTTAAGTATGACCTGGGATTAATTATATTTTTATTCAGATGTTATAACCCTATAAGGGGAGATGATGGATTTATTTCTATCTATTTCATGATTTGCATTAATTATGGGTAGATAGATATATGATAATTGTATCGTAAACACCAAATCCCGTGGAAATTGAAGTACCCGGATTTGCCACAAGTTAGTATCAGGGCCGTAGGTTATGAATGTGACACCCCCAAATCCAAGTACTTCATTTTCACATGATTTGGTGTTCACTATATAACTATAACATCCAACTATTGCCCAATAATACAGAATCCAAAACAAATTACAACCTTATCATTAAATAAAAATCTTCCTTATAAAAGGATTACAACTTAATTGAATAAATCTAAGGGTTTGCTAACCTTAACATAAACAATAAGTGCGGAAAATAAAACATAACATAAACGAAGTCTTAATACAATCATAATCAAAATACAACAAGCCGTCACTTGTTCATCTTGCCTTTCCCTTTACTCATTGACGGTACGTCAACATTTTCGACTTTAGCTGCAATGGTTATTTAATTACAAAAGTGAGCAACAAAAGCTCACTTCAAATACAACAATAATAATGGCATAAACTAAATAGCTTCAATAGATTTTATTAACTTTTCTTTCATCAATAAAGAATTGAATAATAATTCTTTCATCAACATTTAGAATTCTGAATATTGAAATCATCTGAGGGTCATAAGACCTTGAACTATGTCCTAGGTTATAAACATTTCTATTTAAAACCTTTAACAGTCGTTTAGACTATGGACTCTTAACTCGTACTTAGGGGGGTCACCCTTCGTACCATGTATTGTGCACAAACATCTTAACGCTTTCGCATGGTAATCCCCTATTAAATAGGGTTGTTCATCTCAGTATTTGATACAAGTTCGTACCAAAGAAACTTTAGTTTGGATAAGCTTAAAAAGAAATTTGGAGTTCAACTATCATCAACTAAGGAGTAGTTGAATCGACTCACAATAATTTAAGAGTTCAATAATACAAGAATTATGAACCAAGTATAAGTCATAACGATAGACTTCATATTAAATAGGCATGCTTTAGAAATAACTTAAAGCATTTGAAAGATAGATAAACCTTGCTTGAACGACTAAGTCAAGGTCACGTTAATTCAATAATAAACTTTGATAAGATATTTGCTCAACATGGAATTTATAAAGAATACTTATAACTCACATCATTATAATCAATAAAGATAGCTCAAGTAAAGTTTGATTATAGAAAACTTGCATAAACGTAAAAGAAAGGTTTAGGAAAAACTTGCATAATTAACAAGTGTAGGGATAGAAAACTTGCCTCAAGCGCAAGTTTCACTTTACAATACACAAATCACTTTCTCAATCGTCCTACACATTACATTACGTTTATAATATCAATTAGTTCCTATTCATTACGTTTAACCGTTGAACTTCTTACTTAAGTTCAACTTAACAACGTGATTTACAACTTAACTCGCAAACTAACCACATACGTGAGTCTAAACTCACAACATGCATATCATACGCATATAACACTTTAAACTATCATATCGTACCCTATGATAATAATATCCAAATACACACATAACATATTAATATGAGACTTCAATTTATCTTAAACATGTTAACAATATGTTATCTTATTATTTTATACACTTAACACGTCATCACACTAAGTTAGCTAATCATGTACTGAATAAAAACTACTTGGGACCAAACTAACATTTTCGGATAGCATGTAGCCCCGCTGGGGCGGGGGTTTCTAGGTCAAAAGCCCCTCTGGGGCGGGGGGCCCCCACTGATGGGTTCCCCGGCTCGCGAACTGTGCATAGAAAAAGCCAATTTGGCTTATTTCTTAGCACCAAAGTCCGATTTTAACTAACACAATGTATATGAAACTTTATACAAAAAAAAATCTTAAACTTCTAACATGATTTTAACATACATAAAAATCACAACACATAATCAAAACACTAATTTTCATAATTTTTGAAGAAAACACCATATTAGGCGTTCTTGACGAAAATTAACATTTCGACTTTGTTTTTAAACCAAATCGAACAATTCAAATCATGTTATTTTTTTTTCTTGATATATTATAATAATGTATTATCAATCTACATAATATATCACAATCAAACACGAATTTTGATAATTTAAAGACTATTTTTTAAAACTAGTTCACTGTAAATTGCTATGAACATAATTTCTTCATGTTCATCATATTTACATGAATTTAATCACTTAGACAACTATATGAATCACATGTTAAACATATATGAATCATATTACATAAAACATCAAAGAAATCGAATTTAAGAGAACTTAAACTATGAACACAAGAAAGAACAATGAAGAACAACAAATTCAAAAGTTTTATTATACCTATGCTTTGATTAGGAGAAAAAGATGATGACTTTTGTTTTGATTCTTGCTTTTGATTTTTAAAAGATTCTTCTTCCTCCTCTTCCTTTCTCTCTTCTTCTCTCTTTTCTCTCTAGTTTTCTTACTCTGTTCTTTCTTTCTAACACAGACTAACTCTATAACTTAACTAATGTAATAAAATATACATAACGAATATACGTATCTAATATAAAATATAATTATATAATACATAACTGCCATATAATTTTATCTCTACTTAATACATAGCAGTTACATTTTTTTGAAAATCAAAAGCCACTAGGGCCTCTTTTGCAAAAACCCATTTAAATTTAAAAATAGATTTTTAGGTTTTAAGGCCTTGTTTGGTAAAAACTATTTAAAATAGGTTTAAAGGCCTTGTTTGGCAAAACTAATTTAAAACTTCTTTATTTTAATAAATACTTTAACAGATATTTTTAATGTTACACTTTATTTAATTAAATCTCAACCTTATAATTTAATTAAATACAAGCTAACATTAATTAATTAATTAAAATTGCACATAATACTAAATTGGTACACAATTGTAATTCCCTTATTAATCATAATTCATGTAATAAATTAGTAAATCATTATAAACACTTAGCACATAATATTCCTCTAATTTAATTATTCTCAATTAAATTAGAATTATACTACACAATTACTTACACATCAATTTAATTAATTCTATTACACTTAATTAAATTACTCCACAATAATCACATAAATTATTTATTTCACTCAATAAATAAATCAATTAAAATATTTATTTAATTCAATAAATATTTACAATTAAATATACAAAATCTCATTCGTTACAATATTCCATCCTTAAAAGAATTTTGTTCCCAGAATCACAATAAAAAAACTCATTCGTCACATTCTCCCCCCTTAAAAAGATTATGTCCCCAGAATCGGTATATAAGAAATTACACAAATAGTTGGGGATAAGTTTTCATCATAACATCTTCGAGTTCCCACGTAGCTTCTTCAGCACTGTGGTTCCTCCAGATTACCTTAACAGAAGGTATCACTTTATTTATAAGTACTTGTTCTTTTCTATCAACTATTTGAACAGGCACTTCTTCATATATTAGGTCTTTATCGAATTGTAAAGGCTCGTACTCTATCATATGCTTGTAGTCGTGTTTGTACGATCGCAATCCGAAAATATGGAAAACGTTGTGTATATTATCTAGCTCCGGAGGTAACGCAATCTCGTAAGCCACTTCGCCAACCCTCCGTAGTATCTCGAAAGGTCTAATGAATCGGGGACTCATCTTCCCCTTCTTGCCAAATTGAATCTTTCCCTTCTAGGGAGATATTTTCAGGAAAACGAAGCTTCCCACTGCAAATTCTCGATTCTGTCGATGATGATCGGCATACTTCTTTTGTCTGTCTTGAGCAGCAACCAATCTCGTTCTGATTACCTTCACAATTTCGGCAGTTTGTTGTACCAATTTCTGTCCCAACAGTTGATGCTCACCGACCTCATACCAGCATAATGGGGTTCTGCATTTTCTACCGTATAACGCTTTATAAGGCGGCATGCAATACTTGCATGGTAACTATTGTTGTAGGCGAACTCCACCAATGGTAGATGATCATCCCAGCTTCCTTTGAAGTCTATAACGTAAGCTCTCAGCATGTCTTCTAACGTCTGAATTGTTCTCTTGCTCTAGCCATCGGTCTGAGGATGGTACGCCGTACTCATTCGTAATTGCGTTCCCAAGCACTCCTGTAGTCGCTTCAAAAAATTCGACGTGAAACGCGAATCTCTGTTGGATACAATCGACACTGGAACACCGTGTCTAAAGATAATTTCCTTTACGTACAGCTTTGCTAACTGATCCAAGTTGTATCTAATCTTGATCTGTAAGAAATAGGTTGACTTTGTCAGTCGATCTTTTATAACCCATATCGCATCGAAACCCTTCTGAGTCGCTAAAAAACCCACCACAAAATCCATCGTGATGTGCTCCCATTTCCATTTCGGAATCTCTAGCGGTTGCAATAATCCACTCAGTCTCTGGTGTTCTGCTTTGACCTTCTGGCACGTTAGACATTTCGCAACGCATTCCGCCACGTCTCTTTTCATATTCAGCCACCAGAAATGCTGTCTCAGATCTTGGTACATCTTCGCACTCCCAGGGTGAATCGAATATCTCGAGCTATGAGCTTTGTTCAAAATATCCTCTTTGATGTCTGATACTGGCGGTACCCAGATTCTCCCTTCAAATTGTAGCAGTCCTTCACTATTGATCTTAAACTTGATTTCTTCACCATCAGTTATCCTCTTCCGGATCTTTTTGCACTCCTCATCAAGAATTTGTGCCTCTTTCACCTTGTCTACCAGAGTAGAACCAGTAGTTACTTGAAACATCTTCTCATCCGATTCCGTCGGATAGTTGACTTCCAGCTCTAACTTAGCCATCTCTGCTATCAACTGCCCCTGATCAGTTAACATATTCAACTTCTTCCGACCCTTTCTGGTTAAAGCATCGGTAACTACGTTCGCTTTACCCGGATGGTAAAGAATCTCGCAGTCGTAGTCCTTGATAAGTTCCAACCATCTCCACTGGCGCATGTTCAAATCCTTCTAGGTGAAGATATACTTCAGACTCTTGCGATCCGTGTATTTCTCACATTTCTCTATATATAAGTAATGTCTCCAAATCTTCAGAGCAAACACTGACTGTCGCCAATTCTAAGTCATGGGTCGGATACCCTTTCTCATATCCTTCAGCTGACGTGATGCATAGGCAATGACTTTCCCGCTCTTCATCAGCACACAGCCTAATCCTTTATGTGACGCATCACTGTATACTACGAAATTTCCTGTACTATCTGGCAATGACAACACAGGTGCAGTACTCAACCTCTTCTTCAGTTCCTGAAAACTTTCCTCACACTTTTTTGTCCAAACAAACTTAACTGTTTTATAAGTCAAATTCATCAACGGAGTAGCGATTTTGGAAAAGTCTCGGATAAATCTCCGGTAATAACCTGTCAATCCCAAGAAACTCCTCATTTTAGACGGTGTCTTTGGCTGATTCCAATTCATCACAACTTCAACCTTCGACAGATCTACCAAAATTCTATCTTTATCAATCACGTGGCCAAGAAATTACACACATTCTAACCAGAATTCGTACTTCAAGAATTTCGCGTATAGCTTCTCTCGTCTTAGTGATTCTAAGGTCAGCCTTAAGTGTTCAGTGTGTTCCTCCTCAGTTTTGAAATAAACCAAGATGTCATCTATGAACACTACTACGAACTTATCTAAGAATGGCTTAAATACTCTATTCATTAGGTCCATTAATGCCGTTGGTGCATTCGTTAGACCAAATGACATCAACAAGAACTCGTAATGTCCATACCGAGTTCTAAAAGCCGTCTTCAGTATATCTTCTCTTCTTACCTTCGACTGATGATATCCACTTCTCAAATCAATTTTTGAGAAGTATCTAGCACCCTTCAGTTGATCAAACAAGTCATCAATCCTAGGTAAAGGATACCTATTCTTGATCATAACTTTGTTTAATTCCCTATAAGCAATGCAAAGTCGCATCGATCCATCCTTCTTCTTCACGAATAAAACTGGCGCTCCCCACGGTGAAACGCTCGGATGAATATACATCTTGTCCAGCAATTCTTGCAGTTGAACCATCAGTTCCTTCATCTCGACTGGAGCCATTCTGTACGAAGCTTTTGAAATCAGAGTAGTTCCCGGCGCTAAGTCAATTACGAAATCTATCTCTCTATCTGGCGGAAGTTCTGACAAATCGCTCAAAAATACGTCCACAAACTCCCTAACCACTGATATCTCTTCTATCTTCGGACTCTCCTTACGAGTATCTACTATGTAGGCTAGATTTCTTACACAGCCTTGCGTCAAAAGTTTCTTGGCTTGCATGAGCGTCAGACGACTCGCTTATCTAGGCGATTTACTACTGTAGAATACTAACTTTAACGAAGTCGTAAGGTTTACCGACTTCTTCTGACAATCGATTACCGCCCCATGGTTAAACAACCAATCCATACCCAGTATCACATCGAATTCCCCAACTCTTATCGAAATCAAATCTACCCTAAATTCATGACCCTTAATGTCCAATCTACAGTTCTTGTAAACACAACTAACAGGAATAACCTCCCTATTCGCAATCTTTATGTTCAAGGGGTAAACTAATTCCTCTTTAGGTAAGTCTAGGGTCTTAGCAAAATCATCAGATATGAATGAACAAGTAGCACCCGAATCAAATAATACATATGTATTTATATTATTGGCCGGAATAATACCTGACACCACATCCTTTGACTGCACAGCATCTTACACCGTCATGTTGAACGTCCTGGTAGTGGGTTGGATCGCATGTAGTGGTCCGACGATAGCCAAAGTGCTACCGCTGCCATTTCCTCTCCCTCCTGCCGACCCTTCAGCTGGCTTCTTAGGGCAACTTCGGGCCATGTGATCCTTAGATCCACATTTGTAGCAAGCTCCCTTCTTCGGGCACAGTTAAAGCATACTCGCTTCCCGTAAAACACACTCCAGTGTGATTCTTCCAGTATGTCACACATACTTTGATATTTCTCTTTTGCAGGTTTCCTTGTTGACTCCCAGTAGAAGTGTTATCGTTCTACTTCCTTTTTTGGTTGATAACCCCGCTACCACCGGCCTTTCCCTCTGTCTCGTTCTTCTTCTTCTTCTGATCTTGATTGAACTTGGTCACCGCGTCACTTCCACCTTCAGCGAGAATGGCCTTTTCCAGCACAGCTACAAAAGTATTCAACTGGAACATGGAGACCTTGCTGTAGAGCCAGGGCTTCAATCCCTGCTCAAACCTTCTCGCCTTCCTTGCGTCAGTACTGACCTGGTATGTAGCGAACCTAGCCAGCTCGTTAAATTTCACGACGTACTCAGACACCGTCATCCCCCCTATTTAAGATCTAGAAATTGGACCTCCATCTGGTCCTGCGAGTTAACAGGGAAGTACATTTCAAAGAACATCTCTTTGAAATCGTCCCATGCTATAACTCCTTCTCCTTCCCTCATTTTATTGGCCTGCCACCAAAAACTAGCATCCGACTTCAACATGAAAGTCGCGAAAGCCGTCTTCTGCTCCTCGCTAACTCTAGCTACGTCGAAGACCTTTTCCATCTCCATTACCCACGTTTGGGCATCTATTGGGTTTACCGATCCCTAAAACTCCAGCGGTCCTACTGCCTTAAATTCCTTAAACGTTGTACCTTGCACCTGCTGCTGATTCGCAAGTGCTTCCATCAGCAGGTTCACCAATTGTTGAACCAAATTGGGATTTGTCCCATTGTTATTGTTGTTGTTATTGTTGGTCGAACCCTCGGGGTGTAGACGTGTAGGTCTTCTTCTAAGAGGCATTTTTTTCTGTTAAGAAATATTCTTATTAGACCCTTTGCTCATTTCTTAAATATTCAAGTTTAATTTAAATATTTAAATTAACTCAATTCACTTTAACACATAGCACGTCAATAAACTTCTTTATTTATTCATAGTTTTAAAAACATAGAATATATAGCATTTCTGCTATTTACTTCATCTTTCCTGAACTGAACAAGTTACAAGATTACATTATTATCTCATCCCATTATTATCTCAAATTTTGGGATTTATATTTATTTATTAAAAAAGAAACACATAACTAATAACTCTACTATCTAGGCATATTAAGACGTCGCACAGCCTCTCTACGTTCTTCCTCCATCACCCGAAATGCTGTTCTGCGATCCACCATGTACCATGGTAAACCTTGGAACTGAGCTGGGTAATAGAAGACACGATCCTAGGTCCTATCTATAGCCGTATAGAAAGCGTATTCCATCTCCCTCAGCTTGGCCTTCTTCACTTGAACCTCGTCTTCAGCTCAATCTACTCGTTGAATAGCCCTGAAGCTTGTTTCCTCCGCTCTGGTATACTTTGCTGACTCCTCCTTGATGTCATTCTTCAGCCTTGCTAGTTTGGCCAGTGCATCATATCTTTTATTCTCCACGTGGATTAGATCCCACTTTGCATTTTCAAGCTCACTGTCCAGCTCTTCAATGGTCTAGTCCCGGTGCTGTATGGTTACTTCAAGCTCTCCGACTCAACCATGTAGCTCCACGTTGCGATCGTAGATCTCTTCGTACATCTCAGCACTAGTCGAGTGAGGTGGAAATTCCTCTTCAGGATCCTCCTCCTCCTCTTCCTCCTTTGACTCATCCTCATCTTCATCGTCTCGGTCAGATATTAGCTCATGCTCCTGACCAGCAATGGTGATCAATAGAGATGGCTCTCTCTGAACCAACTGCTCCCAAACAACATGGATATCCCGGGGCTCCTCGTCTCTAGGCATCTGGGGTAACTCCTCCCTAGCCTGACTAGACTCTCCAACGTTCGTCATCCTAACAACAAAGTTTTAAAGTTTAATTATTACGTGATATCGAGTCATCGATCGATACTACTCGCGTACGTAAACGTAAACACATAGCACATAAGGTAGTTTATTGTCTTTAACTATTATCTATCTTTTCGATCTTCCTATAAGGCTACTACCTAAGGTTTTCCTCCCACCTAAGGTTCATAACATAAAGCTCTGATACCAATTTGTGACACCACCAAATCCGGGTACTTCATTTCTACATGATTTGGTGTTCACTATATAACTATAACATCCAACTACTGCCCAATAATAAGGAATGCAAAATAAATTACAACCATATCATAAAATAAAAATCTTCCTTATAAAAGGATTACAACTTAATTGAATAAATCCCAGGGTTTGCTAACCTTAACATAAATAATAAGTGCGAAAAATAAAATATAACATAAACAAAGTCTTATTACAATCATAATCAAAACACAACAAGTCTTCACTTGTTCATCTTGCCTTTCCCTTTACTCGTTGACGGTACGTTAACGTTCTCGACTTTAGCTGCAATTGTTATTTAATTGCAAGAGTGAGCAAAAAAAGTTCACTTGGAATACAACAACAATAATGACATAAACTGAGTAACTTCAATAGATTTGAATAACTTTTCTTTCATCCATAAAGAATTGAATAATAATCCTTTCATTAACATTTAGAATTTCGAATATTGAAATCATCTGAGGGTTATAAGACCTTGAACTATGTCCTAGGTTATAAACATTTCTATTTAAAACCTTTAACAGTAGTTTAGACTATGGACTCTTAACTCGTACTTAAGGGGATCAGCCGTTCGTACCATGTATTGTGCACAAACATCTTAACGCTTTCGCATGGTAATCCCATATTAAATAAGGTTGTTAATCTCAGTATTTGATACAAGTCCGCACCAAAGAAAGTTTGGTTTGGATAAGCTTAAAAAAAAATTTGGAGTTCAACTATCATCAACTAAGGAGTAGTTGAATCGACTCATAATAATTTAAAAGTTCAATAATACAAGAATTATGAACCAAGTATAAGTCATAACAATAGACTTCATATTTAAATAGGCATGCTTTAGAAATAACTTAAAGCATTTGAAAGATAGATAAACCTTGCTTGAACGAATAAGTCAAGGTCACGTTAATTCAATAATAAACTTTGATAAGATATTTGCTCAATGTGGAATTTATAAAGAATACAAATAACTCACATCATTATAATCAATAAAGATAGCTCAAGTAAAGTTTGAGTTTAGAAAACTT
This sequence comes from Panax stipuleanatus, assembly GCA_020205555.1. Classification (NCBI taxonomy): domain Eukaryota; kingdom Viridiplantae; phylum Streptophyta; class Magnoliopsida; order Apiales; family Araliaceae; genus Panax; species Panax stipuleanatus. The sequence continues at coordinate 47,690,394 of CM035118.1, read as the reverse complement.
GCATAAACGTAAAAGAAAGGTTTAGGAAAAATTTGCGTAATTAACAAGTGTAGGGATAGAAAATTTGCCTCAAGCGCAAGCTACACTTTACAATATACAAATCACTTTCTCAATCGTCCTACACATTACATTACGTTTACAATATCAATTAGTTCCTAATCATTACGCTTAACCATTTAACTTCTTACTTAAGTTCAACTTAACAACGTGGTTTACAACTTAACTCGCTAACTAACTACATACGTGAGTCTAAACTCACAACATGTATATTATACGCGTATAACACTTTAAACTATCATATCGTACCCTATGATAATAATATCCAAGTACACACATAACATATTAATATGAGACTTCAATTTATCTTAAACATGTTAACAATATGTTATCTTATTGTTTTATACACTTAACATGTCATCACATTAAGTTAGCTAATCATGTACTGAATAAAAACTACTCGGGACCAAACTAACATTTCCAGACAGCATGTAGCCCTGCTGGGGTGGGGGTTTCTAGGCCAAAAGCCCCGCTAGGGCGAGGCCCCCCACTGGTGGGTTCCCAGGCTCGCGAAATATGTAGAGAAAAAGCCAATTTAGCTTATTTCTTCGCACCAAAGTCCGATTTTAACTAACACAATGTATATAAAACTTTATACAAACAAAATCTTAAGTTTCTAACATGATTTTAACATACATAAACACCACAACACAAAATCAAAACTCTAATTTTCATGAATTTTGAAGAAAACACCATTTTTAAGCGTTCTTGACAAAAATTAACACTATGACTTTGTTTTTAAACCAAATTGAACAATTTAATTCATGTTTTTTTTTTGTTTCTTGATATATTATCATAATCTATTATCAATTTACATAATATATCACAATCAAACACGAATTTTGATAATTTAAAGACTATTTTTCAAAACTAGTTCACTATAAATTGCTATGAACATGATTTCTTCATGTTCATCATATTTATATGAATTTAATCACTTAGACAACTATATGAATCACATATTAAACATATATGAACCATATTACATAAAACATCAATGAAATCGAATTACAGAGAACTTAAACTACGAACACAAGAAAGAACAATGAAGAACAACAAATTCAAAAGTTTGATTATACCTTTGCTTTGATTAGGAGAAAAAGATGATGACTTTTGTTTTGATTCTTGATTTTGATTTCTCAAAGCTTCTTCTTCTTCCTCCTCTTCCTTTCTCTCTTCTTCTCTCTTTTCTCTCTAGTTTTCTTACTATGTTCTTTCTTTCTAACACAGACTAACTCTATAACTTAACTAACGTAATAAAATATACATAATTGATATACGTATATAATATAAAATATAATTATATAATACATAACTGTCATATAATTATATCTCTACTTAATACATAGCACTTATATTTTTTTGAAAATTAAAAGCCACTAGGGCCTGTTTGGCAACAACCTATTTAAATTTAAAAATAGATTTTTAGGTTTTAAGGCCTTGTTTGGTAAAAATGATTTAAAATAGGTTTAAGGGTCTTGTTTGACAAAACAAATTTAAAACCCTTTTCTTTATTTTAATAAATCCGTTAACACGTATTTTTAATGTTACACTTTATTTAATTAAATTTCAACCTTCTAATTTAATTAAATACAAGCTAACATTCATTAATTAATTAAAATTGCAAATAATACTAAATTGCTACACAATTGTAATTCCCTTATATCATAATTCATTAAACAAATTAATAAATCACTTATAAACATTTAGCACATAATATTCCTCTAATTTAATTATTCTCAATTAAATTAGAATTATATTACATAATTACTTACACATCAATTTAATTAATTCTATTGCACTTAATTAAATTACTCCACAACAATCACATAAATTATTTATTTCGCTCAATAAATAAATCAATTAAAATATTTATTTAATTCAATAAATATTTACAATTAAATATACAAAATCTCATTCGTTACAATGAACCTTAGGTGGGAAAAACCTTAAGGTAGTAGCCTTCGAGAACATAGTAATGATAACTCTTATCGAGTTCTAAGAAAGATAATAACTTACCTTATGTGCTATGTGTTTATACTTATGTATCCGCGAGTATCATTGAGTTATGTCGAGTATCGAGTATCAAATAGTATCACGTAATAACTCAGACTTAAAATTTGATTTGTCAGGATGTCAAATATTGAAGGATCCAGTTAGCCTAGGGAGGTTGTACCCCGAGTGGCTATTAAGGAGGAGCCCCGAGACATTCACACAGTCTGGGAGCAATTGATTCTTAGAGAGCCATCTCCTTTGATCACAGTTGTCGGTCGGGAGCATGAGCCAGTGTTCAACTCGTAGAGAGCCATCTCATTTGATCACAGTTGCTGTGACCAAGTACAACCAGGATCAGAAGAAGAAGACGAGTGAAGGAGAAAGTGTTAAGGCTAGTGGTAGCAACGCGAGAGGAAGCAATAGTCAGAAGTAAAAGTAGAATGACATCCCATCGACCGGCGATCAGCAAGGAAACTAGAAGAAAAGGGTTGAAGCGTGCCCGACCTGCGGGAAAAACCACTTAGGGGTCTGTATGAAGGGTAAAAGAGTTTGCTATAATTGTGGTCAGGAAGGCCACAAAGCACCGAACTGCCCTAACCCTAAGAAGGGCGAATGCTTCACGTGTGGCTCAAAGGATCAATTGGCAAGAAACTGTGACACCCCCAAATCTGGGTACTTCGTTTTCACATGATTTGGTGTTCACTTTCTAATTAAAACATACATCTACCCAATAATAAAGAATTACAAAGTAAATTACAACCTTCATAAATGCTTAAATAAAATCTTCCTTGAAAAAGGATTACAATTTGTCCAATATAAAATTCCAGGGTTATCTAAACCTTAACATCAATCAAAATAAATGCGGAAATAAAACATCGTCAACTAAGTCTTATTACAATAAAAATTTGAAACAACAAGCTTCACTTGCTCATCTTTCCTTTTCCTTTACTTGTTGATGGTACGTCAACATTCTTGGCTTCAACTGCAAGGGGTGGTAAAATATGCAAGAGTGAGCAAACAAAAGCTCACTTGAAATACAACAGTGATATGACATAGCTGAATAAATTTGAATGGTTTGAATGACTTTACTTTCATCAAAATAAAGAATTGAATAATAATTCTTTTATCATATTTAAAATTCTATTATAGAATTTATCTGAGGATCATACGACCTTGAACTATGTCCTAGGTTATAAATATTTCTATTTAAAACCTTTAACAGTCATTAAGACTATGGACCTTCAACTCGTACTTAGGGGGATCAGCCCTTCGTACCATGTATTGTGCACAACCATCTTAACGCTTTCGCATAAATGTCCCCTAACAAATAGGGTTGTTCATTCTCAGTAATTGAATACAAGTCCGCCCCAAAGAACATTTGGTTTGGATAGATAAAGGAACTTTGGAATTTCAACTATCATCAACTAAGGAGTAGTTGAATCGACTTACAATGCTTTAACAGTTCGATAATATAAGAATTACGAATCAATGTAAGATACAACAATAGATTTCATGATAACTAGGCATGCTTTAGAGATAACTTAAAACATTCGAAAGATTGGTGGATCTCGCTTGAACAATTAAGTCAAGATCACATCATTATGATAATAACTTCAATACTTGTGCATTATGAACATTAGAATACAATATAACTTGTACAATACATAACAAGTTAAGAATCGAAAATAAACTTGCATAATATAATGAGCATGGTTAGAAACTTGCACAATGAAAAGATACCATAAAAGGACTTGCATAACGTAGAAGAATAATGATTAGAAAACTTGCTCAAGTAAGAGATAAGGAGTAGAGAACTTGCCTCAAGCGCAAGCTACACTTTAATAATTACAATCACTTCCACAATTACCCTACATATTACATTACGTTTAAAACGTCTATCAGTACTTAACTATAACATTTAAACCGTCGAACTTCATACTCAAGTCTAACTCACAACAGTTGTTTGCAACATAGGTTACTAACTAGCCACATACGTGAGTCTATATTCACGACATACATTTCATAAGCTTATAACGCTTTAAATCATGTTGTGTACCTTATGAAAGTAATACACCCATACATATGTAACACATATACAAAACTTCAATCTATCTTAAGCACATCAAAAGCATATTATCTTATTACCTATTACACTTATCAAGTCATAGAAATAAGTTAGCTAAACAAACGGGGCATGAAAACTCAACAAGCAAAACCACATTTCCCCGGGCAGCATGTTGCCCCGCTGGGGCGGGTCCATCAAGGCAATAAGCCCCACTGGGGCGGGTCCCACTTCTGGTGGAAATGCCCGTTCGCGAATTGGTAGAGAAATAAGCAAATTTGGCTAATTTCTTCACACCGAATTCGATTTTTCTCAACATGAAACTTGATAACAACAATATTTTGGACTCTTTAACATATAAAATCCTTACAACATATAATCAAAACCAAGTTTTTCATGATTTTTGAAGAAAACTAAAATATCAAACGTTCTTGACAAAAATTGCTATTACAAATTCGCTTTTCAATTAATTCATGTAATTTCAATTGTAATAACTCCAATTTTTAACATATTAACATATCCCATGATCAACTTAAACAATAACCCATCATCAACCACCAATTTGATAGTTTCAAGACTATTTTAAAAACAAATTCTCTGTGAATCAAATTCTCAACCAATACCATTCACAATACATGCAATACTTTCAAAATTGAAGATAGCATCATAACAACTCTAACTAGGCATATTAGCACATAAGAAATCCTCAATTTTTCATTCTAGAACTAGCCAAAATATAAAAATTTTGTAGGAACACAAGTTTTCCATAAAAACTCATTTTTATAACAAATTGAATTCTGAAAACTTGTTTATGGCATACAATTCAATTACAAACAATTTGTAAACAAAATTCCTACCTATCTACACCAACATCACCAATTTTCATGGAAACTACTTTAACAGAGAACTCATACTCATGAATAACATAAAGAAAACATATAAAAATATAAGAGAATTGAAATAATACCCTTTTTGCTTAAATGTTTGTAGAAGAAGATGATGATTCCCTTAAGTTCTTCTTTTCTTTCTTTTCTTCCATTCTCTTCTTCTCAAATACTTCTCCGTTATTTCTTTGCTTTATCTCTCTTCTCTTTTCTTAGTTTAGTTAGGCTTAAAAAAACTAACGTAGGAATATAAAACTGATAATATAATACTCATACTAACTACACTTAATAATATAATTAAATTAACAGTTACAAGGATTTCAAAATCCACAAGGCTATGTTTGGCAAACCCTAATTAAAATTTTAGATTTTAATGCTAAGGCTTGTTTGGTTAAATTAGGTTTAAAGCTAGTGCAAGGACCCTGTTTGGCAAAAGCCTTTTAAAACAAAAGTAAGGGTTTTGTTTGGTTAAAAATCATTTAAAAACTCTTTTTTTTATTTTTATAAATTATTTTAACACATACTTTAATGTCACACTTTAATTAATTAAATCTTTAACATTCTTATTTAATTAATTAAAATTTAACATCAATTAATCACATAGAATTGCTACATAATTATAATTACTCACTAATTATAATTTATGCTCATCACATAATTCATCTAATTTAATTATCTCAATTAAATTAGAACAATACTATAAAATCAATACACATCAATTAAATTAAATATTACTCTTAATTAAATCAGTCCACAAAATCAAATAATTTATTTATTTAACTCAATAAATAAATCACATAAAATATTTATTCACTCAATAAATATTAACATTTAATATATAAAATCTCAATCGTTATAATCTTCCCTCTTTAAAAGGATTATGTCCCCAAAATCACAACATAAAAAAAATTCTCATCTGTTACAGAGACTGTCCCAAGAAGGTATCTGGAGGGGCAGGAACAGGAGGGAATATGGGAGGCAGCGGTGGAAATGCTCTGACTATCACGGGACCAACCGCAACAAATCGACCAACTGCCAGGGCATTCAACATGACAGTGCAGGATATTGTGCAGTCTCGCGATGTGGTGTCAGGTATCATTCCTATCAATAAAGTTAATGCATATGTATTATTTGATTCGGGTGCTACTTGTTCATTTATATCCGATGACTTTGCTTAGAACCTAGGATTGACTAAGGACGAGTTAGAATACCCTATGAACATAGAGATTGCGAATAGAGAAGTGATTCCTGTTAAGTACGTACACAAGAACTATAGGGTGGATATAAAGAGTAACGTTATGAACGTAGATCTTATCCCGATTAGACTTGGGGAATTCAACGTCATTCTGGGAATGAATTGGCTATTCAATTATGGGGCTGTAATTGATTGCCAGAAGAAGTGTATTAACCTTATGACTCCGTCAAAGATTGTATTTTATGGCAGCAAGTCACTTAGACAAGCGAGTTTTCTAACGATGATGCAGGCCAGGAAGTTGTTAAGACAAGGCTGTGTAGGGTATTTAACATACATAGTCGATAGTCGTAAAGAGAACTAGAAGTTGGAGGAAATACCAGTAGTGAGGGACTTCGTAGACGTATTTCGGGATGATCTGTCAGGTCCTCCGCCATATAGAGATGTTGAGTTTGTGATCGATTTAGCGCCAGGAACGGCTCCAATATCGAAGGCACCGTAACGTATGGCTCCGATAGAAATGAAAGAATTGATGGTACAGCTGCAAGATTGGACAAGAAGTAATTCAACCGAGCGTATCGCCGTGGGGAGCGCCGGTGTTATTTGTGAAGAAGAAGGATGGGACGATGCGGCTCTGCATCGACTACAGAGAGCTGAACAAGGTCACAATTAAGAATAAGTATCTGTTGGCTTGGATCGACGACCTGTTTGATCAATTGAAGGGAGCGAGGTACTTCTCGAAGATAGACCTGAGAAGTGGTTATCATCAATTGAAAGTGAGGCCAAAGGATGTTCCGAAGACAGCGTTCAGAACTTGATATGGTGACTACAAATTTTTGGTTATGTCATTCGGTTTAACGAATGCTCCAGCAGCATTTATGGGCCTAATAAACGGAGTGTTCATGCCATTTTTGGACAAATTCGTGGTGGTGTTTATAGACGATATTTTGGTATACTCGAAGACTAAAGAGGAACACGTAGAGCATCTGAAGGTAATTTTGGAGGCATTAAGAAGGGAGAAGTTGTATACCAAGTTTTTGAAATGCGAATTTTGGATTGAGCGGGTACAATTTCTCGGACATGTGAATGATAAGGATGGAATCTCGGTAGATCCATCCAAAGTCGAAGCTGTGATGAACTGGGTTCAGTCGAAGACACCGTTGGAAGTGAGAAGTTTTCTCGGATTGGCAGGATATTACAGAAGATTCATTCAGAGCTTTTCCAAGATCGCAACTCCACTGACGAATTTGACTAGGAAATCCGTGAAATTCGTTTGGACGGAGAAGTGTGATGAAAGCTTCCAAGAGCTTAAGAAGAGGTTGAGTACATCACCTGTGTTATCTCTTCCAGATGATACAGGAAATTTTGGGGTTTATAGTGATGCATCGCACAAAGGACTTGGCTATGTGCTTATGCAAAACGGCAAGGTCATTGTGTATGCGTCACGACAATTGAAGGACTATGAGAAGGGGTATCCGACCCATGACTTGGAGTTAGCTGCAGTGGTATTTGCTTTAAAGATCTGGAGACACTACCTCTATGGGGAGAAGTGTGAAATAAATATAGACCACAAAAGTCTGAAATATATTTTTACACAAAAGGACTTGAATATGCGTCAGAGAAGGTGGTTGGAGTTAATTAAGGACTATGACTACTAGATTTTACACCATCCGGGTAAAGCAACTGTGGTTGCAGACGCCTTGAGCAGAAAGGGTAAGAAGAAATTGATGATGTTGACCGCTCAGGAGGAGCTAATTTCAGCAATGGAGAAGCTGGAATTGGAGATGAGGTATCCTATGGAAGTCAATGAAAAGTTATTCCAGATGGAGGCTGGTACAACTCTATTGGATAAAGTTAAAGAAGCTCACCTTCAGGACAAAGAATGTGAGAAGGTGAAGAAAAAGATATCCGAAGAGGATGAACTGAAATTCAAAGTAGACAATTCCGGTCCCAACAGCTGACGTTCACCGACTTCATCCCAACACAAGGGAGTTTTGCATTTTCTATCAGTACAACGCTTCTTAAGGTGGCATGCCGATACTCGCGTGGTAACTATTATTGTAGGCAAACTCCACCAACGGTAGATGATCATCCCAGCTTCCCTTAAAGTCCATTACACAAGCTCTCAGCATATCCTCAAGTGTCTGAATTGTCCTCTCGCTCTGGCCATCAGTTTGAGGATGGTATGCTGTACTCATTCGCAATTGCGTTCCCAGACACTCTTGCAACCGCTTCCAAAAATTCAACATAAACCACGGATCTTTGTCGGACACAATCGACACTGGAACACCGTGTCGAGAAATAATTTCCTTAACATACAGCTTCACCAATTGTTCTAAGTTGTACTTAATCCTGATTAGTAGAAAGTGGGCTAACTTCGTCAGTCGATCCACTATCACCCATATTGCATCAAATCACTTATGAGTCACTAGAAGACGAACCATAAAATCCATCGTGATGTGCTCCCACTTCCACTCTGGAATTTCTAATGGTTGTAGCAATCCGCTAGGTCTCTAGTGTTCTGCCTTGACTTTCTGGCAAGTTAGACATTTCGCAACGCAGTCAGCAGCATCCCTCTTTATATTTGGCCACCAGAAATGGTGCCTGAGATCCTGGTACATCTTCGTACTCCCAGGGTGAATTGAATATTTTGAGCTGTGAGCATCACTCAAAATCTCCTCTTTGACTTCTGGTACTGGCGGTACCCAGATTCTTCCTTCAAATCATAGCAAACCTTCATTATCGATCTTGAACTTGAACTCTTCGCCATCGGCTATTCTTTTTCGGATCTTTTCGCACTCTTCGTCGTGAAGTTGTGCTTCTTTCACTTTGTCTACCAGAGTAGAACCAGTAGTTACTTGAAATAACTTCTCATCCGATTCCTTCGAAAACTTCACTTCTAGTTCTAATCTAGCCATCTGTTCTATTAACTGGTCCTGATTGTAAGACCCCGAATTTTATGAAATAAAAGAATTCAATTTTTCTATTTAGTAAATGGTTAAATTGATAAAAGTTTAAAGTTAAGGGTGATATGTGCAAATATTTTAAAAATAAGCAAATGGTTATAAAATATTCTTGTTGTCGGGGAATATTCATTTGGTCGTGGAATATTCTTGTTGTCGGGGAATATTCGTACGATGGCGCAGCTATTTGTGGGGCCCCGCAACGGAATAACTGTCGGATATAGAAAGCGACAGAAATAATTTTTTTTACAAAATAACGGCGTAGTTGTTACCGTTAGTACTGTTGAAATACCCGGTGGTTAAAATACAGTGATACACGGTGTTGCATAGTAGCACACGGTGTTGCATAGTAGCACACGGTATTGCACAGTATTTCGAATTATTGAGTCTTACGTGAGAAGCCATTACTCAATTATTGTTACAGTAATTACTGTTCAATATTTTATATTATTGACTCAATAATTGCTACAGTTGATATTTTATATTATTGACTCAATAATTGTTACATTGATATTTTATTGACTCAATAATTGCTACGTTGCTATTTTATATGATTGATTCAATAATGACTACAGTTGATATTTTGTAGTATTGATTCAATAATTGTCGTTGCACAGTATTTCACGTTATCAACTCAATAATTCATATTATTTGAATAATATTATTAGATAGCATTATTGACAATGTCTAAGGAAGTTCTGTCTAGGAGGGGTTATTTAATTGCGCGCCAGTAAGGAGAAGTCCTTATCGGAAGGCCCCCTCTGTCCTAGGAACGACCTGGTTGTTAATATTGTAGTTCTATAATATTATTTGTGAATAATTAATTATTGATTTATATGATAAGGAAATAATTATTTGGTGGATATTAAAGAAGGAATTGGCGCTGGTGAGTTTTTATCAATATTTTGGTGTGAGAAATCATCTGTTTATGGATTTCGGATAATTTATGTTTGAAATTTGGAAAAACTTCCTTCTGCAAAGTTGTAGAGAATTAAATTTCCTATGGAAGGACATAGAATTTGTATTTTTCTGACTAAGGGGCTATTTGTTATGAATTATTGAAGTTTCGAAAATATATATTTTTTTTAATGGGTGGGCCCCACTTTTGTTGAAATCTGATTTTGGGCAGCAGCCGGCGGCGGCGAAAATTATTTTGAAAATAATAATATTTTATTCATTTAGTCTCCTTTGGCATCCTAAGCTTTTCCTATAAATAGGGTGCTTAGGTTAGAATTGAAAATCACACCAGAATCAGAAGTTTTCTCTCTCTATAATATCGAGCGTATTTTTGTGAGTATTTCAATACTTTGAGTATTAGTATTCAGTGCAAGTTTCTTTCGATATTATATCCGATATTCCAGTCAGAGGTACTATTCTTTTGAGGTAAGGGATGGTAAGGGATGTTATTTTTTTTTGTAAATGATGTTATTCTTCTCAATATCATTATACCAAGATATTGGCATGAATTTTATTATAAAATTCTTACTTTTTTCGTCGAGGTTACTATTCACGTATACGGCACTATTCATGTATACGGCACTATTCACGAATACGGTACTATTCACGAATACTATTCACGAAGTATGATTTTTCTTATAAAATTTCTATCTTTTTCGTGTCGGGATTACTATTCACGTATACAACACTATTCACGTATACGGCACTATTCACTTATACGGTACTATTCACCGAAAAATTAAATTTTCTTTTATTTGTCCAAGTTGCCTGTTAAGGTTCATATCTTTGATTGGATCTAAGTTTTGAGCTTTATTTCTAAATTTTGCTCCACAAAGTATTATTATGGAGTATTTTTGAACTTGGAGATCGATGTTTTGATCATATTGTTTTTATTATCATATATAACATTTTTATAACCCTGGTGATGAAATTTCTCTTTGACTTGAGTGTAAAGATGGGTAGATTATTGGTATGATCATGACTACAGATTCTCTTTGGCCAGTAGTGCAAAGATGGATTGTTGACTGGTATGTTCATGACCATTGAATTTACAATTGAATATCTTTAGCTTAAGGGCAAAGGTGAATTGATCAATATGGTTATAATTATTGTTTATATAAATTCTGAAATGGTTAGATATTTTTGAGATATGAATATCTTTGGCCTGTAGCGCAAAGATGAGCGGTTGATTTGTGAATATCTTTGGCCTGTAGTGCAAAGATGAGCGGTTGATTTGTAAATATCTTTGGCCTGTAGTGCAAAGATGAGCGGTTGATTTGTGAATATCTTTGGCCTGTAGTGCAAAGATGAATGATTAATTATTGAATATCTTTGGCTTGTAATGCAAAGATGAATTGATTAGCATGATTATGAACAGGAACTGTGATTTGGTATAACCATGATCTTTGGTGTTTCAGGTAAAGACAGGTGATGAGAATTATCTTCGTCCTGAGTGCGAAGAGGAATTCATCAAGATAATTATGATCATGAACTTACATGATTGTGGACAGAAATTATTGATTGATGTTACAGGGATAAAATATTATTGGTGGACTTTTAACATGGAGAAGATAATAGACATTATAGTCTATTTGACTCTTCTAATGGATTGCTCGTTCCACCGCAACTATGGTTGAAAAGTTTTATCATCTACCATATGTTATAAATCTCTGATTTACCACTGATGAAGACTATTGATAATTTAATTATCTTTAGTCATGATATTCTTTACTGGGCTATTTGTGCTCACCCTTTTGCTTCACAATTCCTTTCAGGTAATAAGAGTGTAGCTGGGTCGAGCGGGATAACAAGGGAATAGAACGAGGGTCTAGAACTGTTGAAGTTTTCCACCAAACAGTATGAAAATAATTTTATTGAAAATTTTAGATAAGTACGTCGTATTTTATACGTCATTTAACGGTTGATTTTGGTGACCTGACTTAGGTGAGGTGAACCCAACTTTGGAAGGGTGTTTTGTCACTATTATACAAGATGTCTAACCACATACGACTTCATGTTATCATAAGACATGGTTGTGCACATCCACTTGCTGATTATATCCATGAACACTACCTATATAATCTTGGAGTACGGTTAGAATATAATTCTCAGTTTGAGACAACAGAGATAATTATATGGCAAGAGAAGACCCACCATTGGAATGAACAAGATAGTAATCTTCTCGTTTTTCTTTGGGGTCTATTGGGTCAACCAAGGATAATTCTCGAGTCCTACGATATCTATTATAACATGGATGCATGGCCTCCCATGTACGAAGGTTTCCTTGAACATTTTCCAAATATTTTAATTCCTAAAACAGTTATTGACTGTACCTTTCTGTAACGTATTATTGATTTGGAGTATGGGCACTGTATTTGTATTGAAACTCACAGTTTAATTGTGGTCGTATTTTGTACGACAGTTTAAAAAGTTAGAACTTGAAGATTTGTATTTGAAATTTTTGTTGAGTGTATTTCGTGGCGACCCAGAATGGGTTGGGTGGATTGGACCCATTTTGGGGGCGTTACACTGATCAGTTAACATGTTCAGCTTCTCCCGACCCTTTCTGCTCAAAGCGTCGGCAACGACGTTAGCTTTACCCGGATGGTAAAGTATCTCGCAGTCGTAGTCCTTGATCAGTTCCAACCATCTTCTTTGGCACATGTTCAAATCCTTCCGGGTAAAGATATACTTCAAACTCTTATGATCTGTGTATATTTTACACTTCTCTCTATATAAGTAGTGTCTCCATATCTTCAGAGCAAACACTATTGCTGCCAATTCTAAGTCATGGGTCGGATACCCCTTCTCATAATCCTTCAGCTGACGTGACGCATAGGCAATGACTTTGCCGCTCTACATCAACACACAGTCTAATCCTTTATGTGAGGCATCACTATATACTACGAAATTTCCCGTACTATCCGGCAAAGACAACACAGGTGCAGTACTCAACCTTTTCTTCAACTCCTGAAAACTTTCCTCATACTTTTCCGTCCAAACAAACTTAATTATTTTACGAGTCAAATTCGTCAACAGAGTTGCGATCTCGAAAAAGTCTTGGATAAATCTTCTGTAATAACCTGCCAATCCCAAGAAACTCCTAACTTCAGACGGTGTCTTCGGCTGATCCCAATTTATTACAGCCTCAACCTTCGACGGATCTACTGAAATCCCCTCTTTGTCAATCATGTGGCCAAGAAATTGCACATGTTCCAATCAGAATTCGCACTTCGAGAATTTTGCATAAAGCTTATCTCGTCTCAGCTATTCTAAGGTCAGCCTTAAATGTTCTGTGTGTTCCTCCTCGGTCTTGGAGTAAACCAGGATGTTATCTATGAACACCACTACGAACTTGTCCAGGAATGGCTTAAACACCCTGTTCATTAAATCCATAAATGCAGCTGGGGCATTCGTTAGACCAAATGACAGTACTAAGAACTCGTAATGACCATACCGAGTCCTAAAAGACGTTTTCGGTATATCTTCCCTTCTCACCTTCAATTGGTGATACCCGTTTCTCAAATCGATTTTCGAGAAGTATCTAGCACCCTTCAGTTGATCGAATAAGTCATCGATCCTAGGTAAAGGATACCTATTCTTGATCGTAACTTTGTTCAACTCCCTATAATCAATGCAAAGCCACATCGATCCATCTTTCTTCTTCACGAATGAAACTGGCGCTCCCCACGGTGAAACGCTAGGCTGAATATATTTCTTGTCCAGCAATTCTTGAAGTTGAACCATCAGTTCCTTCATCTCGATTGGAGCCATTCGGTATGGAGCTTTCAAAATTAGAGCAGTCCCCGGCGCTAAGTCGATCATGAAGTCTATCTCCTTGTCTGGTGGAAGTCCTGGCAAATCGTCCGGAAACACGTCCATAAACTTCCTAACCACTGGTATCTCTTCTATCTTCGGGCTCTCCTTACGCGTATCTACTATGTAGGCTAGATATCTCACACAGCCTTGCATCAAAAGTTTCTTGGCTTGCATCGCCGTCGGACAACTCGTTTGTTTAGGCAATTTACTACCAAGAACACTACCATCGACGGGGTCGTAAGATTTATCGACTTTTTCTGACAATCGATCACCGCCCCATGGTTGAACAATCAGTCCATTCCCAATATGACATTAAATTCCCCAAGTTTATAGGAATCAAATCTATCCTCAGTTCTTGACCCTTAATGTCCAATCTACAATTCTTGTAAACAAACCTAACAAGAATAACCTCCCTATTCGCAATTTCTATGTTCAAGGGATAAAGTAATACCTCTATAGGTAAGTCTAGGGTCTTAGCAAAGTCATTAGATATGAATGAACAAGTAGCACCCGAATCAAATAATGCATATGCATTTATACTATTGACAAGAATAATACCTGCCATCACATCTTTTGACTGCACAACGTCCTGCACCGTCATATTGAACGTACGGGCAGTGGGTCGAACGGCTTGCAGTGGCGACGGTCCAGCAATAGTCAGAGTGCTGCCGCTACCATTTTCTCTATTCCCTGTTGACCCTGCTGCTGACTTCTTAGGGCAGTTATGAGCCATGTGATCCTTGGATCCACATGTATAGCAAGCTCCCTTCTTCGGGTTTGGGCAATTCAACGCGATGTGGCCTTCCTGACCACAGTTGTAGCACACGCGTTTCCCTTTCATGCACACTCCAGTGTGAGTCCTCCCACATGTAGCACATGCTTTGAGCTTCCTCTTCTGCTAGCCTCCCTGCTGACTCCCAACAGAGGTGTTGTCGTTCCTCTTCCTTTTCTAATAGATAGCCCCGCTACCACCAGTCTTGGTTTTCATCTCATTCTTCTTCTTCTTCTTGTCTTGGTTTAATTTTGTCACGGCGTCGCTTCCGCCTTCAGCGAGTAAAGCCTTTTCCAGCACAGCTGCAAACGTGTTCAGCTGGAACATAGAGACCTTGCTGTAGAGCCAGGGTTTCATTCCCCGCTCAAACCTTCTCGCCTTCCTAGCGTCTGTGCTAACCTGGTAGGTAGCGAACCTAGCCAGCTCGTTAAACTTCGCGACATACTCAGACATCGTCATCCCTCCCTGCTTAAGCTCTAGGAATTGGACCTCTATCTGGTCCTGCGAACTAACAGGGAAGTACATTTCAAAGAACATCTCTTTGAAACGTTCCCACGATATGACTCCTTTACCCTCCCTGGTCTTATTGGCCTGCCACCAGAAGCTAGCATTTGACTTCAACATGAAAGTCGCGAATGTCGTTTTCTGGTCTTCACTGACCCTAGCCATGTCAAAGACCTTCTCCATTTCCATAACCCAAGTCTGTGCATCTATCGAGTTTGTCGATCCCTTAAACTCCGGCGGTCCTACTGCCTTGAATTCTTTAAATGTTGTGCCCTGCTGATAAGCGGTTTTATGACCACTTATTCACATAATAACCAGCTCATTCTGTTGCTTAAACTCAAGTAATCCTGTGCGTTTAATATGTTTTTCCTGTGTTTGCACCGTTTATGTTTAGGAACTCTCCAAGAGCAAATTGAGCGTTAAAGGCATGATAGCATGATAGATGAAGATGTTGAGAGGCTAAAAGTGCAGAAGTGCAAGGAAGCGGAGCGGAAGCCAAGTGCAGCAACAAAGAAATGCACCAGCAGAATTTTATGGCACGCGCGGTCGCGCCGTGTTAAGGCAGCCAGCCCGCGCGCCCGCGCCAACCCCCAGACCAGAGTCCCAGTTTTTGTGCTCGCGCGGCCGTGCCAAGACCAAAGCCAAATGCCACGCGGCCGCGCCGACTCCCAGCTTGACCAAGTTTGACTTTTGACTTAGCAGATCGGGAGAAGGCTTATATTAGGGCTTTTGCCCTCATTTGCTCGGCATCTCCACTAGGGAGTTCATGCCCTAGTTTTCCATTTTCCTTCTCTTTTCATTTCTTATTTAATCTAGATTAGGAGTAGATTAGGTTTAATTAGTTTAGTTAGATTCTAGGGTTTCTTTTGGACTTGAAGATTGAAGCAAGGGATAAACAACAAAGATCCACACTTGGAGAAAGACTCAAGATTTGCAATTTCTATCTCTTAATTCTCCTTGTATTCATGTATATTTGGATTATGTTTATAAACCTTGTGGATAATATATTCAAGTATTTATGACTTAGTTTATATTTTGGGATTTCAATGGAACCCAACACATAGTTGTATTGATTGCTCTCTCTCTTTGCTATTATTGCGAATTGGATATCATAATTTGTGCGTTTAGATTGATTTATTATGAACCTATATGAAATTGACAAATGGATTTTAGGTTTAGACCTAGTAATGATATCATACGAAAGTTAGAGATTCTTGCGGGTAATCTATGAGATTATGTGACGTGTGTCTCATTCATTGTCCTAAAGAGTTGATAATTTGTTAGTGTTTAGGATAGAAATATACCTAAATGCCGTATGTAACCTTTTGAGAATCTAATCTTAATGACTTCCTATGCGAAAGTTGGTAATTGATGGAGTAGTTAACGAGATTTCCAGTGACATGTGTCTTGTTAATTGTTCTGGATATTAGTTGCTTGATAATGTGTAGGATAGACATATACCTACATGCCGCATTAGGAAGATTCATAGTTGTCCATCGAAAGAGGCTATTATGTAATCGTGATTTCTCGGTTGTCAATTCTAGGTGCTTATTATTCTAAGTGAGAGAGTTAAGAGATTCTAACGAAGTGTTGGGGGAAATTGTAATCCCATGTCTTCATTATCTAAATTTACCCTAGGATTAGTTATTGCATGTTTTAATTCCTTGCCTAGTTTAACTTAGTTTTAATTCATTCTCTTTACCATCCGTTTAAATAAGACTGAGATGATTACGGACTATTGATTTGGCAACCTTTTATCTGTTAATTCCTCGTGGGAACGATATCTTTACTCACTCTTTATTACTTGTTGACCGCGTATACTTGCGCGTTAATTGTGTCATCTAATCGGACCAACAAGTTTTTGGCGCCGTTGCCGGGGAATTATTTGGATAACTGTTTGCCAACATTAGTTTAAATCAAATTAGTCTTAATTTAAACTTTTCTATTTTTGTTTTAATTCTCTTCATTTATTCTCTTTTCAGGTACAATGGACTTAAATTTCTATCCATGGAACTGTACAAGGCAAGAGCAGCCAAGGGAAATGGGAAATGATGGCGTCGACCCAATTGCTTCATTTTCAGCACAGTTGGAGGTTCTCTCGAGAAAGTTGGATACTGTTGCAGCCCAACAGAGTCGAGAGACAGAAATGACATATGACTATGGTGCTGGGAGCTACATGAGCCATCAGGAGCCTATCAGTTATGGACAGGCGTAGTATGGGGGTGAGTATTCCTACAGTGAACCTTATCCCGACTATCAGCAAGACTGGGGGTATCACCCAGACCCTTCAGCAAATCCTTCATCAGACTATTATCAAGACCAGTATTGGGATCCAAATCCCGCATACGCCCCAGAATGCACCTTCCAGACTCCAGTTTACGAGCCTCAATACAACTTTGAGGGTGACACAGAAAATGCAAGATTGGAGGAAGGAGGTGACATATCACTGAAGGACATCTTGATTGAGCAACAGAAGTCAGTCAAGAATATCCAGAACTGGGCAGAGCAAATTAGCAAGGCCTTGATGATAGAGGAAGAACAAGGGATTCTGACCAATACTGCGAGCTATCAAGATCAATACGAGCCAAGTCCAAATTTTGCACCCGAACCCACTTATCAATCCCCATGTTTGCAAGGAGAACAGTCAACAATGGACTTCATGTATATGAACTTAGCGAACCAAGAGGAGATGATTAGGAGCCAAGAAGAATTGAACCAAAACTTTCTGAACCAGATGGCCCTAATCAACAATCCTTCAACAAATGAGCCTCAATACAGGGAGCCCGTGGCTGAAACAGAAAAGGAAGGATTGGAAATTATGTGGGGGAAATCCATAGCATCGACAGAGGAGACCTTAATTGAGCAAGAACAATCAATTGAGGATCTTCAGATTTGGGTGGAGCAGATTAGCATGGTTTTAAGGAAGGAGGAGGTATGTGAACAAGAGACAACAATGCCAGATTTTGTGCCTCCAATGACTGAAGCCGTGAGTTATGATCCCCAAGAGACGTGGTGCTATGACATAGATGCAGAAACTGATGTAGAGCCCGAAGTGCAATTACAACTGGACGAGCCTAAGGCAATGGAACAAGAGGAGATAATTGGGGATGTGGAACAGTATGAACCAATAGTGATAATACCCCAAGAACCTTCTTCACCGAAGTTTGAGAATCCAGTCAAGTTTGCACACACTTGCCCACTTGGTAGCCACATTACAGATACGGATCTCTATGACATGAGAGAGTCCGTGAGCTTCAAACCATGGTGGTCAGAAGAGAAGAGAATAGAAGAAGAGTCCGTTGTGTGGCCTATACCTCCATGCCCCGATCATTTCACCTACACAACGGAACCCTTGCCTAGCTCCCCAACCTTCAGGACGGGGAATTCTTTTACTTATCCGATGCTAGGTAGTTTAAATCTGCATCCGCTCCTACTGGGGAGCCGCCAAAGTCACACAGCTATTCTGATGGATGGAGGGGTTCTCCAGTATCGTCGGGGAGTCGGATAGCAATGGTCAGACACAGTCTAGCTAGAGGACTATAAATCAAGCGCTAGATGGGAGGCACCCCATCATTTCTCTCTTTGTTTAATTCTCCATTACCTACTTCCCATCATCCCTCTCTCTATCTCTTTGTTTAATTCTCTATTTACATGTTTTCTATCACATTTCCCTCCCCCTCGTTTAATTCTTATTAGTTAATATTTAGTTTAAATTTTTGCATACTGTAGGAATTAGGAGTTCATTGCCTACATTTTTGAACTTAGGCATTAGTGCATATCTTTTTGGGACCATGAAGCTTATAGCATACTTTTGATACACTTGCACATTGCGTATACGCACTTAGAGAATTTTTGGGTGCATATATCTTTCCATGTTTAATTCTCTTGATGTAAATATTAAGTATTAGCTTTTGAGGGTTTTATAGGGCTTAATAAGTCTTGTCTGCATATTTCAGGTTAAAAGCTGCTTGGGAGCAAAGTTCAAATGCCATAGCCTCTGTGCCTAGAAAAATTATGCAGAAAACAGGATCTGGCATATCGCGCGGCCGCACCAGGATAAGCCTGAGCTGGCGCGCGGCCACGCCTCTCACAAACTGGGCCTAACTTAAGGAAAATTCTGGCAGCTTTTGGGGGCACCGCTTCATGTCAATTATCAGCAGCACCCAAGCCTCAGTCCCTCTTATCCCAAACCCTCAAGTTCCTTAATGCAATCCCCCATCTCTTCCATTTCATGCAATCCCCTCCACTATAAGCCTTAGTTTTGAAAACCTCCTACCTCCTCAATCCAAAGTACCAATTCTCATCCACCTCATCCTCTCAACCTGATCAATTGAGATATTGAGTGTGGGATCTCTAGCAGAGCAAGATTGATATGGAGCTGGGTTGGTTCGTTGAGTATAGTGTTGAGCGGAGTTTATTTTACCAAGAGCAGAGATGAGATGGGGAAACTTCTGAGAGGGCGCCACTTCATTTCATGCAGCATCAGAAGCCGAATAGGGGAGTTCCTTTCTTTTTACCTTTACCTTCAATGAGGACATTGAATAGTTTAAGTTTGGGGGTATTGGCTTTATTTTGCATATAGGGTAGTTGCATTCATATTGCATATTGTGTTTGTTTATTTAGTGCATGTAGGTTGTAAATAGTTATAATTTGTGAAAATTTTAAAAATTTTCTTTTGTTTTTGCATTCTGTGTTAGAGCATACTGCATGAATCCAGTTTTCAGTTGGTTAGTTATATATGTTTTCTGTGAAGAAACTGAAATCACTTGATTGTTGAGCTGATTTGAGACTTAAGCTTGATTTCATTGTCATATATGTAAATCCTTACCTGTCTGATACTGTGTAACCAGTAAGCACGATAGAGTAAACACCATGATGTGCTATGTTTAAATGTTTACATACTTGTCTTCTGGTGGAAAAACTATGTTTTAATAAAAGAGTTTCAGTTCGCATATAATAATAACTAGACTGTTAAAAGCTTAAGTTTGGGGGAAACAGGGGACATGCATGATTTATGCGGGGAGATGGAGCGTAAGACGCACTCCCTTGCAGAAAAAGAAAAAGAAAAAGAAAACAAAAGAAAAGATTAAGAAAAAGACAAAAAAATAGAATAAACACTTCGGCTACGTCGAGTTTTGTGGCCTTTGATATTCGAGCAAGTAAGCCCTAGGGGTGTCTCTACACCCAGCGCCCTAAGGCCGTCTGGTCTGGGAGTCGTTGGTCGAAAGCTCACTACATGGATATCATTGAAAAGCCTAAGAGAACTAGGCATTGCACAGTCAAATGTGTACACGGGAAAGTGTGAATACGCCCTCGTGAGTAATAAAAGCTTAATGAAAACCCCCTGTTGACTCTTAACTCTAGTAGTACATGGTCTTAGTTAGAACTTATATGATTTACTATCTTTCTTAAGTTAAATCTTGTTTTTCCCCTAAGAAGCATAGTATGTGAATTATTTATCTGAATGCATGTTTAATGGTTGCTAGGCACACAACGCACAATACATCAGTGCTGACAGTTTTGGATTTGCAAGAATATGCATTATAATCTTATCTTGGGTAGCTTTTCTGTTTGATTATCTTGTGGTTTTTTGAGGCATTGCTTAGAAAGTTCGATACTGACTGAAGCTTGGATTCGCATTCATGATAGCGTAGGTTGCATACATTGTAGATACTGCATTACATATGTTGTTTAGCTTTGTTTTGGTTGCTTGAGGGCAAGCAACGTTTAAGTTTGGGGGTATTTGATAAGCGGTTTTATGACCACTTATTCAGATAATAACCAGCTCATTCTGTTGCTTAAACTCAAGTAATCCTGTGCGTTTAATATGTTTTTCCTTTGTTTGCACCGTTTATGTTTAGGAACTCTCCGAGAGCAAATTGAGCGTTAAAGGCATGATAGCATGATAGATGAAGATGTTGAGAGGCTAAAAGTGCAGAAGTGCAAGAAAGCGGAGCGGAAGCCAAGTGCAGCAACAAAGAAATGCACCAGCAGAATTTCAAGGCACGCGCGGCCGCGCCGTGTTAAGGCAGCCAGCCCGCGCGCCCGCGCCAACCCCCAGACCAGAGTCCCAGTTTTTGTGCTCGCGCGGCCGCGCCAAGACCAAAGCCAAATGCCACGCGGCCGCGCCGACTCCCAGCTTGACCAAGTTTGACTTTTGACTTAGCAGATCGGGAGAAGGCTTATATTAGGGCTTTTGCCCTCATTTGCTCGGCATCTCCACTAGGGAGTTCATGCCCTAGTTTTCCATTTTCCTTCTCTTTTCATTTCTTATTTAATCTAGATTAGGAGTAGATTAGGTTTAATTAGTTTAGTTAGATTCTAGGGTTTCTTTTGGACTTGAAGATTGAAGCAAGGGATAAACAACAAAGATCCACACTTGGAGAAAGACTCAAGATTTGCAATTTCTATCTCTTACTTCTCCTTGTATTCATGTATATTTGGATTATGTTTATAAACCTTGTGGATAATGTATTCAAGTATTTATGACTTAGTTTATATTTTGGGATTTCAATGGAACCCAACACATAGTTGTATTGATTGCTCTCTCTCTTTGCTATTATTGCGAATTGCTTATCATAATTTGTGCGTTTAGATTGATTTATTGTGAACCTATATGAAATTGGCAAATGGATTTTAAGTTTAGACCTAGTTATGATATCATGCGAAAGTTAGAGATTCTTGCGGGTAATCTATGAGATTATGTGACGTGTGTCTCATTCATTGTCCTAAAGAGTTGATAATTTATTAGTGTTTAGGATAGAAATATACCTAAATGCCGTATGTAACCATTTGAGAATCTAATCTTAATGACTTCCTATGCGAAAGTTGGTAATTGATGGAGTAGTTAACGAGATTTCCAGTGACATGTGTCTTGTTAATTGTTCTGGATATTAGTTGCTTGATAGTGTGTAGGATAGACATATACCTACATGCCGCATTAGGAAGATTCATAGTTGTCCATCGAAAGAGGCTATTATGTAATCGTGATTTCTCGGTTGTCAATTCTAGGTGCTTATTATTCTAAATGAGAGAGTTAAGAGATTCTAACGAAGTGTTGGGGGAAATTGTAATCCCATGTCTTCATTACCTAAATTTACCCTAGGATTAGTTATTGCATGTTTTAATTCCTTGCCTAGTTTAACTTAGTTTTAATTCATTCTCTTTACCATCCGTTTAAATAAGACTGAGATGATTACGGACTATTGATTTGGTGACCTTTTATCTGTTAATTCCTCGTGGGAACGATATCTTTACTCACTCTTTATTACTTGTTGACCGCGTATACTTGCGCGCTAATTGTGTCATCTAATCGGACCAACACCTGCACTTGCGGCTGATTTACAAGTGCCCCCGTCAGTAGGTTCACTAACTGCTGAACCGAGTTGGGATTCATCCCATCATTATTTTTGTTCGTCGAACCCTCGAGATTTTGACATGTTGGTCTTCTTCTAGGAGGCATTTTCTGTTAAGAAATATTATTATTAGCTCCTTTACTCAATTCTTATATATTCAAGTTCAACTTAAACATTTAAATAACCCAGTTCATATATGAATACATAGCACATCAATAAACTTCTTTTATTCATTACTCGTAGTTTTTGAAAAACATAGAATGGATAGCATCTCTACTATTTACATCATCTTTCCTGAACTGGAACAAGTTGCAGGATTACATTATTATCTCATCCCATTCTTATCTCAAATTATGGGATTTACATTATTTAATACAAAAACAACACATAAATAAAAGCTCTATTGCCTAGGCATGTTAAGGCGTCGCACAGCCTCTCTGTGTTCTTCCTCTATCACCCTAAACGCCGTTCTTCGGTCCACCACGTACCATGGTAAACCTTGGAACTGAGCTGGGTAATAGAAAATACGGTCCTGGGCCCTATCTATGGTTGTATGGAATGCGTATTCTGTCTCGCTCAGCTTGGTCCTCTTGGCCTCAGCCTCGTCTTCAGCTCGATTGGCTCGTTGAGTAGCCCTCAATCTTGTCTTCTCAGCTCTGGCACACTTCGTCGACTCCTCCTAGATGTCTTGCTTTAGCTTCGCTATCTCAGCTCGTGCCTCGTCCCTATCATTCTCTACGTGGATTAGCTTCCACTGTACTTCTCCTAGGTCACTAGCTATCTCTTGGATAGTCTCGTCTCCCTGCTGGATGGTTTCTTCGAGCTCTTCGACTCGACCATGTAGCTCTACATTACTGTCGTAAATCGCCTCGTACATCTCAGCACTAGTAGAGTGAGGTGGGAATTTCTCTTCAGGATCCTCTTCCTCCTCTTTAAACTCGTCCTCATCCTCTTCCTCTAGAATAGGTGTCAGCTCACGCTCCCGACCATCTACGGTGATCACTGAAGATGGCTCTCTCCTAACCAGCTGCTCCCAGACAACATGGATGTCTCGGGGCTCTTCCTCTCTAGGCACCTGAGGTATATCCTCTCTAGCCTGACTAGGTTCTCCAATGTTCGTCATCCTGACAAAAGAATTTTAAAGTTTAATTATTACATGATATCGAATCGTCACTCTTCGAATACTATAACGTAAACACATAGCACATAAAGTAGTTTATTATCTTTACCTATCAACACTATCTTTTCGATCTTCCTATAAGGCTACTACCTAAGGTTTTTCCCTCACCTAAGGTTCATAACCTATAGCTTTGATACCAACCTGTGACACCCCAAATTCGTGTACTTCGTTTCCACATGATTTGGTGTTCACTTTCTAATTAAAACATACATCTACCCAATAATAAAGAATTGCAAAGTAAATTACAACCTTCATAAATGCTTAAATAAAATCTTCCTTGAAAAAGGATTACAACTTGTCCAATATAAAATCTCAGGGTTATCTAAACCTTAACATCAATCAAAATAAATGCGGAAATAAAACATCGTCAACTAAGTCTTATTACAATAGAAATTTGAAACAACAAGCCTTCACTTGCTCATCTTTCCTTTTCCTTTACTTGTTGATGGTACATCAACATTCTTGGCTTCAACTACAAGGGGTGGTAAAGTATGCAAAAGTGAGCAAACAAAAGCTCACTTGAAATACAACAGTGATATGACATAACTGAATAACTTCGAAAGGTTTGAATGACTTTACTTTCATCAAAATAAAGAATTGAATAATAATTCTTTCATCATCTTTAAAATTCGATTATAGAATTTATCTGAGGGTTATACGACCTTGAACTATGTCCTAGGTTATAAATATTTTTATTTAAAACCATTAACAGTCATTAAGACTATGGACCTTCAACTCGTACTTAGGAGGATCAGCCCTTCGTACTATGTATTGTACACAACCATCTTAACGCTTTCGTATAAATGTCCCCTAACAAATAGGGTTGTTCATTCTCAGTAATTGAATACAAGTCCGTCCCAAAGAAAGTTTAGTTTGGATAGATAAAGGAACTTTAGAATTTCAACTATCATCAACTAAGGAGTAGTTGAATCGACTTACAATGCTTTAACAGTTCGATAATATAAGAATTACGAATCAATGTAAGATACAACAATAGATTTCATGATAACTAGGCATGCTTTAGAGATAACTTAAAGCATTCGAAAGATTGGTGGATCTCGCTTGAACAATTAAGTCAAGATCACATCATTATGATAATAACTTCAATACTTGTGCATTATGAACATTAGAATACAATATAACTTGTACAATACATAACAAGTTAAGAATCGAAAATAAACTTGCATGATATAATGAGCAAGGTTAGAAACTTGCACAATGAAAAGATACCATAAAAGGACTTGCATAACGTAGAAGAATAATGATTAGAAAACTTGCTCAAGTAAGAGATAAGGAGTAGAGAACTTGCCTCAAGCGCAAGCTACACTTTAATAATTACAATCACTTCCACAATTACCCTACATATTACATTAGGTTTAAAACGTCTATTAGTACTTAACTATAACGTTTAAACCTTTGAACTTCATACTCAAGTCCAACTCACAATGTTGTTTGCAACATAGGTTACTAACTAGCCACATATGTTAGTATATTCACGACATACATTTTTATATATCGCTTTAAATCATGTTGTGTACCTTATGAAAGTAATACACCCATACACATGTAACACATATATAAAACTTCAATCTATCTTAAACACATCAAAAGCATGTTATCTTATTACCTATTACACTTATCAAGTTATAGAAATAAGTTAGCTAAACAAACGGGGCATGAAAACTCAACAAGCAAAACCACATTTCCCTAGGCAGTATGTTGCCCCGCTGGGGCGGGTCCCACTTCTGGTGGAAGTGCCCGTTCGCGAATTGGCAGAGAAATAAGCCAATTTTTTCACACCGAATTCGATTATTCTCAACATGATTAACATGAAACTTGATAACAACAATATTTTGGACTCTTTAACATATAAAATCCTTACAACACATAATCAAAACCAAGTTTTTCATGATTTTTGAAGAAAACTACAATATCAAACGTTCTTGACAAAAATTGCTATTACGAATTCGTTTTTCAGTCAATTCATGTAATTTCAATTGCAATAACACCAATTTTTAACATATTAACATATCCCATGATCAACTTAAACAATAACCCATCATCAACCACCAATTTGATAGTTTCAAAGGCTATTTTAAAAACCAATTCTCTGTTAATCAAATTCTCAACCAATACCATTCACAATACATGCAATACTTTCAAAATTGAAGATAGCATCATAACAACTCTAAATAGGCATATTAACACATAAGAAATCCTCAATTTTTCATTCTAAAACTAGCTAAAATATAAAAATTTTGTTAGAACACAAGCACTACAAGAAATTAGGGATGTAGCGAATGAAATTTTGTGAAGGAATTTATTCCTTCACATGAGGAGTTTATTAGCGAAGAAACAATGAAGAAAAAAAATATAGTGACAATATAGTTATTAGCGAAAGAAACAACATTCACAATTTATATTTTTTCTTTAACAAAATTCAGTTGGTAGAAGGATATTAGGCGCCTATTTATAATGATAATTTGCGAGGAAAAAAACTATTAATGAAGAAATTATTACTCACTATATATTATTGTTCATATGTTTTTTGCCATGGATAAAATTGGTCGCTATTTTATTCTAAATAATTTTTTTAGAATTAATTATATTAAATATAAATTATAATATAAATACATTAATTTTTTTATAATAGTAAATTTATTTTTAATAATATTTTTAAATAACTTATAATATCCACTATTTCTTTTAATAAATTATAAAGTAAATTGCTTTCACCATAGTACCACTTCCTCATTTATTTTCAGAGAAACATAAGAAATTCTTCATATTGAATCCTCTTCGAACATAAATTCAAAAGAAAGAACAGAGAATGATGAGAACAAGATTGCTATGATTCACATTGGGCTTCGGATCCTCAGCAGCTACAAATACCCAGTTCGTCTGCAAAGATCTCTGGGTCGATTGCCAAATTCTCTCTTGTGACGACCTGAATTTTCGCTCATCACTGTCGTAGGAGCTAATGGCCGCACTAGAAAAGATTAGGAGAAACTATTTCTGATCTAAGCTCTCGCACTAGTTTTGATTGTACGTAAGGATTTATTGTTTTTGCTTCTTCTTTTTCCACCAGTCTTAATCTATCCTCGCTTATTTTTCTGAGGAACTGAAATTATCGATTGATTTTTTTGGACTGAATGCTTGAGTCAAAAATAAGGATTGAAGAAAAAACATAACTAGAATTTATTAACCAAGAGGTAAGTTATGTGTTTTTGTTATATTTATAGGAGTTGAGTAAATAATATATATGATTATCGTAATATTTGCTATGCTTGGCTGTGAAAATCATGTGGTGAAGAAATTAGATGATATGTGGAGTAATAAGGATGAAAATTTATGGCTAAACCATGTTAAAATCCATGTAAATTCTGAGTTTTGGACTATGTATAAATGGTGTTTGATAAAATACCCCAAGGAGGTTAAGATGTTTAAAAACCTGAAAATTTGCCTATGATTAGAACCAAGTGGTATGTATATATGAATTAGAATTATAATATGGCTTGAGTCATATGGTCAGTTTATAGAAAGAAAGAAAAAAATCACTTGACCCTGCTAATGATCAACCAAACTCAAAAATATCATATTTATCTTCTTTAAGGTTGAATGTGATTGGTAGTGATTCTTTTAAGCGTTCTGTTAGAGTGGAAACTTAAGGAATTAACTTTTCACTGGTTTTGCTTCATTTGTTTTTCTGAACCACAAAGAGGCAAGTTATACCGTCCCAACGACTTAACTCTATCCATCTAAATGACTAAATACTTGCTGACTATGGTTTTTAATAGTTTATTTACTTATTTTGGTGCCATTCATATGTTCTTAATCTGGAATATGATAAGAGTTTGAAGAGCAGTAAGGGAAAATAATTGCATACGTAAACATTCTTGTGGTCTGTTTGCATTTCTGATATTTAAGACGTACTGGACTAAATTTTGTGCTTTATTCTTCTTTAGACCAGAAAATGAAAGTAATGGTTATGTGAATAGTTGTGCTTTGGCTGAATATGGAGGTAAGTTTCTGGCTTATTGGTTTTGGAGTGAGTGTTTTGATTTTTAACAATATTAATTTCTATATAGAAGTACCATTTTCCTTAGGAGATACTGTTTTGATGAATTTTACATAACATTTGTTTTGCTATAATTTTTTATTCCGTAGCTATGGCCTATACATATGTATACCACCATTTCTGATTATTACTATAAATGATAGAAAAGGATAACAGAGATGTGCTATAACTTTTACCTTTTCTTTTGAGTAGGGCATAGTTGGAGGAAATTCGGATCAGCTATGAAGATGTTTTGAGGTTTGAATTCACTGTATATACCCTTCTTATTCTCTCCATTTAGTCTTTCTGGTGACCTGCTAATGTATGTTCTGGCCCCTCATTTGGTAAATGATAAATTCCATTTTTGATTTTGCAGGTGCAATTTGCAGCAGGAAGGGATCTCAGGCCTGAATAGCTTGGGAGCATGATACATGAATTATCAAGCTGGTAGACCACATATTTAATTACAATAAATCTTTTCAGTACGACTGTATGTAAAATTGCATTAAATAGTAATATGGTATGATTTAGCAAGGAGTATTGTATTCATGGACATTTAGGTAGATTGATATTAAATTATATGTAGACATGCATATAAACACACATACACGTGATTATCGTAATCTCTTCTTTAGTACTTCCACTTCAATATAGTCCAACCACAACTCAATAGTTGCACTTTTTTGCATACTTCAAGAAACTCCTACCTCAATTTTCAAGTCTTGTTAGTCAGACAGTGTCTAAAAGTGTGTGCCACTTTCTAAGATGAACCCCCTTGTGTTTTTTGATATAAGGATACCCAGTCCTGTTGCATGTTCATGTTTTAGCTCTTGCTTCCTAATTTTAATGTGTTTGCATTAGATTAATTGGGCACCATACTTAATTTATTCCTTTTAATTTTTTAATTTTTATTATATATTTATTTGTTTATTTATTTATTTATCAGGAAGTGATGTTACTACAAAAGCATCTTGTATTGCTTTTATAACTAAAAAAGGTCTTATTGTTCTCTTTCTGGATAAAGGGTATGGGGATTTGATGGTATAACATTCTTACCGGATTCTGGATTTTTGAAATGTTGACAAAGATCATATATACTTGCTTGTGCATATGTTGCTCATAATTATTCCCATCTTTCTTCTCATAAAATCTTTTGTAAACTGCCATGATCAGTCCTTCTATAAGTTGCTAGGTAGCCTACAAATAATTGGATGCTACAACAAATCCTGGTAGAAAACACAGTTTGACAATTATTCAAGCCATGTAAAGAGTGCACTTTTTTTTAGTGATTTTGTTATTGGCAATTTCATTCAACTTCTACCTCTAAAAGTGCCTTAAAAGTCCTCTGATAATATGTTCCAGCTGATTGATAAATCACAACTGGGGCATACTAATGTCTAGGTTCATAACCCTTTGCATAAAGATCAAATCAAAGATAAACAACACAACTTGAAGAAGAAAATGAATTTACTTTTTCTAGTTTTCTAAAATCCCCGTGTAGGCACTAGGCGGGTCGTCTATTGCCATGATTGACTTGCCGTGGCAACTATGTATATTATATATAAATGAGACTTTCTAAGAAAAACTCTAGGCTGCTTAGGCTATAACCATTGTGTTGATGTAAACTGGTTAGGTTCTTATGCTATGATATAATTGTAATTCTCATTGTAGTCATACTGTTTAGCTGTAGATGCATATCCTGCAAACCTTGTTTTCAGCGAGGGAGAGTATATATGATTATTATTGGATCTTTGATTGGGTGAATACTTCCTTGCATAGATCTTTTGGATCTTGTAATTAATGTTGCACAAATGAAAATCCACTATTTGTGAATAAGATGATCCCTTGAAATTTATTTTCATTCGCTACATCAGTTGTCAGTTCTTGCTGCTTCATTATAAGTACCTCATTACTTTAATTAGAATTTATGCTTTTGAAAATTTGATACATTAGTACTAATAAATCTATCAATAATTATGATTTTACATATGGAGAATTCCTCAATATCTTGTTCATTCACACAGAAATTTGATTCTTACATACTCTCTTAAGCGAGTGCCAATTAGTTCGAGTGTTTTCACTATTATAATCAAATATAGACAAACTAAGATGTTTGAGGAACCACAAATTGTACCAACTTCCAATGGTGATTATTCAGCACCAAACATCAATAAGGTGCAGTGGTGAACCACCTACCTAGTCTCTAACAAATGATTATTCATTTCTTTTCGTTTTTGTTTGGTTTTGTTTTCCTAGTTTGCTGTTACTAGTGTGTTTTTCTTCCCTGGTCTTAGTTTACGGCTGAGGGGTTTTGATACAGGAGCAAATGAAAGAAGCATCATCTCTTTTCTAATTCTCGTTATGTTCTTTTATGTCATTAGGGCTGGTTCACAATCTTTCTTTATCAAATGGGATGTATTAGTGTTAATTTTGTTTGACTATGAGAGAAAAGTATGCTTGGACACTAATATAGAGATTTTTTCTACAGGCGATAGAACACATTATTAATTCTGCTGCAAAAGCGAACTACATGTATGTCGGTCAAATTTTCGTACCTATTGTTTTTAGAGGACCAAATGGTGCTGCAGCTGGAGTTGGCACCCAACATTCCCAGGTATGGCTCTGTCTAAATGTATTTTGGTCTTATATTTTCCAGTGCCATAAATTATTGCACTTCAGTCTTCTGCATGTATTAGTATTTTCTGTTAACGGCATACGAAGAATCACATATATACTGCTTGACATTAATGGACCATTGAAACAATATTAATTTGTGAAGATGATAAGGAAACAAGATAAAGAACAAATACTTGGGAAAAAAACGGAGAGATAAGACTAGATAAGGTTGGATAGCTTTAGGAAGTTCCATTTTGGACGGCAGAAACTTGGAGCATGGAAAATATGCTACCTTAAGTGATAATTAGTTATTATGATACTAAGATATGCTGCCACAATGACTCAAATTTATTGCTAGTGAAATTTGAACCGTCTCTATAATGCTAGATGATATTTTTAGTTATTTAATTTTAATTTGGATTAGATTGAACCACAAAATTACAGCTTCTACCAAACTTGATATCTTGCTATATTACCATCACCTACATATGCCCGTGCATCAATTTCTCCTAATGTAGTGAATTTGCTTCAGGAAGAAACATGGACATCTATCATTCTTTGGATTTGTTCTGTTTGTGTTATGTTCTTGTTTAAAATAACATGTGCTAAAAACCTATTCATGCACTATGGAAGGGAAAACTATTTAGCCAGAATAATTATATTTGAAATTGAGTTAATCTTGTATCGGTCCCAGCTTGTAGCCTAACCAGAGAAATAGATATAAATAGAGATAGAACAAAGAAAATAGAGAGAGAATCCAGAGAGAAAAGGGAGGAAGGGGAGGAAGTCAGTGATTCTTCACTGAGTTTGTGTAGGTTGACTGCTTTCCTTGAAGGCACATATAAATTTTTTTAAGGATAATTACAAATGGTATATTTCATAGGGTAGAAAAATATGGTTATATATGTTTTAAGTTTGCTCAATAGGAATATCTTGACTGCAATAGTCAAATTAGTAATAACAAACATTTTAGTTGTTGTGGTAAATACTTGAGTTATGTCCAAATTTAGTTTTGGCATTAATCTTTTTGCGTTGTTTACCTATTATACTAACATATAACGCGTTCATTTAATTGATGTTTTGGTTAAAATTCTATGTGAATCATAAATGAGACTTAAATATTTTTTGGAATTTTATTAGTTAAAAATTTAGTACATAAGGAGATGCAATTGCCTACATGGCTACACCTATATATGGATATCACTAGTTCATAGAATCTCACATATGCATGTTCTCTCTCAGTGAAATAAATGCAGGCTTTTTCTACTCAAATGCAGAGCAGAGAGAACAATGGTTGCAACAGAAAGGCGTTCAGTCGATGAGAGAGTAAAAAAAATTATTGAAGTAAAGAATAAGGTATTGAGTCAAGGAGGTTGATGTGCATGCATGAATTTATGTCCATATTGTGTATTTTTTATTTGTTTGTCTTTAGTTTTGGCTCACGCACGCTGTTGTCTGTAGGTTTGTAGTCCATCTCATATAGCATAAGACCAGCTTAATTGTTTTGATTAAGATTCTTGCATCAGTTAAAATTGGGAGACCTTTATTTTTAAGAAAACCATATAAGAGGATTGGAGCAGGACCATGACCAGTGCTGGTGAAATGGTTTGGCCTTTACACCTCTTATTAGAATCAAGAGTAAAGCAACAAAACATACATGGATGCTATTCCAGTTTTTTACACCTCTTATCAGTTTCAGGAGTAAAGTAACAAAACATACATAAATTGTTTTTTGTGATTATATATGACCCTCTCATGATAGCCAAATGAATGGGCTTAACATGGATAAAATAAATACATTATATACATATATGTGTGTATATAAATATAGATAGATAGATAGATTTAGATTCTTATAATTTGAGAGAGACAGAGAGACAAAGAGGCAATACATTTTACATCTACAAGTACGTTCCAGAATTTTTCTACATCATCAAGTTTACTTTTGCTGTTTTCTTTCAGTTTTCCTTTAGTTTTTGTGTCATTTTTTAACAGGTTAGAATCACGATGGTTGACATTTAATAACTATGAATCAATTGAGGTATTTACTGATAGTTATATTTTTGTCTTTATCCTTTATTAATCTGTCTATTAATTTAAGTTTGCCAGTTTCGTCTTTTCTTATTCATCGTCTTATTGAAATTGAATTTTGGTGTTTCTCTTGCAGCATGAAGTTTACACGCCCAACCTTGATTTTCTCGAAGAAAATGATGATGAAGTGGATCTAACATGACACTTTATTCCTTCTAGTTCATTGTTATTCTTTCAGTTTTCTTATGTTAGTTAATAAATTTTGTAGGTACTATGGTCCTTGGGAGACCAAGATACAATAACAAATTTGTAGTTATTGTGACTCAGGTATTATCTATTTATATGTGAAGTATTGATTTTATTAGCTCTTTATACATTAACTTATCAATTAGTTTGAAAAAAGTATGACAATATTTATATTTACTTGAAAAATAAATTTAATATTTCTTATAGAGATTAATAATAATAATAATAATAATAACAAATATGAAATCACTAATTTGAAAATCAATTATAATTTTCAATGAATTTTGATTATTTAGCAATTAATTTTTTATTTACAAATTTATAATTTGTGAAGGAATTTTTCTCTCACAAATTTGATGAAAGATTCTCAATTTATAATTAGTGAAGGAAAATATTCTCTCGTTAAATAAATTTGTTCTTCACAATATATTATTTATGAGAGAATAAAGTTATTCACTAATTTCAAATAGTTCTTCTTAAAATATTATTCATGAAGGAAATCATTCTTTCACTAAATAACAATATTCCATTACCAAATATAACTTGTGAATAAAAAGTTATTCACAATATATTCTTCACAAAAAATATTTAGTTACTACTTAGCGAAGGATACCCTATTGCGAGGATGTCTTATGCGAGCAATCGTGTGAAGAAAATATTTTTTCGTAATAAATCTCTTGTGAGTGATATATTATGTCTTGTGAAGGATTTGTCCTTCACTAGAGGTCATTTTGAGTGTAGTGAAATTTTCTATAAAAACTCATTTTTACAATAAATTGAATTCTAAAAACTTGTTTATAGCATACAATTCAATTACAAACAATTTGTAAACAAAATTCCTACCTATCTACACCAACATCATTAATTTTCATGGAAACTACTTTAACAGAGAACTCATACTCATAAATAACATAATGAAAACATATAAAAATATAAGGGAATTGAAATAATACTTTTTTTGCTTAGATGTTTAAAAAATAAGATGATGGTTCCCTTAAGTTCTTCTTTTCTTTCTTTTTTCCCTTCTTTTCTTCTCAAATTCTTCCCTGCTATTTCTCTGCTCTATCTCTCTTCTCTTTTCTTAGTTTAGTTAGGCTTAGAAAAACTAACGTAGGAATATAAAACTGATAATATAATACTCATACTAACTACACTTAATAATATAATTAAATTAACAGTTACAAGGATTTCAAAAGTCACAAGGCTATGTTTGGCAAACCCTAATTAAATTTTTAGATTTTAGTGCTAAGGCTTGTTTGGTTAAATTAGGTTTAAAGCTAGTGCAAGGACCCTGTTTGGCAAAAGCCTTTTAAAACAAAAGTAAGAGCCTTGTTTGGTTAAAAATTATTTAAAAACTCTTTTCTTTATTTTTATAAATCATTTTAACACATACTTTAATATCACACTTTAATTAATTAAATCTTTAACATTCTTATTTAATTAATTAAAATATAACATCAATTAATCACATAGAATTGCCACATAATTATAATTACTTACTAATTATAATTCATGCTCATCACATAATTCATCTAATTTAATTATCTCAATTAAATTAGAACTATACTATAAAATCAATACACATCAATTAAATTAAATATTACTCTTAATTAAATCAGTCCACAAAATCACATAATTTATTTATTTAACTCAATAAATAAATCACATAAAATATTTATTTATTCAATAAATATTAACATTTAATATATAAAATCCCAATCGTTACAATCTTCCCTCCTTAAAAGGACTCTGTCCCCAGAATCACAACATAAAAAAATTCTCATAAAAAAATTCTCATCTGTTACAGAGACTGTCCCAAGAAGGTATCTGGAGGGGCAGGAACAGGAGGGAATAGGGGAGACAGCGGTGGAAATGCTCTGACTATCACGGGACCAATCGCAACTAACCGACCAACCGCCAGGGCATTCAACATGACAGTGCAGGATGCTGTGCAGTCTCGCGATGTGGTGTCAGGTATCATTCCTATCAATAAAGTTAATGCATATGTATTATTTGATTCGGGTGCTACTTGTTCATTTATATCTGATGACTTTGCTAAGAACTTAGGATTGACTAAGGACGAGTTAGAATACCCTATGAACATAGAGATTGCGAATAGAGAAGTGATTCCTGTTAAGTACGTACACAAGAACTATAGGGTGGATATAAAGAGTAACGTTATGAACGTAGATCTTATCCCGATTAGACTTGGGGAATTCGACGTCATTCTAGGAATGGATTGGCTATTCAATTATGGGGCTGTAATTGATTGCCAGAAGAAGTGTATTAACCTTATGACTCCGTCAAAGGTTGTGTCTTATGGCAGCAAGTCGCTTAGACAAGCGAGTTGTCTAACGATGATGCAGGCCAGGAAGTTGTTAAGACAAGGCTGTGTAGGGTATTTAGCATACATAGTCGATGGTCGTAAAGAGAACCAGAAGTTGGAGGAAATACCAATAGTGAGGGACTTCGTAGACGTATTTCGGGATGATCTGTCAAGACTTCCGCCAGATAGAGATGTTGAGTTTGTGATCGATTTGGCGCCAGGAACGGCTCTAATATCGAAGGCACCGTAACGTATGGCTCCGATAGAAATGAAAGAATTGATGGTACAGCTGCAACATTGGACAAGAAGTACATTCAACCGAGCGTATCGCCGTGGGGAGCGCCGGTGTTATTTGTGAAGAAGAAGGATGGGACGATGCGGCTCTGCATCGACTACAGAGAGCTGAACAAGGTCACAATTAAGAACAAGTATTTGTTGGCTAGGATCGACGACCTGTTTGATCAGTTGAAGGGAGCGAGGTACTTCTCGAAGATAGACCTGAGAAGTGGTTATCATCAATTGAAGGTTAGGCCAAAGGATGTTCCGAAGACAGCGTTCAAAACTCGATATTGTCACTACGAATTTTTGATTATGTCATTTGGTCTAACGAATGCTCCAGCAACATTTATGGGCCTAATAAACGGACTGTTCAAGCCATTTTTGGACAAATTCGTGGTGGTGTTTATCAACGACATTTTGGTATACTCGAAGACTAAAGAGGAACACGTAGAGCATCTGAAGGTAATTTTGGAGGCATTAAGAAGGGAGAAGTTGTATGCCAAGTTTTCGAAATGCGAATTTTGGATTGAGCGGGTACAATTTCTCGGACATGTGATTGATAAAGACGGAATCTCGGTAGATCCATCCAAAGTCGAAGCTGTGATGAACTGGGTTCAGTCGAAGACACCGTTGGAAGTGAGAAGTTTTCTCGGATTGGCAGGATATTACAGAAGATTCATTCAGAACTTTTCCAAGATCGCAACTCCACTGACGAATTTGACTAGGAAATCTGTGAAATTCGTTTGGACGGAGAAGTGTGATGAAAGCTTCCAAGAGCTTAAGAAGAGGTTGAGTACAGCACCTGTGTTATCTCTTCCAGATGATACAGGAAATTTTGTGGTTTATAGTGATGCATCGCACAAAGGACTTGGCTGTGTGCTTATGCAAAACGGCAAGGTCATTGCGTATGCGTCATGACAATTGAAGGACTATGAGAAGGGGTATCCGACCCATGACTTGGAGTTAGCTGCAGTGGTATTTGCTTTGAAGATATGGAGACACTACCTCTATGAGGAGAAGTGTGAAATATATACAGACCACAAAAATTTGGAATATATTTTTACACAAAAGGACTTGAATATGCGTCAGAGAAGGTGGTTGGAGTTAATTAAGGACTATGACTGCGAGATTTTATACCATCCGGGTAAAGCAAATGTGGTTGTCGACGCCTTGAGCAGAAAGGGTCGGGAGAAATTAATGATGTGACTGCTCAGGAGGAGCTAATTTCAGCAATGGAGAAGCTAGAATTGGAGGTGAGGTATCCTATGGAAGTCGATGAAAAGTTGTTTCAGATGCAGGCTGATACAACTCTATTAGATAAAGTTAAAGAAGCTCGACTTCAAGACGAAGAATGTGAGAAGGTGAAGAAAAAGATATCCGAAGGGGATGAACTAAAATTCAAAGTAGACAATGAAGGACTACTGAGATTCGAGAGCAGAGTTTGGGTACCGCCAGTACCAGAGTTTAAAGAGGACATTTTGAGCGAGGCTCTAGTTCACAGTATTCGATTCACCCCGAAAGTACCAAGATGTACCAGGATCTCAAAAAACATTTCTGGTGGCCGAATATGAAACGAGATGTTGCCGATTATGTTGCCAAGTGTCTGTCATATCAGAAAGTGAAAGAAGAGCATCAGAGGCCGAGTGGTTTGCTACAACCTTAGAGATCCTATAATGGAAATGGGAATATATTACGATGAATTTCGTTATTGGTCTTCCAACAACTCAGAAAGGCTACGACGCAGTATGGGTTATCATTGACCAATTGACGAAATCAGCACACTTCCTTCCGATCAAGATCAGATTCAACCTAGACTAGTTGGCAAAGTTGTATGTGAAAGAGATTGTTTCAAGGCACGGAGTTCCAGTGTCGATTGATTTCGACCGATATCCGCGCTTCACATCGAATTTTTGGAAGCGTCTATAGGAATGCATGGGGACAAAGTTGAGAATAAGTACGACATATCACCCTCAGACAGACGGGCAGAGCGAAAGGGCGATATAGACATTGGAGGATATGTTGAGAGCGTGCATCATAGATTTCAAAGGAAAATGGGATGATCACTTACCGCTAGTATTGGCATGCCGCCTTACGAAGCATTGTATGGCAGAAAGTGTAGAACTCCACTATACTGGGATGAAGTTGGCGAGAGACAATTACTAGGTCCAGAACTGGTACAGCAGACAGTAGAGGTAGTCAAAGTGATCCGGACACGATTAGTAGCTACTCAAGATAGGCAGAAGAAATACGCCGATCCACATCACAAGAATATGGAATTTGAATCGGGTAGCTTTGTATTCTTGAAAGTCTCTCCCTGGAAGGGAAAGATCAGATTCGGTAAAAATGAGAAATTGAGCCTGAGGTTCATTGGACCCTTTGAGGTACTGCGAATAATAGGAAAAGTCGCATATGAGGTAGCCTTACCTCCAGCGCTAGAGCATGTCCATAACGTCTTCCATATGTCAGTGTTACGACCATACAAACCCGATTACAAACATGTGATAGAATATGAAACCCTACAATTTGAGAAAGACTTATCCTACGAAGAAGTTCCTGTTCAGATTGTTGACAAGAAAGAACAAGTTCTCAGAACTAAAGTAATACCTTATGTTAAGGTAATTTGGAGGAACCACAACGCTGAAGAAGCTATGTGGGAACTCGAAGAGCATATGTTGAAGACTTACCCACACTTATTTGCTTAATTAATGTGTAAGCGATTATGTGGACAGAATCTTTGTAGGGGGAAGAATGTAACAGGACGAATTTAATTGAACCGTGATTCTGGGGACAGAATCCTTTTAAGGGGGGAAAGATGTGACGAATGAGAATTTTGTAAATTATTTAAATATTTATTGAATTAAATAAATATTTTTCGATAATTAAATGATTTAATTATTGAGTTAAATAATTATTTGATGGAATTGTGGTAGATTAATTTAATTATACGTGTTACATTAGTTAAATTAATGTGGAGAATTTTATTATTCAAAGTATGTATTTAATTGAGTTTATTCGATTAAATAAATTATTTAATAAGCATAATGTTATTCTAATTAATTTAATAATTAATTAGAGATGTAAAGATTTCATATAATTAATAAATGAGAATTTTAATTATGTGATAATATGATTTAATGTGGAGTTATTATATTTTATTTAATTAATTTAAATAAGATTATTTGATTAATTAAAAGTGTGACATTAAACTATATAATAAGCATGTAATTAAAATAAATGATAAAGGAACTCTTATTACTAGCCAAACATGACCCTAGGAGAAGTTGGGGCAGTTAACCCATTAGGATTAACTGACCACTTACTTATTAGTTATATAATATATATATATATATATATATATATATATTATATATCTATACATATATTATATATCATATCAGTTTCTATGTTAATATCTTCCATTTGAGAGAAATAGAGAGAAAATTAAGAGTTTAAAGGAGGAAGGTTGAAGAATCAAAGAAGAAGAGTTCTATATCATCATCTAAACAAACTAGCAAGGGTAATCCCTCCTCCTAAGTTTTCAATTAAGTTTTCAGAGTTTTTCCATTAACGGGTGTTTTAAAATTCTCTTTAAAAGCCTATTTTGTGATCAATGCATGAATTGATGAATTATGTGTATATACATGTTAATATATGATCATAACATGTTTTCTACCATGTAAGTACGTTTTAAAAACAATCAATTTCATATAATTATGCTTTAATTGGATTTTTAAAAGTTATAAAGCATAAAGAACACTGTTTGATCTTATGTACAAATTGTATGTTTTAAATTGTTTGTTTAACTTAAAATTGACAGTAAATTATTATTATACATGTTAAAACGAAGAGAACGAACTTTAAACGGACGGATTCGGAGTTATAACGAATCCGTAACGTTGAATTTCATTATTTCTCTCGAAACTTTTCAAAATACTAAGAACAATGAATTTAAGTGGTTTAATTTGAGTAATTGCATGATCTTAATTGTTAAAAACATGTTAGGGTCAGTGTATGATGTTTTTGTGAAGTTTATACTTCATGAGTATCAGTAATAATCATCCTGTTAGTGTAAATTGGAGTTAATTGGGCTACGAACTGTCAAAATCGCGAACTGAACCTGAACTGCCAAGGCACACCCTCCCCAGCAGCTCCATACCCGCCCCAACGGGTACCATGCAGCATGTAAGCCCGTCCCAGCGGCATAACACCTACCCCAGTGGGTGTGGTGGAGAGAAAAAAAATTAAATTTTTGCCGTTTGTGTGTTTTTAAGCCCTAACATGATATACTAACTGAATGTAATGAACCTAATGACATGTTAGTTGTATGAAACGATAATATAACATGTTGATTGACATTTATAATATAATTTGAAGTTTCATGTTAACAACTAAGTTGTTGACATGTATAATATAATGTGAAGTTTCATGTTAACAAACTAAGTGTAAACTTGGATATGGTGGTCGTAAAACGTGATTATGATTGTCTAAGAGCTTACGCTTGTATGGTATATATGTTAAGAGTTTATAATCATGTTATGCGTTTAGTCAACAGTTAATATTATAAACTAAGTTATAAGTTGAACTTAAATGAGAAGTTCAACGGTTAAACAGAATAGCTATAAAAACTAATCAATGTCATATACATAATGTAATGTGTAAGACGTTGAGGAATTGAATTGTAACTATATTTGTAGCTTGCGCATGAGGCAATTGTTCTATCCCTAACTTATTATTGTTAAGCAAGTTTTCTTATCCATACTCTTTAAATTGAGCAAGCTTTCTAACTTCAAATTTATTTATTGCAGTTAAGAACGAACAGTCTGACGAGCCTTCTACTAGCAAAGGCAAGGGAAAGATTAACAAGTGACTGAAGACTTGTCATTTGTTTGAATTGTTTATTCTAAGACTTGATGTTGTTTAAGAATTAAGACTTATGTATTTGTTTATGTTTCCGTACAGAGATTTAAGGTTAAGTATGGCCTGGGATTAATTATGTTTTTATTCAGATGTTGTAACCCCATAAGGGGAGATGATGGATTTATTTCTATCTATTTCATGGTTTGCATTTGTTATGGGTAGATAGATATATTATAATTGTACAGTGAACACCAAATCCCGTGAAAATTGAAGTACCCGAATTTGGGGGTCTCACAGCTGCCACCACCAGTATTGCTGCCTACTAACTTTGGTATTTTTACCTTCATTCTTCTTCTACTTAAGTTTTTGGTTGTACTTGATCAGAGCATCGCTTCCACCTTCTGCGATAATTGCCTTCTCCAACACTTCTGCAAAAGTGTTCAACTGGAACATTGACACTTTGTTATACAACCAGAGCTTCAATCCATGTTCAAATCTTCTAGCTTTTCTCTCATCTGTTGTGACACCCCCAAGTTCGGGTACTTCATTTTCATAGGATTTGGTATTCACTATCTAAATAAAACATAACTAACTGTCCATAATAAGGAATGCAATAATAAATTACAACCTTAATAATAAAATCTTTCTTATAAAAGGATTACATCAATGACACAACATTCCCAGGTTTCTAACCTTAAGCAAACATTAAATGCAGAAAATAAAACATCATATAACAATTAAAGTCTTATTACAAAACCACATAACAAATATGAACAAGTCTTCGCTACTTGTTCATTTTGCCCTTGCCCTTGCTGGTTGACGGCTCGTCAACCTTCTCAACTTTGGCTGCAATGGTTATATATATGCAAGAGTGAGCAAACAAAAGCTCACTTGAAATAACAATCAATAATGATGGCATATCACTGACTAAGTTAAACTAAATTGAATAACATTTCTATCATCGATAATCAAGAATTGAATATAGGATTTAGAATTCATCTGAGGGTCACAAGACCTTTGTGACGCCATCAAATTCGGGTACCTTCAAACCTAGGACATGGTGCTACACGGTGCTACAATATACTTATACATTCAATTGAAGACATCGATAACAATGCATAAGTTTACTAATTGTTACATTCTATTAATCCCTTCCTATGTTATTCATAACCATTACATTGTTCAGTGTTATAATATCAGTAATTACAATACTAATACTATACTATTACAAAGGTCACTACTTGTCCATCTTGGACTTGCCTTTGTCCTTACTGGATCCTTCAATCCGTTCGCTCTTAGCTGAAATCATTTAGTTTTAAGCAAGAATGAGCATAAATAGCTCAGCAAGTTAAACATTATATCTTGAAACCACAAAATCAAGAATCATATCTCCTGGTCTTCAAGTACAATAGTTATGAAGTATTTAAGAATAATCAAAATATCATTTTGATTCCTTTAAAATCCATTCCCAAGGACTTTATAGCCTCTTCGAAATCCATATTGGTCAACGATCATGAACCATCTTTTAGTTCTCATTCATAAAAGGAACAACCCGACACGAAGGCTGTAAGTTTGATATAGCTTACGAGCACATCCAAGTGATCAGCCTGTAGTACTCTATGTTGATCAAGACTCATACATTAAACATGTTTACGTTTAATTGGTGGCAACTTCAAGTGCCTGTCGAATTAAAGACATTTAAAACCTTTGTTTTATTCATGCTCAGGTTTACCTGAGAATCCGTACCAAGCAATTGGCATAGGATCACCACATTGTATATATTTTGGAAAGATTTATGGAAAAACCCCACCAAAATATGCTAAGTCTCAGTCTAGCCGAATCAAATGGCATCGACTACTCAATAACATTTCATGCATAAGCAATTATGCACAATGACCTTTTGTCCAACCATAACGTATAGACAAGCGTTTAGAAAACTTGCGTAAAGTAGAACTTGAACAAGGTTAGGAAAATTGCACTCATATGAAAATGAATGGAGTTAGAAAACTTGCCTTTGCGTCTCTTAAACCCTTACACGTAGTCTACTCAGTCTTTACAACGTCTAAAAAGCATAATATATTGTATACCAATGAGAATTCGTAGTTGATATACAATGTATAGCCTAACTTCTCCTTCTTGTATAACTTAACCGAAACGTTAAACTAATAACATTCGTTTAAGTTATTTAACATTTATTACTGCTTATTACATTCATGCGTTATAAACCGAACCCTCGTCAATCATCACTAAGTATGATGATAGACGAGACGCTAACTGATTCCTTAACTCGATCTTGGTTTACGATTTACATTTCCAAATCTTCGGTTTAATCACGTTTGATTAACGTTTAATTCTTATAAACCCTTGGTTAAACATGTTGTTTAGAAGGTTTTCTTTCACGTATACTCATCACTTACTACTCCTTAATCGTTATGAGAAAGGTTAGGTAAATAAACAACAATGTCAGACAACTTCCCCTGCTAGCGCTGCGGCGCCAGCTTTACCTTGCTGAGTGGCACTGCGGTACCCACCATGCAGGGACCTCTCCCCGGAATGGCGCGACAACGCCGGTTTATGCCTCTTGGGCGGCGCTGACCCTGCATCTCAGAAAAATTTTCTAAGTCTTGAAAATTTCTAAAATTTTCGAGCTCGTAACGTGGCCGTTACAACTCGAAATTGGCTCGTTCCAAAGCTAATAGTTCATAAATGTTATGTTCTATCATTCCATCACGTCGGAATTCATTTCTGAATCCGTCGGTGAGAAATTCGCCGATTAGTCCATTTTTACGTTTTCGTTAAACGTTCGTGAACGTTAGACGCTTTTTAAGTCGAAATTGGTTCGTTCTTGCTTCCGCAAGTCTTAGTTACCTAATTACACGTGTTGCAATCGAAAACCATCGTTTTCGAAGCACACGATGACTTTTGACCTCTATTCCGGGAAATTTACGTTTTTGACGATTATCGTCTAATCGCGTAACTTCTGCCAAATCTTCGTTCTTCATTATTTTTACTCTAAATCAATTGGAATCAATCCAATGGTGGATTATTAATGATTCTAAACATTTAAGTTTTCTCAATCATAATCGAGTTTAGGGTAAGAAGACTTGCCTCGTGCGTAAGCTAGGTAATAATATCTAGTTCCACAATTATCCTACGTACACGTTATTAACAATAGCAACACAAATTAGTTACTATATATAGATAAGTCACATCATTATTTAACCAATCCCAGTTAACTTACAACTCTTAGTTATTAGGTTCAATCATTAGTTAGTTCATAACATGATCGAACCACACTTATTATTATTATCCATGTTAATCTTAAAATTGTAAATCAATTAACCAAGTTATAATTTAAAATCATAAAACTCATATTAAAAATATGATTACATATTGTCCAATTAACATATAATTTTATTAACATGCTTTTATAATTATTAAATTAACATTCTCAAAGAATTGTACACTTAAATAAAATTTTCTGGCTAAACTGCATAAGTGGCGCTGTAGCGCCACATAATGAACTGCAGTCGACGTTGCAGCGCCGTGCCACATCATCAGGGCTTTGTAAAATCGGACCTGGGGCTGCAGCGCTCTAGTTAACACTCTGAACTGGCGCTGCGGCGCCGTACCACATCACTAGATGCAGATGTGGCTCTGCTGCGCCCTATTTACTCACAGAACAGGCGCTGCGGCGCCACGACACAGTGGGACGCAGACAACCTTGCGAACAGTGTAGGAAAAGTCAATTTGGCTTATTAACTCTGCTCAAACTTAAATTTCAACTCACATAATTTAGATAAAACATTATAGAAACATAAATTTATGCTTTTAACATATATAAACATCACAACAATCAATTAAAACCTTTTAATTCTAGGATTTTGAAGAAAACTCCATTGTTAAGTGTTCTTGACAAAAATAAACATAGTGACTTTGTTTTTAAACCAAATCACTTAATTCAAATCATGTTATTTTCGTTTCTTAACATATTATCACAATCTATAATCAATTTACATAACATAGCATGAATTAGACATCAATTTTTATATCAAAGAAGCCATTTTTCAAAATACTTCACTGTAAATTGCTATGAACATGATTTCTTAATGTTCATCATATTTACATGAATTAAACAACTTAAATATTCATACAAATCATATATAACAGTTTATATATACAATTTAACATATATAAATCATATTTACACAATTATCATAAAAAACTTCAAACACGGAGAAGTAGAATTAGTTTTTTCATGAAGAACAAGGAAGAACATAAATTAGTAATTATAGATTTAGATTATTACCTTAGATTAGCTTTAGAAAAAGATGATAGCAACCCTCTTTTATTTTGACAGAGCTCTCGTCTTCTTTCTTTTCTCTCTAGCTCTCTGTTCTTTCTCTTTTCTAACTTATGCAGTATAAAATATAATAACTATAAATATAATACAAATAAAAATTGATAAAAACATAATACCCTTATTAAAGATATCAGTTACTTAATTTTTTGAAAATCAAAAGCCACTAAGGCTTGTTTGGCAAAAACTGTATTAATTTTAAAAGACTTAGGCCTTGTTTGGTAAAACTGAATTAAAACCCTTTTAATTTATTTTAATAACCAATTTACTACATAGTTTAAATGTCACACTTTATTCAATTAAATTCTAATATTCTAATTTAGTTAAATTAAAGCTAACATCAACTTATTAAATAAAATTACCACATAAATTAAATTGCTAAACAATTATAATTTATTTATTAATTATAATTTCATGTAACAAATTAGTAAATCTCTAATTTAATTATTAAATTAAATTAGAC
This sequence comes from Panax stipuleanatus, assembly GCA_020205555.1. Lineage (NCBI taxonomy): Eukaryota > Viridiplantae > Streptophyta > Magnoliopsida > Apiales > Araliaceae > Panax > Panax stipuleanatus. Next base: position 47,645,419 of record CM035118.1, on the reverse strand, counting down.
ACTACTATAATTATTCATTCAATCACTACTACCAAATTACCACATAATAATTCATCTAATTTAATTATCTCAATTAAACTAAAACTTCAACTACAAAATTACTAGACATCATCAATTTAATTAATATATTCCACAACATAATCACATTAATTATTTATTCAATATCTATTATTTATCCAACTCAATAAATCAATCAACTTAAATATTTATTTAATTTAATAAATATTTAAAATTAAAATACAAAAATCTCGTTTGTTATAATCTTCCATCCTTAAAAGGATTATGTCCCCAGAATCACAACTCAATAAACTCATTCGTCACATTTTTTCCCCTTAAAAAGATTATGTCCCAGAATCGTTATACAAGAAATTAATCAAATAACTGAGGATTATTTTTCATCATAACATCTTCAAGTTCCCACGTAGCTTCTTCAGCATTGTGGTTCCTCCAGATTACCTTAATAGAAGGTATCACTTTATTTCTAAGTACTTGCTCTTTCCTGTCAACTATCTGAACATGAACTTCTTCATACGTTAAGTCTATATCAAATTGCAGTGGCTCATACTCTATAACATTCTTATAGTCGTTATGAATATGGAAAACGTTATGAACATGGTCTAATTCCGGAGGTAACGTAACCTCGTAAGCTACCTCACCAACCTTTCGCAGTATCTCAAAAAGTTCAATAAATCTGAAACTCAGTTTTCCCTTCCTGCCAAATCGAATCTTCCCCTTCCAGGGAGATACCTTCAGAAAAACGAAGCTTCCCACTTCAAACTCTCGATTCTGACGATGATAATCATCATATTTCTTCTGTCTGTCCTGAGCAGCAACCAATCTCGTTCTGATCAGCTTCATGATCTCAGTAGTTTGTTGTACCAATTTCGGTCTTAACAGTTATCATTCACCAACCTTATCTCAGCATAATAGAGTTCTGTATTTCCTGCCATACAATGCTTTGTAAGGCAGCATGCCAATACTTGCATGGTAACTGTTGTTGTAAGCGAATTTCACCAACGGTAGATGATCATCCCAACTTCCCTTGAAGTCCATAACACAAGCACTTAGCATATGCTCTAAAGTCTGGATCGTTCTCTCACTCTGCCCATCAGTTTGAGGATGGTACGCCGTACTCATTTGCAACTGCGTTCCCAAGAATTTTTGTAATTGCTTTCAGAAATTCGACGTGAAATGCGGATCTCTATTTGATACAATTGACACCGGAACACCATGTCTAGAAGTGATTTCCTTAAAATATAGCTTCGCCAACTGATCCAAATTGAATCTAATCTCGATTGGTAAGAAGTGCGCTGACTTAGTCAGTCGATCCACGATAACCCATACCGCATCAAAACCTCTATGAGTCGTTGGAAGACCAACCACGAAATCCATCGTGATATGCTCCCACTTCCATTCTAGAATCTCCAGCGATTGTAACAATCCACTTGGTCTCTGATGTTCTGCTTTGAATTTTTGGCATGTTAAGCATTTTGTGACATATTCAGCAACGTCTCTCTTAATATTTGGCCACCAGAAATGCTATTTGAGATCTTGGTACATCTTTGTACTCCCAGGGTGAATCGAATATCTTGAACTATGAGCTTCACTCAAATGTTTTTCTCACTTCTGGTACTTGCGGTATCCAGATTCTCCTTTTAAATCGTAGCAGTCCGTCATTATCAATCTTGAACTTTATCTCTGCACCATCGGTTATTCTCTTCCTGATCTTCTCACACTCCTCATCATGTAGTTGTGCTTCTTTCACCTTGTCCACCAAGGTTGAACCAGTATCTATTTGAAATAGTTTTTCATCCGAATCCTTTGGATACTTAACTTCCAGCTCCAACTTAGCCATCTCATCTACCAACTGCTCCTGAGCAGTTAACAACATTAACTTCTTCTGACCCTTTCTACTTAAGGCATCGGCAACGACATTCTCTTTACCCGGATGGTATAGAATCTCGCAATCGTAATCCTTGATAAGCTCCAACTATCTTCTTTGGCGTATATTCAAATCTTTTTGTGTAAAGATATACTTCAGACTCTTATGATCTGTGTATATCTCACATTTCTCTCTATATAGATAGTGTCTCCATATCTTCAGAGCAAACACTACTGCCGCCAATTCTAAATCATGGGTCGGATACCCTTTCTCATAGTCCTTCAGCTGACGTGATGCATAAGCAATGACTTTGCCATTTTGCATCAACACACAACCTAGTCCTTTATGTGACGCATCACTGTATACCACGAAATTTCCTGTACTATCAGGCAAAGACAACACAAGCGCAGTACTCAACCTTTTCTTCAATTCCTGAAAACTTTCCTCACACTTTTCCGTCCAAACTAACTTCACCATTTTCCTAGTTAAATTCGTCAATGGAGTTGCGATCTTGAAAAAATCCTGAATGAATCTCCTGTAGTAACCTGCCAAACCCAAGAAACTCCTAAATTCGGTGTCTTCGACTGATCCAAATTTATCACAGCTTCAACCTTCGACAGATCTACTGAAATCCCATCTTTGTCAATCACGTGGCCAAGAAATTGCACACGCTCCCAGAATTCGCATTTTTAGAATTTTGCATACAACTTCTCCCGTCTCAACGATTCCAATGTCAGCCTCAAATGTTCAGTGTGTTCCTCCTTAGTTTTGGAATACACCAAAATGTCATCGATGAACACCACCACGAACTTGTCTAGAAACGACTTAAACACCCTATTCATTAGGTCCATAAATGCCGCAGGTGCATTCGTTAAACCAAATGACATCACCAAGAACTCGTAATGCCCATACCGAGTTCTAAATATCATTTTCGGTACATCCTCTCTCCTTACCTTCAACTGATGATATCCGCTTCTCAAATCTATTTTCGAGAAGTACCTCGATCCCTTCAGCTGATCGAACAAATCATCGATCCTTGGCAAAGGATATTTATTCTTAATAGTGACTTTGTTCAACTCCCTGTAATCAATGCAAAGACGCATTGATCCATCCTTCTTCTTGACGAACAAAATTGGCGCTCCCCATGGCGATACACTCGACTGAATATACTTCTTGTCCAACAATTCTTGAAGTTGAACCATCAGCTCCTTCATCTCTATTGGAGCCATTCTGTATGGGGCTTTCCATATCGGAGTAATCCCCGGAGCTAAGTCAATCACAAACTCTATCTCTCTATCCGGCGAAAGTGCTGGCAAATCGCTCGGAAACACATCCATAAATTCCTTAACAACTGATATCTCTTCCAACTTTGGACTCTCCTTACGAGTATCCACTATGTAGGCTAAGTACCTACACAACCTTGTTTTAATAACTTCTTGGCCTGTATAATTGTTAGACAACTCACTTGTCTAGGCGATTTACTGCCATAAAGCATTACCTTCTACGGAGTTGTAAGGTTTACATATTTCCTTTGGCAATCAATTACCGCCCCATTGTTGAACAACCAATCTATACCTAGTATAACATCAAATTCCCCCAGTTTTATTCGAATTATGTCTACCATCAACTCGTGACCCTTAATAACCAACCTACAGTTCTTGTGTACAAACCTAACAGGAATAACCTCCCTATTTGCAATCTCTATGTTCAAAGGGTAAATTAATTCCTTCTTAGGCAAGTCTAAATTCTTAGCAAAGTCATCGGATATAAATGAACAAGTAGCACCCGAATCAAATAATACATAAGCATTACTACTATTGACCGGAAGGATACCTGACACAACGTTATTTGACTGCATAGCATCCTGCATGGTCATGTTGAATGTTCTGGCAGTGGGTCGGCTAGTCTGCGATGGTCCATCGATAGTCAAAGTGCTGCCGCTGTTAGTTCCTCTTCCTCCATTCGACCCTCCAGGTGGCTTCTTAGGGAAATCACGAGCCATGTGATCCTTTTACCCGCATGTATAACAAGCTCCCTTCTTCAGGTTAGGACAATTTGACACAATGTGGCCTTCCTGACCACAGTTGAAACATACCCGCCTTCCTCTCAAGCACACTCTAGTGTGATTCTTCCCACAATTAGCACAAGCTTCAAACCTTCTCTTTTTCTAACTTCCCTGTTGACTCCTAGCAAAAATACTATCGTTCCACTTCCTCTTCTGGTTGTTGGTCCCACTACCACTAGCTTTATTCTTATTCTTATTCTCATTCTTCTTCTTCTTTTGATCTTGGTTGTACTTGGTTAAGGCATCGCTTCCACCTTCCGCGATGATCGCCTTTTCCAACACAGCTATAAATGTGTTTAGCTAAAGCATGGATACTTTGTTGTACAACCATTGCTTTAATCCCTGCTCAAACCTTCTTGCATTCCTCTCATCAGTGCTGTCCTAGTACGTCGCAAACCTTGCCAGCTCATTAAACTTTGCTGCGTACTCCAGCACAGACATCGTTCCCTGCTTCAGCTCCAAAAATTGAACCTCCATCTGGTTCTGCGAGCTTACTGGAAAATATATCTCAAAAAACATCTCTTTGAATCTGCCCCATGCTATAACGCCTTCTCCTCCTCTAGCCGTGTTAGCTTGCCACCAATAGCTAGCTTCCGACTTCAACATAAACATAGCAAAAGCCGTCTTTTGGTCGTCGTTGACCCTGAAAACATCGAAGACCTTTTCCATCTCCATTATCCACGTCTGGGCCTCAATCGGATTCACGGATCCCTTAAATTTTAGTGGTTCTACCGCTTTGAACTCCTTAAACGTTGTAGCTTGAGCTTGCGGATGATTTGCAAATGCTGCCGTTAGTAAATTCACCAGTTGCTAAACAAGATTGGCATTTGCCTCATCGTTGTTATTGTTCGTAGACCCCTCTTGTTGTTGCTGACGTACTGGTCTTCTTCTAGGAGGCATTTTTCTGTTAAGACATACGCTTATTAGATCCTTATTCATCTCTTAAATATTTAAGTTCAAACTTAAACATTTAAACAATCACACTTAAACACATAACACTTCAATAACCTTCGATATTTTATTCATTCATAGTTTTTTTAAAATATAGAATAGATAGCATATCTGCTATTTACATCATCTTTCCTGAACTGAAACAAGTTGCAGGATTACATCATCATCTTATCCCATTATTATCACAAATTCTGGGACTGACATTTATTTAATACATAAACAACCACGTAGTTTATTACTCTACTATTTAGGCATGTTAAAAAGTCGCACAGCCTCTCTACGTTCCTCTTCCATGACCCGAAACACTGTTCTATGATCCACTATATACCACGGTAAATCCTTGAATTGAGCTGGGTAATAAAAGACTCGATCCTGGGCCCTTTCTATAGCTGAATGAAAAGCATAGTATGTCTCCTTCATCTTGGCCTTCTTGGGTTGAACCTCGTCTTCAGCACGATTTGCACGTTGAGTAGCCTTCAAGCCAGCATCCTCCGCTCTGGCACGCTTCGCTGACTCCTCTTTCATGTAGCTCTTCATTTTCTCAAGCTCAGCCAGTGCATCATCCCCCTCACTCTACACGTTAAGTAGATCCCATTCCAAGTTTTCAAGACGCTCATCCAGATCTTAAATTGTCTCATCCTTCTGCTGTATGATGGTCTGACACACATCTACCAGTTCCTCCAGCTCCCCGACTCTACCTTGCAGCTCAATGTTGAGGTCATAAACCTCCTCGTACATCACAACGCTGATAGAGTTAGGTGGAAACTTCCCTAGATCCTCCTCTTCTTCCTCTTACTCATCCTCATCCTCTTGGTCAAAGACTGGCTCATACTCCTGACCCACTACAGTGATCAGTGGAGATGGCTCTCTCTGAACCAACTTCTCTCAGACAATATGGATGTCTCGAGGCTTATCAACCCTAGGCATCTGAGGTAACTCCTCCCTAGCCTGACTGGACTCTTCAACAATCGTCATCCTGACAATAAAATTTTAAGCTTTAATTATTACGTGATATCGTTCGATACTCTCGAGTACATAAACATAAGCACATATCACATAACGTAGTTTATTATCTTAACTATCACCTCTATCTTTTCGATCTCCTATAAGGCTACTACCTAAGGTTTCCCCACCTAAGGCTCATAACTTAAAGCTTTGATACCAACTTGTGACACCACCAAATCTGGGTACTCATTTCCACAGGATTTGGTGTTCACTATCTAAATAAAACATAACTAACTGTCCATAAATAAGGAATGCAAAATAAATTACAACCTTAATAAATAATAAAATCTTCCTTATAAAAGGATTACATAGTCATAAAATGTTCCTGGGTTTCTAACCTTAAACAATCATCATAAAGTGTGGAAATAAATCATCACATAAGTAAATTAAGTCTTATTACAAAAACACATAATAAATATGAACAAGTCTTCTCTACTTGTTCATCTTGCATTTGCCCTTACTGGTTGATGGCTCGTCAACCTTCTCAACTTTGGCTGCAATTGTTATATATGCAAGAGTGAGCAAACAAAAGCTCACTTGAAATAACAATCAATAATGATGACATGTCACTGAATCAGTTCAATTAAATTGAATAACATTCTCTAGTATCGATAATCAAGAATTGAATACAAGATTTAGAATTCATCTGAGGGTCACAAGACATTGAACTATGACCCATGTTATAAATATTATTACTTAAACCTTTAACAGTCGTTAGACTATATGGACCATCTATATTGTACTTAGGGGGATTAACTCTTCGTTCCATGTATTGTGCACAAACATCTTAACGCTTTTGCATGGTAATCCCCTATTAATAAGGTTGTTCATCTCAGCTTTAATTAATGAGTCCTCACCAAAGAAAGTTTGATTTGGATTAGCTCAATGGGTAATTTAGAGTCCAACTATCATCAATTAAGGAGTAGTTGAATCAAACTTACAATAACTTAAGAGTTCGATAACAAAAGAGTTATGGAATAATTATGAGTCACAAACAATAGACATAATACTTAAAATCATGCTTTAGAAGTAAACTTAAAGCATTTGAAAGATACAATAAAACCTTGCATAAACAATTAAGCCAAGGTTACATTATTTTCAAGAAGGAAACTAAATAAGATACTTGTCCATTATGGAATTAAAGAACTTGCATAATTGATAAGAAGTCAGGATTAGGAACTTGCATAATTAAAAAGTAAGGATTAGGAACTTGCATAAATTTAAACAAGAAAGGATAGAACAACTTGTCCTCGTGCGTAAGCTAACAAATAATAACTCGTTCCACTACTATCCTACGTACACGTTATTAACAATAGCAACACGAATTTGTTACCATATAGTTAGGTTGCATAACTAGTTAACCAGTCTAAGTTAACTCACAACTCTTATTCATTAGGTTTAATCATTAGTTAGTCCATAACATGATCAAACCATGCTTCCATGTCAAACTTAAACTTATTAATAATCAATCAAGTTATAATCTAAATCATCAATCACATATGATTACATACTGTTTAGTTAACATATAATTTCATTAACATTCTTTTATATCCAGTAGATTAACATTCTCAAAAAATTGTACACTTATAATAAAATTCTCTGGCTAAACTGCATAAGTGGCGCTGCAGCACCACATAATGAACTGCAGCCGACGCGGCAGTGCCGTGCCACATCATCAGGGCTCTGCAGTCTGGTCTCAGTGCTGTAGTTAACACACATAACTGGCGATACGACACCGTCACACGTCACCAGATGCTGTTGTGGCGCTGCAGCACTCTGTTTACTCACAGAACAGGCGTTGCAGAGCCACGACACAGTGGGATGCAGACAGCTTCGCGAAAATCACAAGAAAAACCAGTTTGGCTTATTAACTTTGCTCAAACGTAAATTTCAACTCACATAATTTATACAAAACTTTACAGAAACATAAATTAATGTTTCTAACATGATTTTACACCTAAACATCATAACAATCAATTTAAAACCTTTTAATTCAATGTTTTTGAAGAAAACTCCATTGTTAAGCGTTCTTGACAAAAATACACACTATGACTTTGTTTTTAAACCAAATCACTTTGTTTAAATTATATTATTTTCATTTCTTAACATATTATCACAATCTATAACCAATTTACATATAATAGCATGAATTAAACATCAATTTTTATATCGAATAAACTATTTTTCAAAATACTTCACTGTAAATTGCTATGAACATGATTTCTTCATATTCATCATATTTACATGAATTAAACAAATTAAACTCTCATACAAATCATATATAAACAGTTTATATACACAAATTACATATATAAACCATATTCTCACAATTATCATGAAAAACTCAAACATAGAGAAGTAAAAAATAACTTTTTATGAAGAACAATGAAGATAAAAAATCTTAAATTTAGATTACTACATTTGATTTTTTGTTAGCTTTAGAAGAAGATGATGGATTCCTCTTTTGTTTTCACAGAGAATTCTTCCTCTCTACTTTTCTTCCTTCTCTCTTCTCTCTAAGCTTTCTCTGTTCTTTCTTCTAACTTTAACTTAACGTAAAAACAATACTGATATACATATAATACATATAATAATATAAAATATAAACTGACAAACTTAATCTCCTTATTAAATATATCAGTTACTTTATTTTTGAAAATCAAAAGCCACTAAGGCTTGTTTGGTAAAACTGAATTAAAAATAGAATTTTAAAAGTCTTAAGGCTTGTTTGGTAAAACTAAATTAAAACTCTTTTAATTTATTTTAATAACTCCTTTACTACATAGTTTAAATGTCACACTTTATTAAATCAAATTCCAATATTCCAATTTAATTAAATTAAAGTTAATATGAACTCATTAAATCAAATTGCCATATAAATCAAATTGCTACACAATTATAATTTATTTATTTAATCATATTTTTATGTAACAAATTAGTAAATCTCTAATTTAATTATAAAATTAAATTAGACACCACTATAATTATTCAACTCAATAAATAAATCAACTAAAATATTTATTTAATTCAATAAATATTTAAAATTAAAATACAAAAATCTCGTTTGTTACAATCTTCCCTCTTAAAAGGATTCTGTCCCTAGAATCACAACTCAATAAACTCATTCGTCACATTAATCCCCCTTAAAAAGATTCTGTCCCTAGAATCGTTATACAAGAAATTAATCAAATAACTGAGGATATATCTTCATCATAACATCTTCGAGTTCCCACATAGCTTCCTCAGCATTGTGGTTCCTCTAGGTTACCTTAACAGAAGGTATCACTTTGTTTCTAAGTACTTGCTCTTTCCTGTCAACTATCTAAACATGAACTTCTTCGTATGTTAAATCTTTATCAAACTACAATGGGTTATACTCTATAATCTGTTTGTAATAATGTTTGTACGGTCGCAATACCGAAATATAGAAAACATTATGAATATGGTCTAATTCCGGAGGTAACTCAACCTCGTAAGCTACCTCACCAACCCTTCGCAGTATCTCAAAGGGTCCAATAAATCTAGGACTTAGTTTTCCCTTCTTGCCAAATCGAATCTTCCTTTTTCAAGGAGATACCTTCAGAAAAAACGAAGCTTCCCACTTCAAACTCTCGATTCTGATGATGATAATCATCATATTTCTTATGTCTATCCAGAGCAGCAACCAATCTCGTTCTGATCAGCTTCAAGATCTCAGCAATTTGTTGTACCAATTCTGGTCCTAACAGTTGTCATTCACCAACCTCATCCCAGCATAACAGAGTCCTGCATTTATTGTCGTACAATGCTTTGTAAGGCGGCATGCCAATACTTGCATGGTAGCTGTTGTTGTACACGAATTCCACCAACGGTAGATGATCATCCCAACTTCCCTTGAAGTTCATAACACAAGCTCTTAGCATATCCTCTAAAGTCTGAATCGTTCTCTCGCTCTGCACATCAGTTTGAGGATGATATATTGTACTCATTCGCCATACCTTTTGATAAACCTTATATTGGGTTTGTACCAAATCGTGATGCAATCAAATTGCAAAAATTAGCAGAAGCATGGTATATCAGAGTTTAAAAATATTTCTACAAAACCATTACCCGGATCATCCTTTATGCAAATTATTAATTTAAAACAATAAATAAGAAGTTATGGAATCATACCCTTGTAGAACGAAGCTTTCACAGGTACGAGTTCAACTCCTTGTTCTTCGTGATCTCCTTGAATTTTTGGGTTAGATTCCTTCCTTTGATCAACGTTAGCCACCCAAGTGTTTGGCCTCTAGAGGTGATCCACCAAGGAAGCGGAATTATCAAGAAGGAGGGTGGTTGGCTTAATTTTCTATCCTCTATAGAAAAGGAGTACACTCCAACAATTGGAATTGCATCAACTGATATCTATTATAAGACTACTCTTATATAAATATTGGTTAACCCTTCTAATCCTATTAGACATGGAATTTTATTTAATTGATTAAACTCCTTTAATTAATTTAGGCTTCCCACCACATTGGGAATAATTAATTAAATTTATTTGATTAATTTGTCTCCTAATCTTATTAGGAATATATGAGAGTACTAATATTAAATTAATTACTAAACTCCTTTAGAAATTAAAATACTAATAATTGTAATAATATTAATCAGACTCCTCTTATTAATTTATATTTAATATTTTCAAAATATTAAATAATAAATATTAAGCTATTTAATTTATTCTATCACCATAGATTAAATTAATTACACTTAATACATTATTACGATTATGCCATTACATTCTTAAATAATTATTCTTCCTTTTATGGTGTGACCCTTTAGGTTCTCCATATTAAACCGGTTGTGAATAAATTAATTAGAACAATTCTAATCTTATTTAAATAAATAAATTAAACTAATAATCTATTTAAATAAATAATATTTATTCTACAATAGGGATAAGCCTCCCTAGCGATCAACGACTTTTCAGATAATATAGATTTCAACATTAAATATAAAAGAACCTGTGAGTAAATAGTTACCGTATAATTCAATCCTTCCACCATACAATATCCCAATTAAATATAAGGTATGGATTTACTGTCAAGTCTCATTTTATTCAATTATATGTATTTCGATTAGAAAATGCACAACTCCAAATAATGCAAATTAGAAACTTTTTTCTAATTTCATTCCACCTTGGCCAAGGATTCCTGGGTTGTCATTTAACGAATCACATAGGACATATCTCCTCTTTTACTAAAGGTGGTAGATTCTTTATTGACCATTCATTATCTCCATATGTAACTCATTATACCCAAGCATACCCTTTTATATACCCTAAAGGGCTTTAAGGAATAAGTCAAAGTATAATTCATTACATAAAAGATACTATGATGATCTCAAGTCCAAGGATCACTTGTACTACTATCACATTAGGAATTCCTATTGACAGGCGAGTAAAACTCCATTAGGTATGCCATAGCGAGTCACGTTCAGTGAACTTATTCTCCAATAAGCACCTACATATTTGCTTTAGTGTCTCCACACAAATGATCATGAGATCAATCATCCTCATCCAATGAGCAAGCAACATATGTATCAATCTATCTGGATTTACTAATCCCTTTTTTTGTAATCCCACGATTGTGAACTATTTTAGTTTTAAAGCTTTCTAAGAATTTAGTTCTCATTAGCATGATCATCATCATAATTCTAAAATTATTGCTTAAAACTATGGTTACATATTATAAAAACAGCACCATGTAGATAATTAAATGCCTTTAATAAATGAATATTTTTATTAATAAATAAATAAGATTGTCTCCAAAGTATATGCTTTATCATCATACATGATTGGCTTGTATGCATACTCCTTTCAATCTCCCACTTGCGCTAAAGCCAATCGCCATGGTATCTCATACCAACTTCTTTAAGTGACGATCAAACTGCTGTTGTATTATAGCTTTAATAAATGGATCTGCAATGTTATCTTGAAAGTCTATATGCTCCTCTTTCAATGATTTTTTTAATCAAAGTACCGCAACACATGTTTAGATTCAAGATGAGACTTAGGAACTATTCATAGTTCTGTAATGAACTTTTCATCCGAAACATCAACTTGCTGTAATGCTCCCAAATCCGAGTCCCCAGAACCTCGGACCTGGTGCATTACGATACATCATTTCTATAACTATTGCGAAAGATATAAACATAAGTTGTTTATACTATAACTTTTACAACATAATCTCAAGGTCTGTAACCTTAACTTAATACCTGTATTCAATATCCTATACAACATACAATGTCATATGCCTTCAATATTGTTACCATTTTAACCGTATAATAATTCCATCCTGGAACTTGTCTTTGCCTTTGCCTGTTTCTGAAGTTTTTCTTTAATCTAAAATGTTTATCATGATATAGCAAGGGTGAGCAACAAGTTTATATCATGATTGAAAGAAAGTATAAGCTTTCGAATTTTTAACAATATAATAATTGTAAAAGAGCATAAATCAAAGTTTCAATAAATGAATGACTAAATCAATATTGTTCAATGTCAATAAGGACCATGAACAATTTTAACTGAACCTTATGGTAATGAAGGTGATCAGCCTTTCATACCTGATGAACATATGCTACATGCACTAAGTGCGAATCAATAATCAGTATAGATGTGAATAATCAACAATGATTAATCACGAACATGCTTTACAATAATAACTCGAGTTCGAGTTAAGAAACTTGCCTGAACCGTCGATTACTGCTACGCAATTTAAATTAATCGCTTTATTGAAAAGACTATCAGTTATAAGATTTGATCTTTCAATTAGTATAAATTACCTTATCCCATAATGCTATTACCTTAAAAGTAAACCATCTAACACTTAACCACATAGTCAAATATTAGATATCCTCAATAACATATATATTTACAAGTCTAAACCTAGCACACATCGAGTCTTTAATAGTATTCAATATAGTATACTGAGTGGTTTCCCATAAACAACTAACAAATTAGTTTTCGTCTCGTCTACACTGTTTTCACAGTGAGTTAGATCGGTTATTAATTCATAGATACCTTTTCCATATGAAGGAGTCGTTTAGCCCAGCTACTATACATCAACCATTAAAGGGTACGATTGCACTACCTTAGACTTAACACTTACTAGTTCATTTATAAGTTATTATTATAACTCGGTAAACTGTTTACAATTCAAGAGACTTAATATATCTTTTCAGTAAGCTGAAACCAAACTGTTTCCTTTTACTGACATTTCAGTTTCTATTTCAGCAAGCTGAAACCAAACTGTCTTCCTAACATTTTTAGTTTTCATTTCAGCAACCCGAAATGTTCATTTCAGGAAGCTGAAATACCAAAACAGCATATTATTTTCCTATCCTTTGGTCAAACACATATCCATATATTTCATACACAAAAACAAGTTTCTGAAATTTTTCAACTCCCTTAAGTATTTTTCAAAAATCTGTTTCTAGTTAATTTCTTAAGAAAATAACTACCTCACGCTTAACTCCAAAAATTCCCAACTCTTGGCGGGATCTTTCACATGTTATCGTGAGCTTCCAATTTAAATTTTGTGGCCATCGGAGTTATACAACTTTGGTTATAGCGATTTTTTTTGGAAAAATGCAAATATTGAAATGGTCATAACTTGCTCAATTTAAATCGGAATGAGCTCATTTTTGGACACAAGCTACTTTATAACATATATTTTCATGTCCCAAAAGAATGAATTTATTACACAAATTAAGTGGATGAAACTGCCCTTACAATTTCTGGACAGCCTACTTTTTGTCATTTTTAGTTTTGGCGTCCTTTGCTAATTTCAGTACACATAAAAATCTGTAACTCCTTTTTCAGTGATTCCACTTGTAAAAGTTAGAAGACTTATAAATCTAACTCCAGAAATTGACCACACCCAAAAATTCAAAATAGAATAGGAGATATGGTCGTTTTAATTTCATACTTCGTTTTTACAAAAATCTGTTTTTCATTACTTGGTGATTTCTAAGAAAACTTTCATATTCTCACCTAATAACCAACATAATCCATCATCAAACATCATAACACAAATTAATACCAAATATATTCATGGATCTATCATGATCCATGATTCATTTCACTAAAAATCACCAAACATAAGATAAAACACAACCAAGGATAAGAAAAATTAAGTTTTCTCACTTTTGAAAAATATAGTTTCCATTTCTTAGTTTAGATCCAACTTTTTACCCAAAAAAGGGTTAGATATAAACTTAAAACACTATAAAACATATAGATCTAAGGTTTTTAAGCCTCAAAATCATAACTTTATAAAAATCAAAACTTAAACCAACAAAGAGAAATTAAACTACATAAATAAGAATTTTTGTTCTAACTTAGTTTGTTTCTTCTTCTCCTTCTTCCTAACACTTGATTAGGAAGCTATGGAATACCAAAACTTAACTTCTCTCCTCTCTCTCTCTTAGCCGAACATGAGCCTTTCTCTCTTTCCCTCTTGCTTTGTTAGCTTATGAGATGAAAGAGAAAAAAATGAAATGAAATAAAAAGTAATCATATACTTGATTTGTTTTTTTTCCAATTAAAAATGTATAGATACATAAAATATATCTATACATTTTACCCACATGCTTGCACCTCTCTCTCTCTCTCTTCATAAAGTAAGTTAATGCTTGCAAGTTATCCCAAAAGTGTTGGCACCACCAATTAAATGACACCTCAAAAGTAACCCACCAACTAAAGTGGTGCAATAATGATATACATCTCCCTTCTCCTCTCCTTTGTATAACCAGTCATGTGCCTTCCTTTTGTCCAAATTTGTTTTCTTTTAAAGCCTTAATTAACTTACTTAATGTCCATCATATCCCCTCCCACTTTGGCTAAAGTCTTGGGCCTTCATTTAATTCCTTTGGGCTTACTCCTTTTTCTTAATTTACTTAGTATACTTACTAATTAAATTAACTTGGGCTCTATATTAATTCTTTGGGCTTGCTAATAAAATAAATGGGCCATTATAATATATGTCTCATACATATATATTGGGCTAGCTTAATAACTTAATTGCTATTAAATCAAATTAGCTACAAGTCCAGTGCTTAATTAAACAATTGGGCTATTTATTTAATTCTTTGAGCCACAAAATCTTCTTAGTCCATTAAATTTATTATCACTAGAAACAATGCTCAACATTTTTGATATTTATATATTCTTAATTATCTTTATATACAAAATAAATGTATACATAATATATAATATATATTTATTTAATCGTACACCCAATTCACATAAGTCATCTCACATTCTATTAGTTTATTAACTAAATAGCCATATTTGGCTTAATGAGTTATAAACACTCACACTCACATAATCATACAAGATAACCCTTGAAGTCATTTGATTCAAATACCTAATTTATATATTAGGTCACCAAATTTTATAGGTATCGTAGTACCTTATCCTCAATATTCCATCAAACACATATAGATTCATCTCTAGGGTTTAGAAATTTTGTAACCCATAATTCCTCTATTCTCAATCAAATAATAAACCATATAGAATATTATAATTTTTTTTAAAATTATTTCTCTATTTTCACTCTAGGTTTTATCCTTTAACCTTTATTTAATCATTTAAAATCTTATAAATTCTCGGGTTGTCACACTTGCAGCTTCACTTACATTTATATACTTTGTCTTTGTCACTAAACCAACAACCTTTTGTTGTTTGAAACCTTTCCATATCATTGCACCATCTTTTAAGGTAATGACTTACCCTAAAGTGGATTTGCTATTGTCTTGGTCAGTCTGAAAATTTGAGTCTGTCTTGCACTCTAGTTGAATTCAAACTCATCATGGGTTATGATGATATCCTTAGTGTAAGTTAAGTACTTTAAGATGCTTATCACTGTCTCATAGTGATCTTCTCTAGAATATGACTGATCAACATCAAGTCTCGTATATTTCATTGCATATATGATAGTAACTCAGGAGATCTCTCTTTTACTGAGAATAATTTTAGAGAGACACACTCCATGGCTCATCATCATGAGACACCTTTTGGAGTTTGCCATGCTAAACGCCTTTAGCATCTAATGAATATACGTTTCCTTTGGTTAAGCCGAACATCCTTTTAAATCTGTCAATACAGATTTATATCCCCAATGCGGGATGTTCTACCCAAATCATTCATGGAGGAATGTTTAGACAACTTTATTTTGATCGATTTTAGCATAGGAATTTCATTCCCTATCAGTAATATATCATCAAAATATAATACATAGAATGAAACAACGCTCCCACTAACTTTCTTATACACACATGGTTCATCCTTGTTTTTGATAAAATTAAACTATTTGATTGTCTCATCAAAATAAATGTTTCATCTACGAGAAGCTTGCTTCAATCCATAAATGGATTGTTGTAGCTCATATATTTGATTTGCTTCAACCATTGAAACAAAAAACCATCTGGCTGTATCATACATACATTATCCTCTAATACTGTATATTTGAGGAAGGGCGTCTCCACGTTCATTTTTTACCAGATTAAGTAAAAATAAGCTGCAATAGCAAGAAAAATCCAAATGGACTTGAGCATAGCTTCAAAATTCATTTTTGATTTTATGGTCATCTACCATTACTCTAAGTCTTTATTACTCATAGTCTGTTCGTAATTCAATGGATCATCATCATCCATGTTGTGTACCTCATCATCATCATCTATGACGAATCCATACCTTTTAGGTATCTTCGGTACTTTTCCAAATTTACGAATAGGGTATTGTACAGTAGGTGTTTTTACTTGGACAGGTTCATCCACTTGATCTGTAGTGGTTTGTGGTTCTTGAATTTCTTCAAGATCTATTTTTCTCCCACTAGCCCCTTCAAGGATAAACTCCTTTTCCAAGAAGGCAGTGTGTTTCGCAACAAACACTTTTTGCTCAGTAGAATTGTAGAAATACTATCCCAAACTTTCTTTAGGATATCCCACAAACGTGCACTTATAAGATCTTGTCCCTAGCTTATCTTTTTGAAACTTTTTCACATAAGCTGGACATCCCCAGATCTTAACATGCTTAGGATCAGGTTTCCTCCCTGTCCACATCTCATATGGAGTCTTGGGGACGGATTTCGAGGGGACCTTATTTAATAGATATGAGCCGTTTCTAGGGCATGACCCCAGAATGAAATTGGAAGGTCGGTAAAACTCATCATGGATCGAACCATATCCAACAATATTCGATTTCTTATTTTAGATACTCCATTTAACTGTGATGTACCTGGTGGAGTCCATTGTGAGATTATTCTATTTTCTTTGAGACAATTGAGAAACTCACCGTTTAAGTATTCTCCACCTCGATCTGATCGAAGAGTCTTAATACTCTTTCCTGTTTGTTTCTCTACTTCACTTCTGAACTCTTTGAACTTTTCAAATGATTCTGATTTGTATTTCATTAAATACACATATCCAAATCTTGAGTGATCATCAGTGAAAGTAATAAAATAAGAATACCCATCCAGTGCATTCGTTGTCATAGGTCCACAAAAATCTGTGTGAATCAACGCTAACAACTCTGTAACTCTTTCTCCTTTTCCACTAAAAGGAGATTTAGTCATTTTACTTATGAGACAAGATTCACAAGTTGGATATGATTCATAATCAGATAGCTCTAGGAGCCCATCCCTATGCAACTTGGATAATCTTGTTTCATTGATATGACCGAGTCTACAGTGCCACATATAGGTATAATTAACATCATCTCTTTTCCCTTTCTAGTTTGTTCTATTTGAAGTATATTTTTTATGAAATTCAAGTATATAAAGTCCATTTCTCAAATTACCAATACCATATAAAACATTGGTTTATAAATAAAACAACTGTTGTTCTTTATTATAATTTCAAGTCCATCCATATCTAATACAGAATTTGAAATAATATTTCTAATGATATTTGGAAAAATAACAATTATATTAATAAATGGACTTGCCCGTAGGCAGTGCTAAACAATAAGTGCCTACAGCTATTGCAACAACC
Organism: Panax stipuleanatus; assembly: GCA_020205555.1. NCBI lineage: Eukaryota > Viridiplantae > Streptophyta > Magnoliopsida > Apiales > Araliaceae > Panax > Panax stipuleanatus. The sequence goes on along the minus strand of CM035118.1, from coordinate 47,627,498 downwards.
TTTGCTTCATTTTCCACTTGTAGGACAACCACATCCTTGTTTAGCTTTCTACTTCTGACCAGTCCCTTCACAGTATTACATATGTGAGAACCACAAGCCGGTATCCTATACCCAAGTAGAATTTTGACTTTTTGAAAAATTAATTTTAATCATGAACAAACCTTGATTGAAAGTCGAAGCTTCTCCAAGCTTCTTCTCTGCCAGAAACTTCTTGCAGTTCCTCTTCCAATGACCCGGCTCGTTGCAATGGAAGCACATTCCTTTGTCAGCTGGATCAGGTTTCTTTTGTCCCTTTATGTTCACCTTGCCCTTGGTCATCCGAGACCGGAAGAGCTCCTTAGATATCTCATATCTAATAGTCCTACTTTGTTCACCATATAACTCCTTGAGGTGAAACAACATAGTAGGAGCATCTATGTTTTTATGCTGACGCTGAAGCTCGTTATTCATAGATGCGAGCATGATGCATTGAGCCACAGATGCATCATCTTGCCACTTAGTAAATGTGGCAATCTCTTCCTCAGAGGCTGTTTTCAAAATAGTTTTAGGGACAGGTGAATTTAGGACATAAGAAATCTTTTCAGCAGTGAGAACAATTCTCAGATTTCTTAGCAGTCCGTATAATTCGGCCCGGTAAGCTTATTTGCATAAGGTATGCTTCGTAGTGAGATTAATGATTTTGAAATTTTTAAAATTCTGCATGTGAAAAGACAATAATTTAGCAAACATTTATTTTATTATTTTTGCATACCAAAATAAATTTAGGTCTTTATTTTAAATTGGTATCTCCCACTATTTTCATCAAACTATATTACCCTCATTTATATAGTTCGGCAACATCTAATTAAAGATTTGCTTGTGAGAAAAAGGATCCCATTTTAAATGTATATAACCTTGTGGATAGCACAACAAGCGATATATAAATAAATAGGTAGTCAACTCTTGTCAATTACATCACCATGTAACTCCTTTTATTTTGCTTCTTAAATCATAATGGTCAAGTTTGTGCACATCCGAACTAAAATGATTTAAGTTAAGTCCAGCCTAGCACTTTCATAAATACAAAAAAGAAAAATGTTTGTCCTTGTGGATAGCATAACAAGACTAGATCGTTCAATTTTCTTGATAATCATCAAATGTGATTAATTAACATCTTAAATACTCAATACTCACCTTGTGGATAGCACAACAAGCTCATATTAAATATTTAATACTCTATTAATTTATCATGCTAGAAGGCGACGTTCGATATGTTGGGTTTGTACGAAATCGTGACGCAATCAAATTGCAAAAATTAGCGGAAGCATGGTATATCAGAGTTTAAAAAATTTCTACAAAACTGTTACTCGGATCATCCTTTCTGCAAATTATTAATTTAAAACGATAAATAAGAAGTTATGGAATCATACCCTTGTAGAACGAAGCTTCCACAGGTACGAGTTCAACTCCTTGTTCTTCGTGGTCTCCTTGAATTTTTGGGTTAGATTCCTTCCTTTGATCAACGTTAGCCACCCAAGTGTTTGGCCTCTAGAGGTGATCCACCAAGGAAGAGGAATTATCAAGAAGAAGGGTGGTTGACTAAACCTAGTTTTCTATCCTCTATAGAAAAGGAGTATTCTCCAACAATTGGAATTTTATCAACTGATATCTATTATAAAACTCCTCTTATATAGATATTGGTCAACCCTTCTAATCCTATTAGACATGGAATTTCATTTAATTAATTAAACTCTGTTAATTAATTTAGGTTTTCCACCACATTGGGAATAATTAATTAAATTCATTTAATTAATTTGCCTCCTAATCTTATTAGGAATAAATGAGAATACTAATATTAAATTAATTACTAAACTCCTTTAGAAATTAAAATAATAATAATTGTAATAATATTAATAAGTCTCCTCTTATTAATTTATATTTAATATTTCCAAAATATTAAATAATAAACATTAAGCTATTTAATTTATTCTATCACCATAGATTAAATTAATTATGTTTAATGCATTATTACGATTATGCCATTACATTCTTAAATAATTATTCTTCCTTTTATGGTGTGACCCTTTAGGTTCTCCATATTAAACCGGTTGTGAATAAATCAATTAGAACAATTCTAATCTTATTTAAATAAATAAATTAAACTAATAATCTATTTAAATAAATTATATTTATTCTACAATAGAGATAAGCCTCCCTAGCGATCAACGACTTTTCAGATAATATAGTTTTCAACATTAATTTTAAAAGAACCTGTGAGTAAATAGTTACCGTATAATTCAATCCTTCCACCATACAATGTCCCAATTAAATATAAGACTTGTATTTACTGTCAAGTCTTATTTTATTCAATTATATGTATTTCGATTAGAAAATGCACAACTCCAAATAATACAAATTAGAAACTCTTTTCTAATTTCATTCCACCTTGCCCGAGGATTCGTTGGTTGTCATTTAACGAATCACATAGAACATTTCTCCTCTTTTACTAGAGGTGGTAGATTCTTTATTGATTATTCATTATCTCCATATGTAACTCATTATATCCAAGTATACCCTTTTATATACCCTAAAGGGCTTTAAGGAATAAGTCAAAGTATAATTCATTACATACAAGATACTATGATGATCTCAAGTCCAAGGATCACTTGTACTACTATCACATTAGGAATTTCTATTGACAGACGAGTAAAACTCCATTAGGTATTCCATAGCGAGTCACGTTCAGTGAACTTATTCTCCAATATGCTCCTACATACTTGCTTTAGTGTCTCCACACAAATAATCATGAGATCAATCATCCTCATCCAATGAGCAAGCAACATATGTACCAATCTATCCGGATTTACTAATCCCCTTTTTAGTAATCCCACGATTGAGAACTATTTTAGTTTTAAAGCTTTTTAAGAATTTAGATCTCATTAGCATGATCATCATCATGATTCTAAAAGTATTGCTTAAAACTATGAGTTATTTATATATTATAAAAATAGCACCATGTAGATAATTAAATGCCTTTAATAAATGAACATTTTTATTAATAAATAAATAAGATTGTCTCCAAAGTATATGCCTTATCATCACACATGATTGGCTTGTATGCATTCTACTTTCAATCTCCCACTTGCACTAAAGTCAATCGCCATGGTATCTCATACCAACTTCTCTAAGTGACGATCAAACTGCTGTTGTGTTATAGCTTTAGTAAATGGATATGCAATGTTATCTTGAGGGTCTATATGCTCCTCTTTCAATGATTTCTTTAATCAAAGTGCCGCAACACATGTTTAGATTCAAGATGAGACTTAGGAACTATTCCTAGTTCTGTAATGAACTTTTCATCCAAAACATAAACTTGCAGCTTCACTTACAGTTATATACTTTGTCTTTGTCACTAAACCAGCAACCTTTTGTTGTTTGGAACCTTTCCAATTCACTGCACCATCTTTTAAGGTAACAATTTACCCTAAAGTGGATTTTGCTGTCGTCTTGGTCAGTCTGAAAACTTGAGTCTATTTAGCCCTCTAGTGTAATTCAGACTCATCATGTGATATGATGACATCCTTAGTGTCAGTTAAGTACTTTAAGATGTATATCACTGTCTCACAATGATCTTCTCCAGAATATGACTGATCAACATCAAGTCTCGTATATTTCATTGCATACATGATAGTAACTCATGCGATCTTTCTTTTACTGAGGACAAGTTTAGAGAGATACACTCCATGACTCATCATCATGAGGCACCTTTTGGAGTTTTCCCGTCTAAACGCCTTTAGCATCTAATGAATATACGTTTCTTGGGTTATGCCGAACATCCTTTTAAATTTATTAATATAGATTTATATCCCCAATGCGGGATGTTCTACCCAAATCATTCATGGAGGAATGTTTAGACAACTTTATTTTGATCAATTTTAGCATAGGAATTTCATTCTCTATCAGTAATATATCATCAACATATAATACATGGAATGAAACAGCGCTCCCACTAACCTTCTTGTACACACATGGTTCATCCTTGTTTTTGATAAAATTAAACTATTTGATTATCTCATCAAAATAAATATTCCATCTACGAGAAGCTTGCTTCAATCCATAAATGGATTGTTGTAGCTCATATATATAAGCTTCAACTATTGAAACAAATCCATCTGGTTGTATCATACATACATTATCCTCTAATAATGTATATTTGAGGAAGGGCGTCTCCACGTCCATTTTGCCAGATATAGTAATAATAAGCTGCAATTGCAAGTAAAATCCAAATGGACTTGAGCATAGCTTCAAAATCCATTTTAGATTTTATGGTCATCTACCATTTCTCTGAGTCTTTATTAGTCATAGCCTGTTCGTAATTCAATGGATCATCATCATTCATGATGTGTAGCTCATCGTCATCCTCTATGACGAATCCATACCTCTCAGGTATCTTCGGTACTCTTCCAAATTTACGAATAGGGTGTGATACAGTAGGTTCTTCCACTTGGTCAGATACCTGACTCTGATCCGTAGTAATTTATGGTTCTTGAACTTCTTCAAGATATATCTTACACCCACTAACCCCCTTCCTGGATAAACTCTTTTTCTAAGAAGGCAACATGTTTCGCAACAAACACCTTTTGATCAATTGGATGATAGAAATAATACCCTACAGTTTCTTTAGGGTATCCCACAAATCTACACTTATCGGATTTAGTCTGTAGCTTATCATGTTCAAACGTTTTGACATAAGCTGGACAACCCCAAGTCTTAACATGCTTAAGATTTGGTTTCCTCCCCTTCCACATCTCATATGGAGTCTTTGGCGCGGATTTGGCAGGTACCTTTCTTATGTTTGGGTAAAATATTGTATTTAAATTATGTGGACTACATTAGTTGGGCCTTAAAATTTATTTGGGTTTAATTTATATGTGGGTAATATTAAATCCTTTTAAAATTTGAATAATTAATAAGATCTATTCATAATAAATAACTAAACCTAGTTAAGTGCTCATCATATTTTATACGAACTGGGAAAAGAGAGAAGGAGAAAAGCGGCGGCAACAATACCAGAAGGAAAAAGGCAATTCACAAATTAAGTCCTGTTACAAAGAAGAGGTAAATTAAATTCGTTATTGACATATTAAGGTCTTTGTTTTGTTTTGCTATATAATCATTGCCTGGCAAGTCTGTAACTTTGATATATATATATATATATATATAAAAGAGAAAAAAAAACAAGATGGAATGATTGCAGCATTATGTTTATATATATATATATATATATATATATATATATATATATATATATATATATATATATATAAAGACGGAACCTCATGCCTGCAACATCAATATGTATTTTGCAAATACTATTTAGATTTTTTTTTTAAATTGTCTGCTTTTAAGAATTGGTGAGACTCAGACAGCATGTATTTCAATCCACGTGTATGCCTATACAATTTTAGTAAGGTTTTCTGATTTTACCTTGTTAAGCAAGAATAAATGTTAACAATATTTAACATTATAACATGTGAGTTTGAATTAGTGAACAAATGTTTAATAATAATAATATAAAAAAAAATGAGTATATTAACGGATTAGAAATGAAAGAATATTGTTATAAGTGTACTTATACTTATTATTATTTTGTTTAATTAGTTCGGACGGAAGGAGTTTAACGAATAATTTCTGGAATATAATTTTGGGTATTACATTGCTTAATCCAGGTACGGATTCTGTACTCTTTCAGCGATACTCTTGTTAAATTTGATTTATTCGTTTTGTTCCTTATTTCAAATTTCGTTATTATTTCACATAATTATTCCTTGTGAAATTCATATAATAGTTTTATTTTGGAGTTGATTCATTTAACTCGAATTTGTACTCTTTGAATTAAGTTATCATGGTTAGTATTTATTTTTGATAATTGTAGAGCGGTACATGTTGTTACTTTCTTTTTGAGACATTGAGATTATGATTTGATTTGGTTCAACATGTACATATAGAATCCTTTTGTTGGTATTATGTCGCATGTGTTGTGACATGGTATTTTTGTTAGAATATATCGTAGGCTATACCTGAGCTATAACCACCTGTGGGGGTACCACAGGCATGTCCTTTTGGCACCGAGGCATGACACCTTCCGTGGTAGTGTGATCAGTCCACGGCGTCTCCGTTTTGTGCTCCTACGGGAATTGACCATTTTCTGTTCTGTTCTGCGGAGTGGCAATGTTTGTGCCAAACACGCCTTCCAATTTTACATACATTTGGATTCGCAGTCCAATGTGTGTGACTTGCCTATGTGGCAAGGTATATTTCTGTTTTGTTTTGAGCTTGGTATGAAATAACAACCAGCCATTTGATTCAGCCTAGTATTTTATTGTGTTAGTTTTGTACGTTTCATTTCAGTTTATTTAATTGAGTTAGTTATTTCGTTTCAGTATTCTTGTATTCTATATCCGTACTGGGCATTTGGCTCATACTGTATTTTTCTTCCAGCAGGTAATCAGGGGGATCAAGGGCAAGTGTGATGAGAGCTCCATTCGATCCAATGATTTTAGATATTCTGTTTAGGTTTGATAGATGAATTTATTCGGAGTTGTAATGATACCTTAGATTGTGGTTTGGCCTAGTTTGGCATTTATTATGGTTTGACCTTTTGATATTTATTGGTTATAAATACTATTCTTTCGTGGCATAGAGCTTTCGTTCAGTTTTGTTGTGTTTTGAGTAACCTCCCTTTTTATTTCGGAAAGGGGGGTGTTACGGGCATAACCCCAGAAGGAAATTGGAAGGTCGGTAAAACTCATCATGGATCGAACCATGTCCAACAGTGTTTGATTTTTCCTTTTAGATACTCCATTCAATTGTGGTGTACCTGGTGGAGTCCATTGTGAAATTATACCATTTTCTGTGAGACAATTGAGAAATTTACAGCTTAAGTATTCTCCACCTTGATCTGATCGAAGAATCTTAATACTCTTGCATGTTTGTTTCTCTACTTCACTTTTGAACTCTTTGAACTTTTCAAATGATTCTGATTTGTATTTCATTAAATACACATATCCAAATCTTAGAGTTATCTTTAGTGAATAAAATAAGAATACCCTCATCGTGCATTCGTTGTCATAGGTCCACAAACGTCTGTGTGAACCAACACTAACAACTCTGTAACTTTTTTTCTCCTTTTTCACAAAAAGGAGATTTAGTCATTTTACCCATGAGACAAGATTCACAAGTTGGATATGATTCATAATCGGATAGCTCTAAGAGCCCATCCTTATGCAACTTGGATAATCTCGTTTCAATTATATGACCGAGTCTACAGTGCCACATATAGGTATAATTAATATCATCTCTTTTCCTTTTCTTAGTTTGTTCTATTTGAAGTATATTTTCATGCAAGTCAAGTATATAAAGTCCATTTTGCAAATTATCAACACCATATAAAACATTGCTTTTATAAATAGAACAACTGTTGTTCTTTATTATAATGTCAAATCCATCCATATCTAATACGGAAATAGAAATAATATTTCTAATGATATTCGGAACAAAATAACAATTATTTAAATAAATGGACTTGCCCGTAGGCTGTGCTAAACAATAAGTGCCTACAGCTATTGCAGCAACCTTTGCTCCATTTCCCACTTGTAGGACAACCTCATCCTTGTTCAACTTTCTACTTCTGACCAGTCGCTTCATATTATTACATATGTGAGAACCACAGCCGGTATCCAATACCCAAGTAGAATTTTGACTTTCTAAAAAATTAATTTTAATCATGAACAAACCTTGATTGAAAGTCGAAGCTTCTCCAAGCATCTTCTCTACCAGAAACTTCTTGCAGTTCCTTTTCCAATGACCCGGCTCGTTGCAATGGAAACACATTCCTTTGCTAGCTGGATCAGGTTTTTTTTGTTCTTTTATGTTCACCTTACCCTTAGTCATCCGAGATTGGAAGAGCTCCTTAGATATCTCATATCTAGCAGTCCTACTTTGTTCACCATACAACTCCTTAAGGTGAAGCAACATAGTAGGAGCATCTTTGTTTTCATGCTGACGCTGAAGCTCGTTATTCATGGATGCGAGCATGATGCATTAAGACACAGATGCGTCATTTTGCCACTTTACAATGGTGGCAATTTCTTCGTCAGATGCTAATTTTGGAACAGTTCCAGAGATAGGTGAATTTAGAACATAAGAAATCTTTTCAGCAGTGAGAACTATTCTCAGATTCCTTAACCAGTTCGTATAATTTGGTCCGATTAGTTTATTAGCATCAAGTATGCTACGCAGTGAAATTAGTGATTTTGACATTTTTTCTAAATTTCTGTATGTGAAAAGATAATATTTTAGCAAACATTCATTTAATTAATTTTGCATACCAAAATAAATTTAGGTCTTTATTTTAAATTGGTATCTCCCACTATTTTCATCAAACTATATTACCCTCACTTATATAGTTCGGCAACATCTAATTAAAGATTTGCTAGTGAGATTAAGGATCCCATTTCAAATATATATAGCCTTGTGGATAGCACAACAAACGATATATAAATAAATTGGTAGACAACTCTTGTCAATTACATGAACATATAACTCCTTTTATTTTGCCTCTTAAATCATAATGGTCAAGTGTGTGCATATCCGAACTAAAATGATTTAAGTTAAGTCCAACCTAGCACTTCCATAAATTCAAAAAAGAAAAATATTCGTCCTTGTGGATAACACAACAAGACTATATTGTTTAATTTTTTTGATAAACATCAAATGTGATTAATTAACATCTTAAATACGCAATACTCGCCTTGTGGATATCACAACAAGTTCATATTAAATATTTAATACTCTATTAATTTATCATGCTAGAAGGCGACGTTTGATATTTCAAATATTATTTGAACGCTTCGAACTTAATATAATTTATTTGAGGGGTTTGTTATTATTTGTCTCATCTTGTTTAGCGTGCATGCACATATATATATATAAAATACACGTTATTTTATTAAACATGCGAAGCATGTTTGCATAAAATATAATATATATATATAATACTAAGCATGCACATATAGAATACTATATTCTACCCGGATTGATTATGAATTTTTATTCTAGTTTGGTTCACTAGAGCCACCAAGTGAACCAAAAGGTCAAACCTAAGGGTGCAAGAATTTAAATTTAAACGTAACTATTACATTTAAACCCGGGCTCCATACAAACGGGTCTTCACGCGCTCCTTGTTCCTTGGTCTCCAATTTCTTCAAGATAATTCTAACTATTTCTTATTAAACTATTTAAATTAAATAAAAATATTGATCAGCAGTCAAGAAAAAGTACATAGGAGGGAGATAGAATTTACATCGAGAAATAAACCAGAGAAGGCGAGGTACGCAGACCCCATTTAATAAAACTCATTCAATCAAGCATTCAACTAAAATAAAATCCAATCATATTGGTCAATAGTCCCATAATCAATCTCATTTATTATCATATATATTACCATATGCATCAATAAATAAACATTCATCTTATGAATTAAAACATTCCATATATATATGATTATCATTTTATGGGCAATTTTAAATTGCATGAAATCTAATTTCAAGATTAAAATAAACTCTTTATTTTAATTATAAAATTATTAATAATATTATACATATATATATATATATATATTTATATTATATATATATATATATAAAATATAAAGTGAATCACTTTTGTTAATTTTAAAAAAAACACCATCCAGGAATCACTTCATGAATCCCTTATTAACGTGATTCACTTTAATTGAAATCTTTACTACAGAAGAATTTCGTGGGTCACCTTTGGTGCTTTTGAAAAAACGTGAGCTATTGAAATACTTTTTTTTAAAACAAACTCGTAGGGCTTGTACTAATCTTACAGATTCGTTCAATAACAGTTTCACAGCGATTGGAATTTTTTTTTAAAATCGTTTCCGTTTTTTTTTTCTTTCTTTCATAAAAAAACAATGTTATACAACTAAAATTATGCCCAATAAATCATTCTAAATACATACCCATATTTATATGAAATCAAAACAATTAATAATTGCATAAAGGTTTGGCTTTGATGCCACTATTGGGTTTGTACGAAATCATAACGCAATCAAATTGTAAAAATTAGCGGAAGCATGGTATATAAGAGTTTAAATATTTTTTACAAAATCATTACCCGGATCAACTTTTATTCAAATTATTAATTTAAAACGATAACTAAGAAGTTATGAAATCATACCCTTGTAGAACGAAGCTTCCACAGGTATGAGTTCAACTCCTTGTTCTTTGTGATCTCCTTGAATTTTCGGGTTAGATTTCTTCCTTTGATCAACGTTAGCCACCCAAGTGTTTGGCCTCTAGAGGTGATCCATCAAGGAAGATGAATTATCAAGAAGAAGTGTGATTGGCTAAACTTAGTTTTCTATCCTCTATAGAAAAGAAGTACTCTCCAACAATTGGAATTTTATCAACTGATATCTATTATAAAACTCTTCTTATATAGATATTGGTCAACCCTTCTAATCCTATTAGACATGGAATTTTATTTAATTAATTAAACTCTGTTAATTAATTTAGGTTTCCCACCACATTGAGAATAATTAATTAAATTCATTTAATTAATTTGCCTCCTAATCTTATTAGGAATAAATGAGAGTACTAATATTAAATTAATTACTAAACTCCTTTAGAAATTAAAATAATAATAATTATAATAATATTAATAAGTCTCCTCTTATTAATTTATATTTAATATTTTCAAAATATTAAATAATAAACAGTAAGCTATTTAATTTATTCTATCACCATAGGTTAAATTAATTATGTTTAATGCATTATTACGATTATGCCATTACATTCTTAAATAATTATTCTTCCTTTTATAGTGTGACCCTTTAGGTTCTCCATATTAAACCAGTTGTGAATAAATCAATTAGAACAATTCTAATCTTATTTAAATAAATAAATTAAACTAATAATCTATTTAAATAAATAATATTTATTCTACAATAGAGATAATTCTCCCTAGCGATCAACGACTTTTCAGATAATATAGTTTTCAACATTAATTATAAAAGAACCTGTGAGTAAATAGTTACCGTACAATTCAACCCTTCCACCATACAATGTTCCAATTAAATATAAGACATGGATTTACTGTCAAGTCTTATTTTATTCAATTATATGTATTTTGATTAGAAAATGCACAAATCCAAATAATGCAAATTAAAAACTCCTTTCTAATTTCATTCCACCTTGGCCAAGGATTCCTGGATTGTCATTTAACGAATCACATATGACATATCTCCTCTTTTACTAGAGGTGGTAGATTATTTATTGATCATTCATTATCTCCATATGTAACTCATTATACCCAAGCATACCCTTTTATATACCCTAAAGTGTTTTAAGGAATAAGTCAAAGTATAATTCATTACATACAAGATACTATGATGATCTCCAGTCCAAGGATCAGTTGTACTACTATCACATTAGAAATTTCTATTGACAAGCGAGTAAAACTCCATTAGGCATTCTATAGCGAGTCACGTTCAGTGAACTTATTCTCCATTAAGCACCTACATACTTGCTTTAGTGTCTCTACACAAATGATCAAGAGATTAATCATCCTCATCCAATGAGCAAGCAACATATGTACCAATCTATCCGGATTTACTAATCCCCTTTTTAGTAATCCCACGATTGGGAACTATTTTAGTTTTAAAGCTTTCTTAGAATTTAGATCTCATTAGCATGATCATCATCATGATTCTAAAAGCATTGCTTAAAACTATGGGTTATTTACATATTATAAAAATAGCACCATGTAGATAATTAAATGCCTTTAATAAATAAATATTTTTATTAATAAATAAATAAGATTGTCTCCAAAGTATATGCTTTATCAACACACATGATTGGCTTGTATGCATACTACTTTCACGATATTCTAAATATCTTTGAACGCTTCGGACTTAATATTATTTCTTTGAGGGGTTTGTTGTTATTTGTCTCATCTTGTTTAGCGCGCATGCACACACACACACACACACACACACACACACACACATATATATATATATATATATATATATATATATATAAATTACGCATTATTTTATTAAACATGCGAAGCTTGTTTGTATAAAATATAATATATATAATATTTAGCATGCAATATAGAATACTGTATTCTATCCGGATTGATTATGGACTTTTATTCTAGTTTGGTTCACTAGAACCACCAAGTGAACCAAAAGGTTAAACCTAGGAGTGCAAGAATTAAATTTAAATATAACTATTACATTTAAATCCCAGGCTCCATACAAATGGGTCTTCACGCGCTCATTGCTCCTTGGTCTTCAATTTCTTCAAGATAATTCTAACTATTTTTATTATATTAAATTATTTAATTAAATAGAAACCTTGATTAGCAGTCAAGGGGAAGTACATAGGATGGAGATAGAATTTACATCAAGAAAAAAAACCCAGATAAGACGAAGGTACGCAGACCCTATTTAATAAAACTCATTCATTCAAGCATTTAACTAAAATAAAATCTAATCACATTGGTCAAATAGTCCATAATCAATCCCCATTTAGTATCATACATATCACCATATATATCAATAAATAAATATCCATCTCATGAATTAAAATATTCCATATATATATGAGTATCATTTAATGGACAATTTTAAATTGCATGAAATCTAATTTAAAGATTAAAATAAACTTTTTATTTTAATTATGAAATTATTTAAAATAATATATATATATATATATATATATATATATATATATATATATATATATATATATGGAACTATCACTTTTAAAAAAGAAGTCCAGCAGGTTACTTTTCATGAATCACTTTTATGAATCACTTTTCCGTTTATATTGATTCCTTATATACATACATATATATATTTTCATGAATCACTTTTATGAAATCCTGAGACACTTATAATAGGAATCGTGACTCACCCAAAAAAAAAAAAAAACCAGCAGCAAATCCTGCAGACTTCTTTTTAAAAAAAATCTTGACTCAAAAAAAAAAAAAAACCAAGTCGCGAATTGACTTCCCTTTTTTTTTTTCTTAAAAATTAATTTTATTAAATAAAATTATGCCCAATAAATTATTCTAAATACGTACCCATACATATATAGAATCAAAACAATTAATAATTGCATAAAGGTTTTGCTTTGATGCCACTGTTGGATTGGTATGAAATAGTGATGCAATCAAATTGCAAAAATTAGCGGAAGCATGGTATATCAGAGTTAAATTTTTTTTTTTATAAAACTATTACCCAGATCATCCTTTATGTAAATTATTAATTTAAAATAATAAATAAGAAGTTATGGAATCATACCCTTGTAGAACTAAGCTTCCACAGGTACAAGTTCAACTCCTTGTTCTTCGTGATCTCCTTGAATTTTCGGGTTAGATTTCTTCCTTTGTCAACGTTGGCCACCCAAGTGTTTGGCCTCTAGAGGTGATCCACCAAGGAAGAGGAATTATCAAGAAGGAGGGTGGTTGGCTTAATTTTCTATCCTCTATAGAAAAGGAGTACTCTCCAACAATTAGAATTGCATCAACTGATATCTATTATAAGACTCCTCTTATATAGATATTGGTCAACCCTTCTAATTCTATTAGACATGAGATTTTATTTAATTAATTAAACTCCTTTAATTAATTTAGGCTTCCCACCACTTTGGGAATAATTAATTAAATTCATTTAATTAATTTATCTTCTAATCTTATTATGAATATATGAGAGTACTAATATTAAATTAATTACTAAACTCCTTTAGAAATTAAAATACTAATAATTGTAATAATATTAATAAGACTCCTCTTATTAATTTATATTTAATATTTCCAAAATATTAAATAATAAACATTAAACTATTTAATTTATTCTATCACCATAGATTAAATTAATTACACTTAATACATTATTACGAGTATGCCATTACCTTCTTAAATAATTATTCTTCCTTTTATGGTGCGACCCTTTAGGTTCTCCATATTAAATCGGTTGTGAATAAATCAATTAGAACAATTTTAATCTTTTTTAAATAAATAAATTAAACTAATAATCTATTTAAATAAATAATATTTATTCTACAATAGGGATAAGCCTCCCTAGCGATCAACGACTTTTCAGATAATATAGATTTCAACATTAATCATAAAAGAACATGTGAGTAAATAGTTACCGTACAATTCAATCCTTCCGCCATACAATGTCCCAATTAAATACAAGACATGGATTTACTGTCAAGTCTCATTTTATTCAATTAGTTTTAAAGCTTTCTAAGATTTTAGATCTCATTAGCATGATCATCATCATGATTCTAAAAGCATTGATTAAAACTATGGGTTATTTATATATTATAAAAACAGCACTATGTAGATAATTAAATGCCTTTAATAAATAAATATTTTTATTAATAAATAAATAAGGTTGTCTCCAAAGTATATGCTTTATCATCATACATGATTGGCTTGTATGCACACTATTTTCACCCTAAGGGTCTTAAGTCAAATTATAATTCATTACATACAAGATACTATGATGATCTCTAGTCCAAGGATCCTTTGTACTACTATCACATTAGGAATTCTTATTGACAGGCAAGTAAAACTCCATTAGGTATTCCATAGTGAGTCACATTCAGTGAACTTATTCTACAATAAGCACCTACGTACTTGCTTTAGTGTCTCCACACAAATGATCATGAGATCAATCATCCTCATCCAATAAGCAAGTAACATATGTACCAATCTATACGGATTTACTAATCATCTTTTTAGTAATCCAACGATTAGGAACTATTTTAGTTTTAAGCTTTCTAAGAATTTAGATCTCATTAGCATGATCAACATTACGATTCTAAAAGCATTGCTTAAAACTATGAGTTATTTACATATTATAAAAATAGCATCATGTAGATAATTAAATGTCTTTAATAAATGAATAATTTTATTAATAAATAAATAATATCGTCTCCAAAGTATATGCTTTATTATCATACATGATTGACTTGTATGCATACTACTTGCAACGACAACACACAGATATAACATTAGATGTGACACCCCCAAATTCGGGTACTTAGTTTCCACAAGATTTGGTGTTCACTATCTAAATAAATAATACATCTACCCTGTAAGACCCCAACTTTTTATGAATAAAATTGAATTTCCTCTATATATTATTGTGAATAGTAAGGGGTTGAGTTTATAAATGTGGTAAGTTATGGGTAAAATGCGCAAATATTTTAAAATAAACAAGTGGTTCTAAAACATTTATTGTTGTCAAAAAATATTCGTTTGGTCGTGGAATATTCATGTTGTCGGGGAATAATCGTACGACGGCGCAGCCATTTGTGGGCCCCATAACAGAAAACTGTAGGATGAAAAAAATGGCAAGATTGAGTTTTTTAATAATTACGGCGTAGTTGTTACCGTTAACACTGTTGGAATACTGGTGGTTAAAATAAAGTAATACGCGTTGTTGCACAGTAGCAGAAGGTATTGTACAGTATTTTTATATTATTGTTAATTCAATAATTTTCACTGCATAGTATTTCTCATTATCAGATCAATAATTCATATTATTTGAATAATATTATTAGATAGCAGTATTGGCAATGTCTAAGGAAGTTCTGTCTAGGAAAGAGGTTTGGTCACCTAATTACGCGCTAGTAAGGAGAAATCCTTATCGGAAAGCCCCCTCTTTCTTGGGAACGATCTGGTTGTCAATATTGTGGTTCTATAATATTATTTATGAGTAATTAATTATTGATAAAAATGATAAGAAAATATTTATTTAATGTGGATATTAAGGGAGGATTTTTCAGCAAAAGAGACAATTATTGAGAATTGATATTTTATCTTTTTTGATAAAATAATTCATTCAAATATATTATTATATTACATTATAAGTGTATGATGTAATAATATAATAATATAATAATGGTGATATTTTTACAATGAATGCACGATATATGAATAAAATGAGGAGAAAGAGAGCAAATTGGATCGAAAATATTTTTGTTGATAAAAACATGTTTTTGGTGGAAGATGTCATTGTCATTTTGTGTTATTTTGCTGAATTTTGATTTTCAACGAAGGTATGCGTCAGATTAGATTTTGTCAGAATGGAGGTGTGAAAAATCATCCGTATATAAATTTCGTTCATTTTCCGTTCGAAATTTGGAAAAACTTTCTTCTATAAAGTTGTAGAGAATTAAATTTTCTATGGAATGGACATAAGATTCGTATTTTTTTAATAAAAGGGCTATTTATTATGAATTATTGAATTTCTGGAATATAGGGTCTGAATTGATTTTTGAGGTTATAAATATTTTTTTAATAAAAAACATTTTTTGTGAGGCGGGCCCCACTTGTGTGGGTTGATGAATTGGTCAGGAGGTGGGCGTGAAAAAAATAAATAAAATATAATATTTTATTAAATTTTCTGCTTTAGCATTTTAAGCATATTTCTATAAATAGGGTGCTTAGGTTAGAATTGAAAATCACACCAGAATCAGAAGTTTTCTCTCTCTATAATATCGAGCGTATTTTTATGAGTATTTAGATACTTTGAGTGTTGCTATACAGTGCAAGTGTCCTTCAGCATTATATCTGATATTCCAATCAGAAGTACTATTCTTTTGAGGTAAGGGATGTTATTTTTTTAGAAATGATGTTATTTCTTTCAATATCATGACACCGAAATATTGGTATAAATTTTATTGTGAAATTTTTACCTTTTCATATTAGGGTTACTATTCACGTATACGACACTATTCACGTATACGACACTATTCACGAGTACGATACTATTCACAAAAAAATTAAATTTTCTTTTCTTTGTCCAAGTTGTCTATTATGGTTCCTATCTTTGATTGGATCCAAGTTTTGATCTTCATTCTTGAATTTTACTCCACAATTGATTATTATGGAGTATTCTTGAACTTGGATAAACTAAATTACAAATCCCTAATTTTTGTCCTTTATTCACTAGATTCGTTATTTATATTATTTTTCATCATCCTCAATCCTAAATGGTGATATAACTGAATATCTTTGGCCTGTAGTGCAAAGATGAATGATTACTTGATGAATATCTTTGGCTTGTAGTGCAAAGATGAATGATTATCTGATGAATATCTTTGGCCCGTAGTGCAAAGATGGACAGGTGTTGAGATGAACATGACCAACTGGTGATACAAATGAATATCTTTGGCCCGTAGTGCAAAGAAGAATATTTGACTCGAGATATATATTGATTGATGTTACAGGGATAAAATATTAACTATGAACTTTTAAATCATAGAAGATAGTAGACATTATTTTCTACTTAACTCTTCTAATGCATTGTTAATTTCGCTGCAGTTGTTGATCTAAAACTTGTTGTCCATAATATTTTATCTGATTTATTGACGACTAACGATAAATTATTCTGCATTATCTTAGTCATAATATTCTTTACTAGGCTAGTTGAGCTCACCTTTTTATTCTATTGTCCTCTTCAGGAAATGAGAATGTTGCAGGGACTAGTCGGGGAACAGAGTGATAGGCAGAGTTAGAGCAGTAGTAGTCCTCACTATTTTTGTATAATAGTGTGATAATAATTGTAACTATTGAAGACTGAATTTGAGTGTTTATATTTCGTATTATATATAATTTGTATTGACAGTCACAGCTTGTATGGTCGTCCTGCTCACAACGTTTTGATATAAAAGTTTGTATTTGGATTCTATACCATGTGTTTGGCGACTCCGAATGGGTTAGGTGGATTGGACCTATTCTGGGGGCGTCACATACCCAATAATAAAGAATTGCAAAATAAATTACAACCTTTATAAATACTTAAATAAAATCTTCCTTATGAAAAAGGATTACAACTTAGTCGAAAATTATCCCAGGTTTGCTAACCTTAACATAACAAATAAGTGCGGAAATAAAATATTATAAACTAGTCTTATTACAATCAAGATTGAAAATAACAAGCCTTCACTTGCTATGCCAAACCAAGTCCATCAAAACAAAGTCCAGCAGGGGTGGTGATTCCAAAGGCGGTTCCGGACAAGTCAAAGTCGGTGTTTCCTAGAAGAGCGTTTGTTGTGACTTCCCAAGACGCGGGGAACCCGAACGAGGTGATCATGGGTAAACTAATCATAAACTCTTGCGAAGTTTATACTTTGTTAGATACCGGTGCTACCCATTCTTTTATTTCACCTGCTTGTGCTCAATGTTTGAACTTGACTCCTGAGAAATTAGACTTTGACTTATCTGTTGAAACTCCGTTGGGTGAAACTTTCGTTACATCTACAGTTTACAAATCTTGCTCGATTCAAATTGGTACCCTCACCCTACCTGTTGATCTTATATCTTTAAAAATACTTGCATTTGACGTGATTTTAGGAATTGACTGGTTAACCACTTACCATGCCAAAATTGATTATTTTTGTAAGGTTGTTAGTTTTTATATTCCTAACCAACCTGTTGTGCGAATCCAAACATTCAAACCACTAAAATTAATCAATGTCATTTCAAGTCATAAAGCTATTCATTTATTGAAAAATGGATGTCAAGCTTTTTTAGCTCATGTCACTGATCTAAACCAGAATACGTCAGATTTGAATAATATTTCTGTTGTTAATGAGTTTCCTAATGTATTTTTTGAAGAACTTCCCGGTCTACCCCCAGAACTTGAAGTTAAATTCTTTATTAACCTTGAGCCCGGTACAAAACCCATTTCTAAAACCCCATATCGAATGGCCCCTATTGAACTTCAGGAGTTAAAGGTCCAACTACAGCAGTTGCTAGACATCGGTTTTATATGTCCTAGTACGTCTCCCTGGGGTGCTCCTATTTTATTTGTAAAGAAAAAAGACGGGAGTATGCGACTTTGTATTGACTATCGGGAGTTGAACCATGTCACCATCAAGAATAGGTATCCGCTACCTCTTATTGATGACCTGTTCGACCAGTTGCAAGGAGCAAAATTCTTTTTAAAGATCGATCTTCGTTCTGGATATCATCAGCTGAAGATTAAAACTGAGGATATTCCAAAGACTGCCTTCAGAACTCTGTACGAGCATTATGAATTCTTAGTCATGTCTTTTGGATTGACTAATGCTCCTGCTGCTTTTATGGATATGATGAACCGTGTATTCAAGGAATATTTGGATCAGTTCATGGTTGTCTTTATTGATGACATCCTCATCTATTCCAAAAGCCGTGAAGATCATGAGCACCACTTGAAGCTGGTACTTCAAAGGCTTCGTGATAACAAGCTATATGCCAAGCTGAAGAAATGCGAGTTCTAGCTTGAGGAAGTAGCATTCCTTGGGCACGTGGTGTCAAAATATGGAGTATCTGTTGACCCGGCGAGGATTGAAGCAATACAAAGTTGGGAGCAACCGAAGTCGGTGACCAAAGTACGTAGCTTTCTGGGCTTAGCTAGTTATTATTGGAGATTCGTGGAAGGATTTTCTCGAATCGCTACTCCATTAACTCAACTGACTCAAAAGATACAAGATTCGTATGGAGCGAAAAATGCAAGAAGAGCTTCCAAGAGCTCAAGAGGAGACTTATCTTGGCACCTGTTCTGACAATACCATCTAGTTCGGATGGATTTGTTATCTACAGCGATGCTTCAGGCAAAGGGTTAGGATGTGTTCTCATGCAACATGGGAAAGTCATAGCCTACGCCTCGGGACAACTCAAGGAATATGAGAGGAATTATCCTACTCATGATCTAGAGTTAGCAACAGTCATTTTTGCATTGAAGATCCGGAGACACTACCTGTATGGAGAGAAAGTGGAGATCTATATGGATCATAAGAGCCTTAAATATTTCTTCACTCAAAAGGAACTCAACATGCAGCAACGATGTTGGCTTGAGCTGTTGAAAGATTACAATCATACCATCCAATACCATCCGGAAAAAGCGAACGTGGTAGCTGACGCGTTGAGTAGAAGATCATATGTGGGAACGAGTGCGATGCTGTTAACACAAAGGCCTATTCTGTGTGAATTACAAAAGATGGAGATAGAGTTCAAGACTCTAGGGACCCACGTGATGATATTAAGCATACGCGTAGAACCAACTTTTATTGATAAAGTTAAAGCTACTCAAGCTACAGACCCGTAGTTGATGAAGATGAAGAAGAAGGTGCGGTTCCAGAAGTAAGAATTGATGAAGAAGGAATACTCCGAGTCAACTCCAGACTTTGTGTTCCTAACAATTTTGATTTAAAGTATAGAATTATGATGGAGGCTTACAACACACCATTTGCAATCCATCCTGGGAGTACCAAAATGTATCATGATCTTCAACATACATTTTGGTGGAGCAATATGAAAAGAGAGATCGCGGAGTTTATCTCGAGGTGTTTAACTTGTCAACGTGTAAAGGCGGAGCATCAAGTGCCCAAGGGTCCATTGCAACCACTTGAGATTCCAAAATGGAAGTGGGAACACATTATCATGGATTTTGTTACTGGTCTTCCCAAGGTTTCTCAAGGCATGGATGCGATTTGGGTTATTGTTGATAGATTAACCAAGTCTGCTCATTTCTTGCCGATACAGGAGACTTATTCCCTTGAACGTCTTGCTCGTATGTACATAAATGAAGTTGTGAGATTGCATGGCATGCCAGTATCCATAGTTTCGGATCGTGACCCAAGATTTACTTCACGATTTTGGGTTAGCTTGCAGAAAGCTATGGGCACGGATTTACGATTCAGTTCGGTATATCATCCTCAAACGGGCGGGCAATTCGGAAAGGACTATTCAAACTCTTGAAGATCTATTGAGACTTTGTGTTCTAGACTTCAAAGGGAGTTGGGACAGGTACTTACCATTGGTGGAATTCTCCTACAACAACAGTTATCAGGCAAGTATAGGCGTGGCTCCATTCGAGGTGTTGTATGGGAGAAAGTGTCGTTCTCCAGTATGTTGGGATGAGGTGGGTGAAGCAACATTATTGGGACCAGAGTTGGTACGTATGACTACGAAAAAGATTCAAATGATCCAACAATGTATACAAATGGCACAGGATCGACAAAAGAGTTATGCGAATCTTCATTGAAAGGACGTGGAATTTAATGTTAGGGATCATGTATTGTTACGTGTTGCTCCGTGGAAAGGGGTTATGAGATTTGAGAAGAGAGGAAAGCTCAATCCACGATTTATTGGTCCATTTGAGATTCTTGATCGAGTAGGAAATATGGCCAATAGACTCGCTTTACCTCCAAGTATGTCTCGTGTTCATAACGTGTTTCACATATCCGTGCTACGTAAATATGTGAAAGACCCAAACCACATTATTGAGTTAGAACCGGACGAGATAGCCGAAGATTTAACGTATGAGGAGGTACCTGTCAAGATCTTGGATAGAAAGGAGCATGTCCTACGTACAAAGGTTATACCACAAGTCAAAGTCTTGTGGAGGAACCATGCTATTGAGGAAATGACCTGGGAGTTGGAATCGGAAATGAAAGCGAAGTATCCTCATCTTTTCGAAACACCAGGTACGCACGTCAATTTCGAGGACGAAATTTCATAAGGAGGGGAGGTTGTAAGACCCCAACTTTTTATGAATAAAATTGAATTTCCTCTATATATTCTTTTGAATAGTAAGGGGTTGAGTTGATAAATGTTGTAAGTTATGGATAAAATGCGCAAATATTTTAAAATAAACAAGTGGTTATAAAACATTCATTATTGTCGGGGAATATTCGTTTGGTCGTGGAATATTCTTGTTGTCGGAGAATATTCGTACGACGGCGCAGCCATTTGTGGGCCCCATAACGAAAAACTATCAGATGAAGAAAACGACAAGATTGAGTTTTTTAATAATAACGGCGTAGTTGTTACCGTTAACACTGTTGGAATACCGGTGGTTAAAATAAAGAAATACGCGTTGTTGTACAGTAGCACACGGTATTGCACAGTATTTTTATATTGTTATTAATTCAATAATTGTCACTGCACAGTATTTCCCATTATCAGATCAATAATTCATATTATTCGAATAATATTATTAGATAGCATTATTGGCAATGTCTAAGAAAGTTATGTCTAGGAAAGAGGTTTGGTCACCTAATTGCGCGCCAGTAAGGAGAAATCTTTATCGGAAAGCCCCCTCTTTCTTGGGAACGAACTAGTTGTCAATATTGTGGTTCTATAATATTATTTGTGAGTAATTAATTATTGATAAAAATGATAAGAAAATATTTATTTAATGTAGATATTAAGGGAGAATTTTTTAGCAAAAGAGACAATTATTGAGAATTGATATTTTATCTTTTCTGATAAAATAATTAATTCAAATATATTATTATATTATATTATAAGTGTATGATGTAATAATATAATAATATAATAATAGTGATATTTTTACAATGAATGCACGATATATGAATAAAATGAGGAGAACGAGAGCAAATTGGATTGGAAATATTTTTGGTGACAAAAATATGTTTTTGGTGGAAGATGTCATTGTCATTTTATGTTCTTTTGCTGAATTTTGGTTTTCAACGAAGGTATGCGTCAGATTAGATTTTGTCAGAATGGAGGTGTGGAAAATCATCCGTATATAAATTTCGGTCATTTTTCGATCGAAATTTGGAAAAACTTTCTTCTACAAAGTTGTAGAGAATTAAATTTCCTATAGAATGCTAATAAGATTCGTATTTTTTGATAAAAGGCTATTTATTATGAATTATTGAAGTTCCAGAATATTGGGTCTGAATTGATTTTTGGGGTTATAAATATTTTTTAATAAAAAATATTTTTTGTGAGGTGGGCCCCACTTGTGTGGGCTGATGAATTGGTCAGGAGGTGGGCGTGAAAAAAATAAATAAAATATAATATTTTATTAAATTTTCTGCTTTGGCGTTCTAAGCATTTTCCTATAAATAAGGTTCTTAGGTTAGAATTAAAAATCACACCAGAATCAGAAGTTTTCTCTCTCTATAATATTGAGAGTATTTTTGTGAGTATTTAGATACTTTGAGTGTTGGTATACAGTGCAAGTTTCCTTCAGTATTATATCCGATATTCTAGTCAGAAGTACTATTCATTTGAGGTAAAAGATGTTATTTTTTTCAGAAATGATGTTATTTCTTTCAATATCATAACACCGAAATATTGGTATGAATTTTATTGTGAAATTTTTACCTTTTCATATTGGGGTTACTATTCACGTATACGACACTATTCATGTATACGACACTATTCACGAATACGGTACTATTCACAAAAAAATTAAATTTTCTTTTCTTTGTCCAAGTTAGCTAGTATGGTCCCTATCTTTGATTGGATCCAAGTTTTGATCTTCATTCTTGAATTTTGCTCCACAATTGATTATTATGGAGTATTCTTGAATTTGGATAAACTAAATTACGAATCCCTAATTTTTGTCCTTTATCTCACTAGATTCGTTATTTATATTGTTTTTCATCATCTTCAGTCCTAAATGGTGATATAACTGAATATCTTTGGCCTGTAATGTAAAGTTGAATGATTACTTGATGAATATCTTTGGCCTGTAGTGCAAAGATGAATGATTACCTGATGAATATCTTTGGCCCGTAGTGTAAAGATGGACAGGTGTTGAGATGAACATGACCAACTAATGATACAAATGAATATCTTTGGCCCGTAATGTAAAGATGAATATTTGACTAGAGATATATATTCATTGATGTTACAGGGATAAAATATTGACTATGGACTTTTAAATCATAGAAGATAGTAGACATTATTTTCTACTTAACTCTTCTAATGTATTGTTAATTTCGCTGCAGTTGTTGATCTAAAACTTGTTGTCCATAATATTTTATCTGATTTGTTGAAGACTAACGATAAATTATTCTGCATTATCTTAGTCATAATATTCTTTACTGGGCTAGTTGAGCTCACCTTTTTATTCTATTGTCCTCTTCAGGAAATGAGAATGTTGCAGGGACTAGTCGGGGAACAGAGTGATAGGCAGAGTTAGAGCAGTAGTAGTCCTCACTATTTTTGTATAATAGTGTGATAATAATTGTAACTATTGAGGACTGAATTTGAGTGTTTATATTTCGTATTATATACAATTTGTATTGACACTCACAACTTGTATGGTCGTCCTGCTCACAACGTTTTGATATAAAAGTTTGTATTTGGATTCTATACCATGTGTTTGGCGACTCCGAATGGGTTGGGTGGATTGGACCTATTCTGGGGGCGTCACATACCCAATAATAAAGAATTGCAAAATAAATTATAACCTTTATAAATACTTAAATAAAATCTTCCTTATGAAAAAGGATTACAACTTAATCCAAAATTATCCTAGGTTTGCTAACCTTAACATAACAAATAAGTGCGAAAATAAAATATCATAAACTAGTCTTATTACAATCAAGATTGAAAACAACAAGCCTTCACTTGCTCATCTTTTCTTTCCCTTTACTTGTTGACGGTATGTTAACATTCTCGGCTTTAACTACAAGAGTTATAAAAAATACGCAAGAGTGAGCAAACAAAAGCTCACTTGAAATATACAATGATATACTATGACTGAATATCTACAAGAGAGTTTGAATAACTTCACTTCCATCAAAATAAATAATTGAATAATAATTCTTTAATCATATTTAAAATTCGAATATAGAATTTATCTGAGGGTCACACGACCTTGAACTATGTCCTAGGTTATAAATATTTCTATTTAAACCTTTAACAGTCATTGAGACAATGGACCTTTAATTCGTACTTAGGGGGATCAGCCCTTCGTACCATGTATTGTGCCCAACCATCTTAACGCTTTCGCATAAATGTCCCCTAATAAATAGGGTTGTTCATTCTCAGTATTTGAATACAAGTCCGTACCAAAGAAAGTTTGATTTGGATAGATAAAGGAACTTTGGAGTTTCAACTATCATCAACTAAGGAGTAGTTGAATCGACTCACAATATTTAACAGTTCAATAATATAAGAATTATGAATCAAATGTAAGATACAACAATAGATTTCATGATAACTAGGCATGCTTTGAAAATAACTTAAAGCATTCGATAGATCAAGTAGATCTTGCTTGAACAACTAAGTCAAGATCACATTATTTAAATAATACTTCAATACTTATGATTTACAGATATTTGAATACAGTATAACTCATACAATACATAAAGAGTTAAGAATCCGATATAGACTTGCATAATATAATGAGCAAGGGTTAGAGACCTTGCACAATGAAAAGATACAATGATAAAGCTTGCATAGCGTACAAGAATGGTTTAGAAAGCTTGCACAATATAAATAACAAGTTTAGATATAGGAAACTTGCGTAACTTAAAAGAATAAGGATTAGAAAACTTGCTCAAGTAAAAGATAAGGAGTAGAGAACTTGCCTCAAGCGCAAGCTACACTTTAATAATTACAATCACTTGCACAATTACCCTACACATTACATTACGTTTAAAACGTCTATTAGTACTTAACTATAACGTTTAAACCATCGAACTTCATACTCAAGTCCAACTCACAACGTTGTTTGCAACATAGGTTGCTAACTAGCCACATACTTGAGTCTATACTCACGACATACATTTCATAAGCTTATAACATTTTAAATCATTATGTGTACCTTATGAAAGTAATACACCCATACACATGTAATACATTCATATAAGACTTCAATCAATCTTAAGCACATCATAAGTAGGTTATCTCATTACCTATTACACTTAACAAGTCATGAAAATAAGTTAGCTAAACAAACGCGGCATGAAAACTCAACGAAGCAAAAACAAATTTCCCGGACAGCATGGTTCCCCGCTGGGGCGGGTCCTCCATGGGTTAAAGCCCCGTTGGGGCGGGGCCCACTGCTGTGGGAACCCCCCAGCTCGTGAACGGCAGAAAAATAAGCCAAATTAGCTTATTTCTCCACACCAAAGTCCGATTTTTCTCAACATGATGAACATGAAACTTGATAACAACAAAATTTTGGACTCTTTAACATGATTATAACATATAAAATCCTTACAACACATAATCAAAACCAAAATTTTATGATTTTTGAAGAAAACTACAATATCAAGCGTTCTTGACAAAAATTGCTATTAAGAATTCGTTTTTCAATCAATTCATGTAATTTCAATTGCAATAACTCTAATTCTTAACATATTAACATAACCCATGATCAATTTAAACAATAATCCATAATCAAACACCAATTTGATAGTTTCAAAGGCTATTCTTTCAAAATTAGTTTACAGTAAATCATTATGAACATAATTTCTTCTTGTTTATCGAAATTACATGGATTGAATTGTTAAAACAACAAAATAACTCATATAATAACATCAATATATATATATATACACATCACATATATACATCATGATCACATAATTTACACAAAAGGCTTTTACAGAGAAGTTCTTTTATGCAGAAACATGGAATATGTAAAACACAAAATAGAGAAGATTTAAGCATGGAGATTATACCCTTTTTTAGCTTGGATAGGAGAAGAGATGGAGATGATGATGGTAACCTCAAAGCTTTTCTTCCTCTTCTTCTTCCTTTCTCTTCTTTTCTCTATAGACTACTCTGTATTCTCTCTAACTTTTCTCTGTTTTGTTCTAACGCTGACCAATTCTAACTTAACGTATATCTATATTACTTAACTGATAATATAATATAAATATAATAGATATAGCATATAAATATATATATGTAACTTACAAATTATAATTGCATATAATAATTCCTACAATAATTACATAGGTTACACTTATTTGAATTTGAAAAGTCATAAGGCTTGTTTGGCAAAAACTGTTTATTTTTAAAACTAACTTTTTGAGCTTAAGGCCCTGTTTGGTAAAATATGATTAAAACAAAAGTAAGGGCCTTGTTTGGCAAAACCTTTTAAAATCCTTTTCATTATTTTAATAAATCCTTTTAACACATACTTTAAATGTTACACTTTAATTAATTAAATCTTTAACATTCATATTTAATTAATTAAAATCTAACATCAATTAATCACATAAAAAAATTATCACATAACAATTATAATTACTCGCTAATTATAATTCATGTAACACTCATCACATAATTCATCTAATTTAATTATCTCAATTAAATTAGAACTATACTATAAAATCAATACATATTAATTAAATTAAATATTAAATATTCACTTAATTAATATATAACTCTTAATTAAATTACTCCACAAATTCACATAATTTATTTATTCAACTCAATAAATAAATCACATAAAATATTTATTTACTCAATAAATATTAAAATTTAATATATAAAATCTCAATCGTTACATTAAAAACCCTAATGTTAAATTTAGAAACCCTAATTTGAATTTCAAATAAGGATTTGAAATTAATTAATACATTTATTAATATAATGGTATTTAATTAAGAATTTTATGTATTTGTATTTATGTGATTAAGGATAAGTGTTATTTGTTATAAACCTAATTAGGAAACCCTAATCGTAATTTACAAACCCTAATGTTAATTAGGAAACCTTAATCCTAATTTGCAAATCCTAATGTAATTAGAAAACCCCAATTTTCTATTCTAAACCTTAATTAGAAAACCCTAATTAGAATTAGCAAAATCTAAGGATTAAAATCTAAGGGTTAAAACCTAAGGGTTAGGTTAAATTACAAGTATGTCATTAAATTTATGTGCTAAATAACTAAAAAGCATTTATTTTTCTTTCTTTAATAAAGTGGAGTGCAAATCTTGCCATAATCTTGTGACTCATCAAGTTAAGATTATCCATGTGCTTGAAATCAACTAATATCAACCACCAAATGACACCTAGCACAGCCAAGTTCAATGGATCAAAAGATAAGATTTTAAAGAAAGAGTAAAGAATAAGAAAACCTAAACTTATTTTCTAACCATAGCCAAGTCTTCCTTTCTCCAAGCCCACGAAATTTAGAGAGAAACTTAGTCCAAAGATAAGTCAAGTCCACCCCATAAACTATCCAAGATCAGATCAGAGAGAGAGAATCAAAAATTTATTCAAGAAGATATAAACCCTAACCCTAGTCTAGATCTTGTATACTTAGATATATTTTATATTTTTGTGTTTAAATATGTTCTATGTTATGTTATTTTGTGATCTGGGTTGTTAGATCATGGATCCATAACATTTAAATGTATGAAAATGGAGATTTAAGAAAACTGTATGAACCCTAAAAAAAGTGGCCTCACAGTCAAATGTCAGGGTTTGTAGATCTTGATCTGTTAATGTTTAAATATGTTAAGTGGATCCTTGTTGTAGTATGACATGAGTAGAGTAAACTGAAAGTGGAATCATGACCATAGTATTTTTAGATTTCAAGTTATTCACGGTCAAAACCCGTTGACCAGTCATGAAAATTTTTCTGGAAAACCCAGATTTTGCCCAGAAAGCTCTTACAAGCTTTTGAATGGCTTAGATCTTGCATTTGTTATGATTGTTAGCTCATGTAAGTGTATTCCTTTTATACTCTGACATATGTACTACAAATCCATGACATTAAAACACCTAAATAATAATCAGGATCCAAGTTATTAATGATCAAATATGGGTTGACCAAACTGAAAATTTAATTTTCTGAAAATTCCAGAAAATTGAGGAACAAGTTCTGGCAAGCTGTTTGACCAAGTTAGATCTTTCATTTGTGATGTTGTTAGGCTAAGCCAGTGTATCACTTTTGTAGCCTGACATGTCTACTACAAGAGTGTGACAGTGGATCACTTAGATAACACATAGAATCAAAGTTATTAAAGCTCAAAGTAGGCTGCTCAACATTGACTGCAAATCTGGAAATTCCAGAAAATAAAGAACATTCTTAGGTGGGTGGTTTGACCACTTATATCTTCTTGATATAATGTAGTTAGACCCTGAAATTGTTAAACACTTATAGTACTACATCAATACTACATCAATGATACACTCTCATGCCCAGTAACAAGATCAAATAGAACTTATTCATGGTTAAAGTAGCCCTCAGGGCATTGACCAAGAATGTTCTTCATGGCTGAAGAACACCTATAGCGATAGTTTTTGTCACTATAGACCTTCAGCGACGGTTTTTAATAAAAATAAATTATATTAATTAAAATAAATAGAAAATAATTATTAAAAATTCATAATTAAGTTTTAAAAATTATTTTAAGTTATATAAATTAACTTTTAATATTTTGACATTAATTTCATTAATATTTTAATTTATTTAAATATTAATGATAATAAAATTATTTAATAATTATATTAAATAAATTTGTTAAAAAATATTTTAATATTTTAAAAATCATTTAAAAATGATATTAATGTTTTAAAAAATATTTTAAGTTATAATTAATAACTTTTAATATTTTGATATAAATTTTATTAATATCTTAATATTAATGATAATAAATTTATTTAATTATTATATTAAATAAATTATTTAAAAATGATTTTAATATTTTAAAAATGATATTAAGGTATTAAAAATGATATTAACTTATATTAAATAACTTTTAATATTTTGACATGAATTACTTTAATATTTTAATATTAATGATAATTATTTAAAAATGATTTTAATATTTTAAAAATTATTTAAAGGTGATATTAAGATTTTAAAAATATTTTAAGTTATAATAAATAACTTTTAATATGTTGATATGAATTTCATTAATATTTTAGATTATTTAAATATTAATGATAATGAAATTATTTAGCAATTAAATTATTATAAATGATATTAATATTTGAAAAATCATTATAAATGATATTAATGTTTGAAAAATTATTATAAATGATATTAATGTTTGAAAAAATCATTATAAATGATAATAATTATATGAAAATTATTATGAGCTTTCGAAAAATATTATAAATGGTAAGTAAATTATCTAAAATAATATTGAAGTTTTAAAATAGAGTTTTATTTTAAAAAAACTCGATAATTATTCGATAACGCAATCGGGACACCGAATTGATACCGAAATCAAACCAGATTGAAATAGTTTGACTTGATACCTGTTCTTATATGTTTTAACGATTGATGTGAATATGTGATAATGTGTTTAAGCTGTATGATGACTGTAAATAGCAGTATTATTCATTATGATGTATTATTTTAATTAAAATAATAATCTTATTAATGATAGAGGTCTTTATATTAAAGATTAAAAATATATTGCGTAGCAGTAAGCAATGATCAAAGCAAGTTTCTTAACACTATTTTTATTGAACAAGTATCCTAACTCTTGCATTTACTTTATGTAATGGATCTTGTAAGCAAGTTTCTATACTATTTTATTATGCAAATATTCTATATATAACTTCTAATTCTGTGCAACCTAGTTCTTGAACAATATTCAATTTATTCATTGAATACCAGTATTTCATTATTGTCTTTATATGATTCATATATAATCGAAAATTATTCTGTTCTTTGTAAGCTAAGTTTGGTTATGTAATTGTCATCACTTGTATAAATTATTGTATTTGAACAAGTTTTGATACATATTATTTTATTTTAGTATGTACATATGGTTTAAAAGATGTCTAAGATATTTGACTAGGCTAGACATAGTTGTACATGTATCATTGAGTATTAATGTTTGTGATAAAGTCGTTTAACTGAATTGCTTTAGTTTGGACTCCAGACTAAGTATGAACATCCCGTAATTGGGAAATTTTTATGTGCCAAAGGCAGTTATGATGACAGTAAATGTTGTTCTATTAAGTAGTGTTGATCAATGCAGGGCATACAGGCTGATAACCCAACGTGTCCATAAGTTATGACGGTTTACTGATGAATTTATGTACAAACATTTTCAAAATTGAAAATAATGGTTCAAGGTCTATTGACTTCTCATCATGTATAGTCATTACGTCGTTTTAAAATTTATAAACGGTTTGATATGTTATTATGAATTGTCTCAAATGGCTTCACAATAATTGATTCGTTGTAGAAGTACTCTTCAAAGAAAACATTTATTTCTTTCAGCTGATGTTTATTATTGCTATTACTTGCTGAGCAATTAAATGCTCATTCTTGCTTTAAAATTAAATATTTTTAGCTAAGCGTGATCGACCAGAAAGTTCTGGCAAGGACAAGGGAAAGGAAAAGCTGAAGGAGTAGGTTATAAAGTGTTAATTATAATAACTGGAGTTATGTATTGTGATATTATATTATCTATCATGTAACGATGTATTTAAAGGTAGCCGTACCAGGGGATTTGACAACTCTGATAATTTTTAAGTTTGTAATATATTAAGTAGTTCGAATGATTGGTATCGTGTAGCACCAAGTATGGGTTTTAAGTACCCGAATTTAGGGGCGTCACATAACTATCTTCTCCAAATTAAAATTCCATCATCAATATTTTATTCCTGTAATACTAATCAACTGTTCTTTGTTGTACCCAAGACAATGAGAACTTTCACCACCTGTCTTTACCTAAAACACCAAAGATCATGGTTATACCAATTCACAGTTCATGTTCATAATCATGCTAATAAATTCATCTTTGCACCCATGCCAAAGATATTCATTTGTAACACCAATGGTCATGATCATACTAGTCTACAGCCTTTAGTCATAATCATGCCAGTCAATTCATCTTTGCACTACTGGCCAAAGATACTCATTTGTATCACCAGTGGTCATAATCATGCCAAGCAACAATCCATCTTTACACTACGGGCCAAAGATATTCAACAGTAATATCAATAGTCATGATCATACCAATAACATTTCATCTTTGCATCCTGGCTGAAGAGAACTGATGGTTATGATCCTGCCAAGCAACAGTCCATGTAAGACCCCAACTTTTTGTGAATAAGAGTTAATTTTCTCTATATATTATTTTAAATAGTAAGGTGTGGATTTGATAATGTGATAAGTTATGGGTGATATGTGCAAATTTTATAAAGTAAGCAAGTGGTCATTGTGTCGGGGAATATTCTTTTTGTCGGAGAATATTCGTACGACAATGCAATCATTGGTTGACCCCATACAGGAATAATTGTCAGATATATAAAGCGACAGAAGTAACCTTTTTATAAATTTAACTGCAAAAATTATACCGTTAAATTGCTGAAATACCCGGTGGTTAAAGAACAGTAATACGCGTTGTTGCACAATAGCACACGGTATTGCACAGTAATTCTAATAATTGATTCGTACATAAGAAGTCATTCATTCAATAATTGTTACAGTCATTACTGTTCAGTATTTTATATTATTAATTCAATAATTGCTACATTGATAGTTGCATATTATTCTATATTATTGATTCAATAATTATCACAGTAACCACTACACAGTATTTTATATTATTAAATCAATAATTATCACTTATATTATTGAAATGATATTATTAGATAGTATTATTGACAATGTCTAGAAAGTTCTGTTGAGAAAATGGGTTAGGTTATATAATTGCGCGCCAATGAGGAGAAATTCTTATTGGAAAGCCCCCTCTTTCCTGAAAACGATCTGGTTGTCAATATTGTGATTCTATAATATTAATTGTGAATAATAATTGATGAATAAATAAATATTATTAATAAATATGATAAGTAAATATTTGTTTAATTTTGATGAAGGAATTTTTGGTATGAGACATTTGTTAAAAGTTGACATTTTATCTTCTCCGATAAAATATTCATTCAAATATATTATTATAATATTATATTATAATAGTATAATGTGATAATATACTATTATAATTTTATAATTTAAATGGTAATATTATTATAATAAATCCATGGTATAAAAATAAAATGAGGTGGAAGAGAGCAAATTGAATTTAAATTCTTTTTAATAATTACAAATATTTTAAATATATATATATATATATAAACATGTGAGAAAATGGGGCAACTTGCCAACTTGGTTTTGAATTCAATTAGGTGTGCAGCAACCAACAACTTTCTCTTTTTCAAATCAAGTGTGCGTTTGCGTAATTTTTGTCAAACTTGGTGTTCTGGCATTTTTCTATAAATAAGGTGCTTAGTTAAGAAATAAAAATTACACCAGAATCAGAAAATTCTTTCTCTAAAATATTGAGCGTATTTCTTGTGAGTATAAGTATATTTCGAGTGTGGATAACATTGCAATATTTTCTCAACATAATCTTCAATATTCCAGTCAGATCTAGTATTCTACTAAGGTAAAGGATATTATTTTTTCTTGAAAATGATGTTATTTTCTTTCAATATTCGTAAAGAATATTATTTTCTTTCATATTCCATATTATGAAAGTGATAATATTTCATTTCATATTCCTAAATTTAAAGTTACTATAATAAGTATTGCTTCTATAATTCTTAAAATGATTAGAGATTCCTTGAGTTTTGCGCTTCATATAATATCATTTCACCAGAATATTGGTCTGAACTTGCTTATGGAAATTTTAATATATTTATCCGGGGTACTATTTATGCCGGGGGTACTATTCATTCAGGATACTATTCATGCCAGAGTACTATTCACGACGAAATTTATTTTCTTTTCTTTGTTCAGATTATCTTTTATGAATCTTATTCTTGAAATTGGATCCATGGTTTGATCTTCATTCTTGAACTCTGGATAAATTGAATTATAAATCTCTAATATTTATCCCTGATCTCACTTGATTCGTTCTTTGTATCATTGTCATAATTCTCAAACTTAAATTGTGGTGAAAGTTATCTTTGGCCCGTAGTGCAAAGATGAAAGGTTGATTGATGAATATCTTTGGCCCGTAGTGCAAAGATGAGCTGTTGATTTATGAATATCTTTGGCATGTAGTGCAAAGATGGACAGGTATTTGGGATGATCATGAGCACTGGTGATATAAATGAATATCTTTGGTCCGTAGTGCAAAGATAAATTATTGATTTGAAATATTTATTGATTGATGTTACAGGGATAAAATATTGATGATGCACTTTTAAATCATAGAAGATAGTAGACATCATTCTCTATTTAACACTTCTAATGAATTGTTATTTCCGCTGCAGTTGTTGATCTAAAACTTGTTGTCCGTAATATTTTATCTGATTTATTGAAGGCTAACGATAATTTATTCTTTATTATCTTAGTCCTAATATTCTTTACTGGGCTAGTTGAGCTTACCATTTTCTTTCATTATTCTCTTTAGGAAATGAGAATATTGATGGGACTAGCCGGAGAATGGAGTGATGGTTCGAGTTAGTGCTATAGTAGTCCTCACTATTTATAAAATAGTGTGATAATAATTGTAATAAGGACTTATTTGAGTGTTTATATTTTCGTACTATATACGATCTGTTTTGAAGCTCACAGTTGTGTGGTCGCATTTTGCAAGATCGTTTAATATAATAAGAATTGCATTTGGATTCTGTACCATGTATTCGGCTACTCAGAATGGGTTATGTGGACCTATTTTGGGGGCGTCACAGTTGATATCAGAGCTTAGGGATATGATCTCTGGCAGAGATCTGGGAATAGAACTAGGAGGGGAGAGACGAGTAAATCCTTCGCTAGTGTGTCCTACCTATGCTTAATTGTTATTTAATTTGGTCGATCAGAATGTAGGGATAGTATGTGACATGTCAATTTCTTTAATTAACCTTTGTTTTGTGGCAGTATTTGAGAATGGCATTTGAAAATCTAAGCAATAGAGCATTTGAGACCATTGAGACACCGTTAATCACCAACCAGGATAATGGGCATCAAGAAGACAATAATCCTCCTATAAACAACACCACCGATGGAACGATGAACGATGGGATGTTTAGGAGCTTTCTATAATTCATGCAAAACTAGACGAGAGAGACTCCTGTTCAAGATACAGGTGGAAATAATGGTAACTCGCGGCTTGTCACTGCCAAGCAATTCAAGGAGTTGGGACCACCAGAGTTTTTGGGAAAGCCAGATCCACTCAAGGCAGAAGCTTGGGTCAAGCAAATCACCAAAATATTTGATGTCCTGGGATGCACATAGGAGCAAAAGGTTACCTTTGCTACCTTTATATTTCGTGGAGAGGCAGAGTATAGGTGGGAATCTGTGAAGCGTACTAATCTTTCTGCACTTAAGATGTCTTGGGAGAAGGTCCAGGAATTATTCAATGACAAGTACTTTTCAGAAAGTATTCGTCATATGAAAGAGGTGGAAATCATTAAACTGGAACATAATAATATGACGGTATCATAATACGAGGCCAAGTTTGCTAAATTATCCCAATTTGCATCTCATTTGGTGGATAATGAGGAACGAATGAAACGAATTTTTCTTAGAGGTTTGAAACCTAAAATTCATCAATACCTCATTTCTCAAAAACTTTGTTTCTATTTAGATGTTGTGAATAGGGCTCAATAATTGGAGTGAGATAATGAGACTATTCAACTAAAGGACAACAACCATAGTCGTAGCCGGTTGCAACAGTCATCGGAACAATGATAGCCAGCGTGGAGGAAATTATTATGCTAGAAATGTTAACCACTTCCGTGGAATCATGGCCAAGATAATAGAAGAAGTGAGTTAGGTGGAAATTTTAAAAAGAGAAGATACAACAATGACGATGGAAAGACATCGACAGCAGTACAAGAACCATTAACCGTTTCTAAGGGAGGAGAACGACCACCGGTCGTATGTTACAAATGCAGACAAGAGGGACACATCAGTCTAAACTTCCCATAGCAATCCAAGGTGTGATACATTTGCGAAAAGAAAGGTCACATAGCTCGAGTGTGCCCTACAACGAATTCAAGTCCAGCTGGGATGGTGACTCCAAAGGCTGTCCCGGACAAGTCAAAGTTGGTGGTTTAGGGGAGAGCTTTTGTCTTGACGACCCAAAAAGAAAGGAATCGGAACGAAGTTATCACGGGTAATCTAATCATAAACTTTTGCGAAGTCTATACCTTATTATATACTAGTTCTATCCATTCTTTTATTTCATCTGCTTGTGATCAACGTTTGAATTTGACCCCTGACAAATTAGACTTTGACTTATCTGTTGAAACTCCGTTGGGAGAAACCTTCGTTACATCCACAGTTTACAAATCTTGTTTGATTCAAATTGGCACCTTTACATTACCTTTTAATCTTATCTCTTTGAAAATACTTGCATTTGATGTGATTTTAGGAATCGATTGGTTAACCACTCATCATGCTAAAATTGATTATTTTTGTAAGGTTGTTAGCTTTCATAATCCTAACCAACCTATTATGCGAATTCAAACAACCAAACCACTAAAATTAATCACTGTCATTTCAAGTCATAAAGCTATTCGTTTATTGGAAAACGGATGTCAAGCCTTCTTAGCCCATGTCACCAATTTAAACAAGAATACGTCAGATTTGAATGATATTTTTATTGTTAATAAATTTCCTGATGTATTTTCCGAAGAACTTCCTGGCCTACCCCCATAACGTGAAGTTGAATTTTTTATTGACCTTGAACCCGGTACAAAACCCATTTCTACAACCCCATATCGAATGGCTCGTATTGAACTTCAAGAGTTAAAGGTCTAACTACAGGAGTTGTTAAACATAGGCTTTATACGTCCTAGTACATCGCCTTGGGGTGCTGTTATTTTATTCGTAAAGAAGAAAGACAGGAGTATGCGACTTTGTATTGATTATCGGGAGTTGAACCATGTCACCATCAAGAATAGGTATCCGTTACCTCGCATTGATGACTTGTTTGACCAGTTGCAAGGTGCTAAATTCTTCTCAAAGATCGATCTTCGTTCCGGATATCATCAGTTAAAGATTAAAATTGATGACATTCCAAAGACTGCTTTCAGAACTCGATACGTGCATTATGAATTCTTAGTCATGTCTTTTGGATTGACTAATGCTCTTTGCGGCCTTCATGGATATGATGAACCGAATATTCAAGGAATATTTGGATCATTTTGTGGTTGTCTTTATTGATGACATCGTCATTTACTCCAAAATCCGTGAAGATCATGAGCACCACTTAAAGCTAATACTCCAAAAGCTTCGTGAAAACAAGCTATATGCCAAATTGAAGAAATGCGAGTTCTGGCTTGAGGAAGTAGCATTCCTTGGGAATGTGGTATCGAAACATGGAATATCCGTTTATCCAATAAAGATTGAAGCAATATAAAGTTGTGAGCAACCTAAGTCAGTAACTAAAATACGTAGCTTTTTGGGTTTAGGCTGGTTATTATTGGAGATTTGTGGAAGGATTTTCTCGAATCGCTACTCCATTAACTCAGCTGACTCGAAAAGATACAAAATTCGAATGGAGCGAGGAATGTGATAAGAGTTTCCAGGAACTTAAGAGGAGACACATTTCAGCGAGAGCAGATCCTCTGTCCCCAAATTCTCTGTCCCCTTGTGTCCCACCACTTAAATGTTGACACTTGTCTTTTTTTAAATTATAGAGTTAATTGGTGTTAAGTAAGAGGATATGTGTCAACATTTAAGTGGTGGGACACAAGGGGATAGGAAATTTGGGGACAGAGGATCGGCTCTCCATTTCGGCACCCTGTTCTGACAATGTCATCTGGTTCAGATGGATTTGACATCTACAGTGATGCGTCCTGGGCAAAGGGTTAGGATATGTTCTCATGCAATATGGGAAAGTCATAGCTTATACCTCACGACAACTCAAAGAATATGAGAGGAATTATCCTACTCATGATCTAGAGTTGGCAGCTGTCGTTTTCGCATTGAAGATCTGGAGACACTACCTGTATGGGAAGAAAGTGGAGATCTATATGGATCATAAGAGCCTTAAATATTTCTTCACTCAAAAGGAACTCAACATGCGGAAACGGCGTTGGCTCGAACTGTTGAAAGATTACGACCATACCATCCAATACCATCCTAGAAAAGCGAACGTGGTAGCGAACGCGTTGAGTAGAAGAGTATATATGGGAACGAGTGCGATTGTGACGCCCCCAAATCCGTGTAACATTGATTACAGGACATGATGCTCATGGTACAACATACATCATCATCATCTAACTACATAAACTCCTGAAAATAATAATAATAATAACTATTACATACTTATTCAAACAAAATCCCAAGTATTTACAACCTTAAATAAATTAAAACTTAAATTTAGCGTTTATCGCTACATTACATCATATGCGGAAATATAAACTTATTATATAAATAACTCTCAACATTTCATCTTAGACTTCCCCTTGTCTTTGCCCGAGCCCTCAGCTTTTTCATCCTTAACTGAAAGGTTTAAGCAAGAATGAGCACAAATTGCCCAGCAAGTATATAAAGAAGTTTGGAAACATATATCAGGAGTAAAACATCTGTATGACAATATCTCAACAGTTGAAAGAATTATCAAGTGTTAAACAAGAATATCAAAGATAAGAGTTTGGAATTCTCAATAGCATACTAAGGGGTGTTAAATACCCTGAACGTTACTTTGTTTCATTGAAAACTATCAGACGGTTAAACAATCAAATAGATTGTAAACAGTCTCTGCAAGTACTCCAGGTGACCAGCCTATTGTACCCTACATTGTGCACAAGTATAAAGTTTAAACTGCATAAGCATAAATGGGACTATATGCTCGACATCTGTTTGCCCGTTTATTCAGGTTGTTCGTCTTAGTATTCATGAGAGACGGCACCAAAACAATTTGGATTGGTAAACATTAAATAGCTTCAAAGGATTTGAATTATATCATTTTTCATCAATAATAACTAGCCGAAACAAAAAAGCTAGAAAGCATACTTAGAAACAATTTTTCAAATAAACAGAACTTTAAAGAATAGCAGTTAAAGTAATAACTGAGTAGTCAATGATAAAACTTTCAAGATAATTAAAGTTATAAAACTTTATGATAAAGGAACTTGTGCGAATAGGTAAACAATCACAAGTCCGAAGCTTACCCTCGCTGCAATCAAATGATTAAGGGTTGAATAATTTCTCAACGAAAATAAGGTTAAGAAACTTGCACAATCAAATCTGAGTAAGGAAACTTGCCTGATAAGCCTGCTATAATTAACGCTATCTACAAGATCGACAAAAGAGTTATGTTGATCTTCATCGAAGAGTCGTGGAATTTAATGTCGGAGAGCATGTATTGTTACGTGTTGCTCCATGGAAAGGAGTTACGAGATTCGAAAAGAGAGGAAAGCTCAACCCACGATTTATTGGTCCATTTGAAATCCTCGATCGAGTAGGAACTGTGGCCTATAGACCCGCCTTACCTCCAAGCATGTCTCGTGTTCATAACGTCTTTCACATATCCATGCTACACAAATATGTGAAAGACCAAAATCACATTATTAAATTAGAACCAGACGAGATAGCCGAAGATTTAGCGTATGAGGAGGTACCTATCAAGATCTTGGATAAAAAGGAACATGTTCTACGCTAAAATATTATACCTCAAGTCAAAGTTTTGTGGAGAAACCTTGATATCGAGGAAATGACCTGGGAGTTAGAATTGGAAATGAAAGCAAGGTATCCTCACCTTTTCGAAATACCAGGTACGTACGTCAATTTCGTGGACAAAATTTCATGAGGAGAGATTGTAAGACCCCAACTTTTTATGAATAAGAGTTAATTTCCTCTATATATTATTTTAAATAGTAAGGTGTGGATTGGATAAATGTCATAAGTTATGGGTGATATATGCAAAGTTTATAAAGTAAGCAAGTGGTCATTTTGTCGGAGAATATTCGTTTGGTCGGGGAATATTCTTTTTGACAGAGAATATTCGTACGACGGCGCAATCAATGGTTGACCCCATAACGAAAAAATTGTCAGATATAAAAAGCGACAGAAGTAATCTTTTTATAAATTTAACGGCAAAAATTATACCGTTAAACTTTTTGAGTGTGGATAACAGTGCAACATTTTCTCAACATAATCTTCAATATCCCAGTCAAATCTAGTATTCTACTAAGGTAAAGGATATTATTTTTCTCGTAAATGATGTTATTTTCTTTCAATATTCGTAAAGAATATTTTTTTTTTCATATTCCATATTATGAAAGTGATAATATTTCATTTCATATTCCTAAATTTAAAGTTACTATAGTAAGTATTGCTTCTATAATTCTTGAAATGATTAGAGATTCCTTGAGTTTTGCGCTTCATCTAATATCATTTCACTGGAATATTGGTTTGAACTTGCTTATGAAAATTTTAATATATTTATCTGGGGTACTATTCATGCCAGAGTACTATTCATCCGGGATACTATTCATGCTGGAGTACTATTTACGACGAAATTTATTTTCTTTTCTTTGTCCAGATTATCTTTTATGAATCTTATTCTTGAAATTGGATCCATGTTTTGATCTTCATTCTTGAACTCTGGATAAATTGAATTATAAATCTCTAATATTTATCCTTGATCTCACTTGATTCGTTCTTTATATCATTGTCATAATCCTCAAACTTAAATTGTGGTGAAAGTTATCTTTGGCCCGTAGTGCAAAGATGAACGGTTGATTGATGAATATCTTTGGCCCGTAGTGCAAAGATGAGCTGTTGATTTATGAATATCTTTGGCATGTAGTGCAAAGATGGACAGGTGTTTGGGATGATCATGACCACTGGTGATACAAATGGGTTAGTTCCCAAAAGCACGTTAGTTATCTAGAAGGGGGGTTGAATAGTTATTTTAAATTTTTTTTGTTTAAAATACTTAGTCAGTATTGGTGATACTGACTGCAGCAGAATATATGTTTTGTTCCCCTTCAAGATAATGCAGTTAAGGCGAGATAAATAGTTATAGCAATTATAACAGATATAGCAGTTATAGTTGTTAATGAGAGACAATGAGACACAGGGTTTTAAGTGGTTCAGAGCCAACACGACTCCTAATCCACTCTTCTACTCCACGAGTAGGAAATCCACTAAGGATGTCTTCTTACAACTGGATCACTTAGATCCCTTCAAGGCCAGCAGTCCTGGAACTTCACTTAGTTCACTTTTGAGCTCTTCAAGTCCTTTGACTTGGATCTGTTCTTAGTTCACTTCTGAACTCCTTAAGCCCTTTGAATTGGATCTGCTCTTAGTTCACTTCTGAACTCTTCAAGTCCTTTAACTTGGATCTTCACTTAGTTCACTTTTGAACTTCTTCAAGTCCTCTGACTTGGTACCTGTGACACCCCCGAATCCTGGTCCTCTGACCCCGGTCTGGTCGTCACGATACAATACAAATATCTTCCTCTAAACAACATATAATAACTAAATGCGAAAATATAATAAACGTATGTCATTCATTTAAAAAATGTTACTAGTCCCAAGATTCGATAACCTAAATACAAACATACAAACATACCCTAGAATAGTTATTAGGGTTCATATTATATAACAGTAATTTAATTAAACGTAAAGATAAAGTCTGCTCCTTGCAAACTAATCCTACATCTTCCCTTTACCCTTGTCCTTCCCTGAAGTCTCGGGCTTAACTGCAACATAAGTCATGATATAGCAAGAAGGAGCAACAAGTTTGTTCAGCAAGTTTAAATACAACAATAAAGGATATATCATGATGAATAGAAAATATTTGACAATGAATTCAATAATATGAATATCGGAAGCAAGAATAATGATTGCTTTTAGAATAACTGATAGTCAAGTAGATTTCGAACTATAAAACTCCAACAGAATCAATAGCTGATTGACCCTTTGGTTACTGGCTACAGAATAGTACTTGAGGGGATTAGCCTCGCGTACGCTATGTATATGCATAACATTCAACTCTGCTGTTTGTATCTTATATCAGATACCTGCTACTCCCTTATAATATAAGGGTGTTCTTTCAGGCTAAGAATCCTTACCATTAATTGGTTTGGATAGCTTTTATAAAATTTCATATACCCGTCTGACCGAACGAGGGTTCAGACTCTATCTGACACAGTTCAAGAATTATAGAACTTTAAATGATGTACAAGTCCAAGACTGTACGAACTCAAGTGCACCAAGTGCGAATAACAATAATATCGATGTGGAATAATTGTAAAGTAATTAAACCACCTAATAGCATGCTTGTAAATAAAGTTCAAGCTTTAAAAATTAACTGTCAATACGGTAATAACCTGCTCAATAAAATATGAGAAGGATAGGAACTTGCACAATAAAAAGTATAAGAGAACTTGTATTCAAATCAAGTGAAGTTAAGAAACCCGCTTACACGATTCATTGAATAAGGTAGTGCAAGAATTTAGAATACTTGCCTGTTTGTTCAGCTACGAATAAGTTCTAGCTTTAATTAATTTCGTTGAAACAACCTAACATTAACAAGTCGGTCTTTCAATTAGCATGTGTAATCCAATATAAGTCTACACTTACAAGAATCTACTTATCATATAAGTTTATCACATAATTCACGTAAGTTAATCTAATCATGTCTTAGATTTAATAACTTTAGATTATCTAGTTTCTATGCATCAATATAGGCTTGAACACATAGCACTTCAAGTTACTGATATAAATCAACACACATGCTTTATCAAGTTATTAACTCAAATTCGAAACATAGCATGCTCATTTTACGTTCACGTTAAGGTTATAGCTTTTCATTCCGATAAACCGTAAGCTAATCAAATCCATGTTATTTAGCCACAAAAATCATATTGTCACATAACGAGATTAACAATACTTAGTAAGCATGCTCGTACGTACACTACACATGTATACTTTAATCCACATAGTTCATGCTTGAAATTCAATCTCTATGAATACGCGTGCATAGGTGGAATCTATGTTTAAACAAATGAGGTTCATGTCAATACGTCTATAGGCATAATGAAATCTTAATACACATGCTCGCATGATCATAATGTAATTCACATGGTAATCAATGCTATTTCACAGTTTAAGTTTCTTTGAAATTTACACTAAGTCCACAAAGGTTATTTAGTACGTTCACAGCATCTCAACATATAATTATTATGCAATTGAACACATATCTAAACCTTGTAAATGTTCTCATATGGTCAGAATCTAAAAGATACTAATCTTGGTCAAGTTTGTTTTCAAAAGTCTTAAATTTCTCGTTGAAATCGTTGCAATCTTGCAATCGTGTATGCTAGTGTGTTCGACACTTTAAACGTACATTTCATGTCAATATAGACCATACGGTTATGCTTGCCAAAATCAGAATATACCTAATATGTATATGCTCATAACAAGTTCACTTTAGCAAACTCTAAGTTCACTTATAAACTTCAAGGCTTTTCATTAATAATGTGTATTAATATCGTTATACATGTTCATACTACATGCATGTACTCATAGATACATATTAACCATGTCTACTTGCTTGCCAAATAAGATATGATATGATTGCATACAATAGTTCTACAATAGAAATTAAAAATAGAATCTGCAGAGGGGCGCGGCCGCGCCCCATTTGTACTAAGGAGACGCGCGACCGCGCGGCTCCATTTCCAAACCAAGAACGGCTGTTGCTCGGTAGTTTCAACAATCCAACTCACAATTTCATACGAATTCACTTCTATTCCATCCATGTAACAGTTCTAACAAGCTTATATCATCATATAACACTTAACCAACATATTCCATAGTTCAATTAACATCTATCTCAACATATTAAGAATTTGACAATGTAGAGCATGAATGGAATTTTACAGAGAATGAAGAACTTGAATGCAATTGATTATACCTCTGTAATTGCTTTGATAATACTCTGGTATTCAATTCTTAGACTCTCACTATAATGTATACTCACACTAGCCTTATTTGATAAAATTCTCAGCAATTGAAAAGAGAAGGAGAAGAGCTCTTTATATAGATAATTTAGTAACTGGTCAAAGCAATTATCTTTCAAATTAAGTCAAAGGATTGCAAGAATGTATAATGGATTACAAGAAGTTGGTGAGGAGTAGTTGAATTACACTATTATGCCCACTCCCCTTGCAATGATCCCTTCTATGT
Organism: Panax stipuleanatus; assembly: GCA_020205555.1. Lineage (NCBI taxonomy): Eukaryota > Viridiplantae > Streptophyta > Magnoliopsida > Apiales > Araliaceae > Panax > Panax stipuleanatus. Next base: position 47,583,562 of record CM035118.1, on the reverse strand, counting down.
TGCTGAGTTTGAGAAAGTAGGAGTAGGCTAGCTTCATGAGTGTTTCACGTGTATAAGAAGTTGGGCACTCAATGTTGGACAACAACTGAACTCAGCAACTTGGAAAGTGTATATTGTATGTTAACACTTGGTTATAAATATACATCTACACACATTATAAGTATATATAAGTTATATAATATACAAACACTTCATTCCATGTATACATAGATTATACATTTAATTAGTGTTACAATGTCATTTCAATTGAGCAACTAATAATACAATGCATTGAGTACATACATATATACCAATCATATAATCCATGTACATTATCTATTAACACCAAATATAATATAATTGTGTATTGCTCGATATTCATTACCATAACTGTTATTATTATAATCATAATAACTTAATGAAATCATTATCAATTAATAATGTCTATTGGTATTAATATAAGATAGTAGGGTGTTCATTAAAATTCTACCCACACATATCATGTTACATAAGTCATACTATTATGTCACTCACATAATGACGTTAATCTCACTGTATAGTTTATAATGTATAATCATATTAATGTGTCACCTTGTACTATATATAACATATAGTTAACTACCATATTAAAGGTTTAACATATCGCATACTTGTATAAAATAATTAATCAAGTAAATATAATATTATTATATTTATAAATCTCTTACTCATCAATTATTATTTATTCATTATAAATTAATACATTATTAATTAATTACTCATAATTGCAATTAATCAATATGTTCAACTCCCGCCACTATATTCAAACAAATTGAATATTTAATTACTAATCACCTTATCAATTCTTTGATATTAAAGTTTTAGGGTCGGTCCACTAATTTAAATTACCCATTAATGACTCATTTAAATATTTCACAAATTCACATAAACATTTAAGGTTTAAATAAGCTCGCAAAACTAACTCATTAAAAATTTAGATCTCATATTAAATTAATAATGGAGTTTAAAAATTCATGGTCGTTACATCCCTCCCCCCTTATAACAATTCCGTCCTCGGAATTGTATAAATATGGTTACTCAAATAAAAACGGATAATTTGCTCTCATTTTCTCTTCTAGTTCCCACGTAGCCACTTCGACTGCGTGATTCCTCCAGAGAATCTTGACGAAATGAATGATCTTATTCCTCAGCTTCTGTTCATTCCTATCTAGTATCTGGACAGGAACCTCTTCGTATGATAAGTCTTTTTCAACTTGGATCGGTTCATAGGAGATAACGTGCTTGTAGTCCGGTTTATACGGCCGCAACACTGACACATTAAACACGTTGTGAATGTGCTCAAGTTCAGGAGGTAACGCCACCTCGTACGCCACTTCACCGACTCGCCTCAGAATCTCGAATGGTCCTATGAACCTAGGGCTCAACTTGCCCTTTTTCCCAAAATGAATCTTCCCCTTCCAAGGAGATACTTTCAGAAAAGCATAGCTTCCTAATTCAAATTCTTTCTTCTTGCGATGTAAGTCTGCATACTTCTTTTGGCGATCTTGAGCCGCTACCAGCCGTGCTCTTATCACCTTGATAATCTCTACTATCTGCTGTACCAATTCTGGTCCCAACAGTCGATGTTCACCAACTTCGTCCCAACACAACGGTGTTCGACACTTTCTCCCATATAGCGCTTCGTACGGTGGCATTCCGATACTAGCGTGATAACTATTGTTGTACGCGAACTCTACTAATGGAAGGTGATCCTCCCAGCTACCCTTGAAGTCCATTACACAAGCTCGGAGCATGTCTTCAAGTGTTTGAATTATTCTTTAGCTTTGCCCATCGGTCTGCGGATGATACGCAGTACTCATTCGTAGCTGTGTCCCCAATCTCTCTTGAAGACTCTTCCAGAAATTCGACGTGAATCGCGGATCTCTATCAGATACAATAGATACCGGCACCCCATGTCTCGAGATAATTTCCTTGACATATAATCTGGCTAGCTGGTCCAAACTTTACTTAATCTTAATCGGCAAAAAGTGAGCTGACTTCGTAAGATGATCTACAATTACCCATATGGCGTCGTGCCCTTTCTGCGTTGCCGGAAGTCCCACCACAAAGTCCATTGTGATGTGCTCCCACTTCCATTCTGGAATCTCTAACGGCTATAGTAACCCGCTTGATCGTTGGTGCTCTGCCTTGACTCTCTGACAAGTTAGACATCTGCTTACGCATTCCGCAACCTCTCTCTTCATGTTTGGCCACCAAAAGTTGTGACGCAAATCTTGGTACATCTTCGTGCTTCCTGGGTGTATCGAGTATCTCGTACTGTGTGCTTCTTGCTAAATCTCTTCTCTCAATTCTGGTACTAACGGTACCCAAATTCGTTCTTCAAACCTTAGCAGTCCAGTGCTATCAATCTTGAATTTCGAATCATCACCTTCAACAATTCGCTTCTTGATAATATCACAATCTTCGCCCTTCTTTTGTGCCACCTTAACCTTATCTAATAAAGTCGGGCTTGCTGTCACTGTAAATAATTTCTCGTTGGTCTCCATCGGATACTTAACCTCCAAATCTAGTCGTTCGAAATCTTTCACTAACTCTTCTTGAATGGTTAACTTCGATAACTTCTCTCCGCCTTTTCTGCTCAAAGCATCTGCCACTACATTTGCTTTGACTGGATGGTACAGAATCTCACAATCATAATTTTTGATCAATTCTAGCCATCGGCGCTGCCTCATGTTTAATTCTTTCTGCGTGAACATATACTTCAGACTCTTGTGGTCCGTATATATCTCACACTTCTCACCATACAAATAATGACTCCAAATCTTCAAGGCAAAAACTACTGCTGCTAATTCCAGGTCATGAGTCGGATAACCCTTGTCATAATCTTTCAGCTGACGTGAAGCGTACGCAATGACCCTGCCGTGTTGCAATAGTACACAGCCAAGACCCTTGTGTGACGCATCGCTATACACTACAAACCCTCCCATGTTATCCAGTAAAGCTAACACAGGTGCTTGACTAAGCCTCTTCTTCAATTCTAGGAAACTTTCTTCACACTTCTCCGTCCAAACGAACTTAACTGTCTTTCTAGTAAGATTGGTCAACGGCGATGCTAATTTCAAAAAATCCTGGATGAATCTCCGATAGTATCCCGCTAATCCTAAGAAACTCCTGATTTTTGTTGGCGTCTTCGGCTGCTCCCAATTGATAACCGCTTCTACTTTTGCTGGATCCACCGAAACACTATTCTTGTCGATAACGTGCCCCAAAAACTGCACTATCTGCAACCAAAATTCACACTTAGAGAATTTTGCATACAGCTTCTCTCTCCTTAATATCTCCAACACTATTCGAAGATGCTCGGCGTGCTCTTCCTCTGTCTCTGAATACACCAGAATGTCATCGATGAATACGACAATGAACTTATCCAAATACTGTTTGAACATTCTGTTCATCAAGTCCATAAATACTGCCGGCGCGTTCGTCAATCCGAATGACATTACCAGAAACTCAAAGTGTCCATACCGAGTTTTGAATGTCGTCTTTAGAATATCCTCCGGCCTCACCTTCAGTTGATGATAATCGGTCCTCAAGTCAATCTTTGAAAAGTACTTCGCCCCCTTCAACTGATCAAATAAATCGTCGATCCTAGGCAATGGATACTTGTTCTTAATGGTGACCTTGTTCAACTCTCGGTAGTCGATACAAAGTCTGAGCGATCCATCTTTCTTCTTCACGAATAAGACTGGCACTCCCCACGGTGATACGCTCGATCGAATATATCCAACAACTCTTGTAATTGAGCCATTAGTTCTTTCATCTCTATCGGTGCCATACGATATGACGCTTTGTATACCGATGCTGTCCCTGGTGCCAAATCAATGACAAACTCAATTTCTCTATCCGGTGGTAATCCCAGAATCTCGTCTGGGAAGACATCAACGAAATCCCTTACAATAGGTATCTGACCTAGTTCACCCTCGACTCGTCGAGTATCAACCACGTGAGCCAAATAACCTATACAACCCTTCCTAAGCAATCTCTGTGCTTACACCATCGTCAGACAATGAGATTGTCTCGGCGATTTACTACCATGAAATACTACCTTCGACTTATTCAGAGTCTTAAGGTGTACGCAGTTCTTCTTACAGTCGATAACTGCTCCGTGATTTGATAACCAATCCATTCCAAGGATTACATCAAACTCCCCCAAACTAATCAGTATCAAATCCACGTTGAGCTTAAATCCTCGCAATTTAGTATAACAATTCCTATGAATGTATTCTACTTTGCTACTTCTACGTTCATAGGATGTTCTAATCTTTTATGGGGTAAGTCTAACTGTTTAGCAAATTCTTCGAAAATAAAAGAGCAGGTAGCACCCAAATCAAATAACACATAAGCATCAATATCATTGATCGGGATGATCCCTGACACCACGTCCTTAGACTCCACCGCATCCTGAATGGTCATGTTGAACGTGCGTGCCGTTGGTCTGTTGGCTTAACTGGCTGGCCCTCCGATGCTCAGTCCTTTGTTGTTGTTGTTGTTGTTGTTGCGATTGTCGCTAGCTGCATCGCCCTTTCTCTTCGGGCAGTCCTTAATTTGATGGTCTAGGGCTCCACACGAGAAACACCCTCCTTTCTGCTTATTCGGACACTGAGGAGCTATGTGCCCCGATTGTCCACAACGGTAACAAACACTCTTTCCCTTCATGCACTCCCCTGAGTGATTCCTCCCACAGTTGTTGCACTTTACACTTTTCTTGGCCTCTCCCCCGGACTTTTTACCTCTAGAGGATTGGCTCTCCGTCCATTTACGCTTGTTGGGGTTGCTGCCTCCGCTGCTTCCCTCTTTCGGTCCTTCATGTCCGGTCTTCTTTTCTTGTTTAAATCAAGCAATGGCTTCATTGCCTCCTTCAGCAATGATAGCCCTTTCCAGTAGATCAGAGTAAGTCTTAATCTTCAATACCGCGACTGCTTTCTGCTTCCTTGCCTTCCTGGCTTTCGTGTCAACCTGATGTGAAGTGAATCGGGCCAACTCGTTAAATCTTGTTGCGTACTCTGCGACAGACATACTACCTTATTTCAGTTCCAGAAACTTAACTTCCATATCCTTTTGTGTATTCTTCGAGAAGTAATTCTCGAGAAATAGCTCCTTAAATTTATCCCAAGGAATAACTCCTTCGCCTGCTCGTCCCTTATTGGCTTTCCACCAATAGTTAGCTTCGCCCTTCATCATGAAAGTGGCAAAACTCGTTTTCTGTACTTCGACCACTCGTGCAACTTCAAACACTTTTTCCATCTCTTCTATCCTAGGTTTGGGCTTTGATTGGGTCCAAGGTTCCCCAGAACTCCGGTGGTCCTACCAATTTAAAGTCCTTAAAGCTCACCAAGTGATGTCCTGGCTGCCCTGCTGCTGGCTGGGGTCTGTTTTGCATTGCCTCAGTTAACAAGTTAACGAAGTTCTGCATAGGGTCGACATTTCCCCTCCGCCATTATTAACGCATCCTTCCTCCCTCTGGTTCCGCGGTAGTCTCCTAGGCGGCATGATCCTGAGGAAAGGAAGAAAACATTAGGCTTTACGCGATATGCTATTATTGTTATCATTAAGAATTTTAAGATGTCTATCAATCATATGTGATTCAAATAAACAACTTCAGTATCACAATACAACCCGATGGATCTCCTCAACCCATCACTTACATACTCTACTTAAGTTTCTACTAAGGTTATAACCTAGGTTTTGCATTCCTAACATTTATAACCTAAAGCTTTGATACCAACCTGTAACACTCCCGAATTCGGGTCCTCTGACCCCGGTCCGGTCGTCACGATACAATACAAATATCCACCTTTAAACAACATACAATAACTAAATGCGAAAATATAATAAATGTATGTCGTTCAGTCAAAAGATGTTACTAGTCCCAAGATTCGATAACCTAAATACAAACATACAAATATAGCCTAGAATAGTTATTAGGGTTCATATTACATAACAGTAATTTAATTAAAAAGTCTGCTCCTTGCAAACTAATCCTACATCTTCTCTTTACCCTTGTCCTTCCCTGAAGTCTAGGGCTTAGCTTCAATATAAGTCATGATATAGCAAGAATGAGCAACAAGTTTGCTCAGTAAGTTTAAATACAATAATAAAGGATATATCATGATGAATAGAAAATATCTGACAATGAATTCAACAATATGAATATCGGAAGCAAGAATAATGATTGCTTTTAGAATAACTGATAGTCAAGTAGACTTCGAACTATAAAACTCCAACGGAATCAATAGCTGATTGACCCTTTGGTTACTGGCTACAGAATAGTACTTGAGGGGATCAGCCTTGCTTATGCTATGTATATGCATAACATTCAACTCTGCTGTTTGTATCTTATATCAGATACCTGCTACTCCCTTATAATATAAGGGTGTTCTTTCAGTCTAAGAATCCTTACCATCAATTGGTTTGGATAGCTTTTATAAAATTTTATATACCTATCTGACCGAACAAGGGTTCAGACTCTATCTGACACAGTTCAAGAATTATAGAACTTTAAATGATGTACAAGTCCAAGACTGTACGGACTCAAGTGCACCAAGTGCGAATAACAATAATATCGATGTGGAATAATTGTAAAGTAATTAAACCACCAAATAGCATGCTTGGAAATAAATTTCAAGCTTTAAATAATTAACTGTCAATACTGTAATAACCTGCTCAATAAAATATGAGAAGGATAGGAACTTGCACAAGAAAAAGTGTAAGAGAACTTGTATTCAAATCAAGTGAAGTTAAGAAACCCGCTTACACGATTCATTGAATAAGGTAGTGCAAGAATTTAGAATACTTGCCTGTTTATTCATCTACGAATAAGTTCTAGCTTTAATTAATTTCGTTGAAACAACCTAACATTAACAAGTCGGTCTTTCAATTAGCATGTGTAAACCAATATAAGTCTACACTTACAAGAATCTACTTATCATATAAGTTTATCACATAATTCACATAAGTTAATCTAATCATGTCTTAGATTTAATAACTTTAGATTATCTAGTTTCTATGCATCAATATAGGCTTGAACACATAGCACTTCAAGTTACTGATATAAATCAACACACATGCTTTATCAAGTTATTAACTCAAATTAGAAACATAGCATGCTCATTTTACGTTCACGTTAAGGTCATAGGTCTTCATTTCGGTAAACCTTAAGCCAATCAAATCCATGTTATTTAGCCACAAAAATCATATTGTCACATAACGAGATTAACAATACTTAGTAAGCATGCTCGTACGTACACTACACATGTATACTTTAATCCACATAGTTCATGCTTGAAATTCAATCTCTATGAATACGTGTGCATAGGAGAAATCTATGTTTAAACAAATAAGGTTTATGTCAATACGTCTATAGGCATAATGAAATCTTAATACACATACTCGCATGATCATAATGTAATTCACATAGTAATCAATGCTGTTTCACATTCTAAGTTTCTTTGAAATTTACACTAAGTCCACAAAGGTCATTTAGTACGTGTAAAGCATCTCAACATATAATTCGTATGCAATTGAACACATATCTAAACCTTGTAAATGTTCTCATATGGTCAGAATCTAAAAGATACTAATATTGGTCAAGTTTGTTTTTAAAAGTCTTAAATTTCTCGTTGAAATCGTTGAAATCTTGCAATCGTGTATGCTAGTGTGTTCGACACTTTAAACGTACAATTCATGTCAATATAAACCATACGGTCATGCTTGCCAAAATCAGAATATACATAATGCGTATATGCTCATAACAAGTTCACTTTAGCAAACTCTAAGTTCACTTATAAACTTCAAGGCTTTTCATTAATAATGTGTATTAATATCGTTATTCATGTTCATACTACATGCATGTACTTATACATACATATTAACCATGTCTACATGCTTGCTAAATAAGATATCATATGATTGCATACAATAGTTCTACAATAGAAATTAAAAATAGAATCTGCAGAGGGGTGCGGCCGCGCCCCATTTGTGCTAAGGAGATGCGCGGCCGCGCGGCTCAGTTTCCAAACCAAGAACGGCTGCTGCTCGGCAGTTTCAACAACCCAACTCATAATTTCATACGAATTCACTTCTATTCCAGCCATGTAACAGTTCTAACAAGCTTATATCATCATATAACACTTAACCAACATATTCCATAGTTCAATTAACATCTATCTCAACATATTAAGAATTTGACAATGTAGAGCATGAATGGAATTTTACAGAGAATGAAGAACTTGAATGCAATTGATTATACCTCTGTAATTTCTTTGCTAATACTCTGGTATTCAATTCTTAGACTCTCACTATAATGTATACTCACACTAGCCTTATTTGATGAAATTCTCAGCAATTAAAAAGAAAAGGAGAAGAGCTCTTTATATAGATAATTTAGTAACTGGTCAAAGCAATTCTCTTCCAATTAAATCAAAGGATTGCAAGAATGTATAATGGATTACAAGAAGTTGGTGAGGAGTAGTTGAATTACACTATTATGCCCACTCCCCTTGCAATGATCCCTTCTATGTTGCTGAGTTTGAGAAAGTAGGAGTAGGCTAGCTTCATGAGTGTTTCACGTGTATAAGAAGTTGGGCACTCAATGTTGGACAACAATTGAACTCAGCAACTTGGAAAGTGTATATTGTATGTTCACACTTGGTTATAAATATACATCTACACACATTATAAGTATATATAAGTTATATAATATACAAACACTTCATTCCATGTATACATAGATTATACATTTAATTAGTGTTACAATGTCATTTCAATTGAGCAACTAATAATACAATGCATTGAGTACATACATATATACCAATCATATAATCCATGTACATTATCTATTAACACCAAATATAATATAATTGTGTATTGCTCGATATTCATTACCATAACTGTTATTATTATAATCATAATAACTTAATGAAATCATTATCAATTAATAATGTCTATTGGTATTAATATAAGATAGTAGGGTGTTCATTAAAATTCTACCCACACATATCATGTTACATAAGTCATACTATTATGTCACTCACATAATCACGTTAATCTCACTTTATAGTTTATAATGTATAATCATATTAATGTCACCTTGTACTATATATAACATATAGTTAACTACCATATTAAAGGTTTAACATATCGCATACTTGTATAAAATAATTAATCAAGTAAATATAATATTATTATATTTATAAATCTCTTACTCATTAATTATTATTTATTCATTATAAATCAATACATTATTAATTAATTACTCATAATTGCAATTAATCAATATGTTCAACTCCCGCCACTATATTCAAATAAATTGAATATTTAATTACTAATCACCTTATCAATTCTTTGACATTAAAGTCTTAGGGTCGGTCCACTAATTTAAATTACCCATTAGTGACTCCTTTAAATATTTCACAAATTCACATAACCACTTAAGGTTTAAATAAGCTCGCAAAACTAACTCATTAAAAATTTAGATCTCATATTAAATTAATAATGGAGTTTTAAAATTCATGGTCGTTACAGTACCTCACTTGGATAGGTAGTTGATAGTTTGAGGTGTGCTACTCAGTTGCAGTTCAGCTTCTGTCTTTCAAAGGATTGAGCAGCGAAGCAAGATTTCTTCAGTATCGTAGTGTTGCTCGTTGAGTGTTCTTGAGCTTTTTCAATGTATTCTTTCTTTTTGCGTCTTGCTTACTTGGTCTGAATCCTTGTCTGATTTTCTTATAAAAGTACCATTTAAAAATAGCTGTTTTGAATGCTCCCGTTGCTTCATTTAATGCTTCAGATGTTTTCTGTGCAGTGATGTTGACGTCCTGCTTTTCTGCTGCTCTGCCGCCTGGCCCATCGACACAGCAGACTGTATCTTTCACCTAACACCTGAAAAGGTGTTTTCTGCAGGCTGCTTTAGTCCTATCCTTAGCTTCTTCAATACACTTCTTCAATTTGGACTAAGGATGAATATGGAAGTGTTGGAACTATCACTTTGTCAACGGCTATAAGCCTTTCTTCATTTGTTGCTCTTCCTCCCTTCATCAGCTCTTCAATCTTTGATGTTGACTGGAGGAACACTATGATTATGGTCATTGTGACATAATCGTTGTGTGTTAGCTTTGCACAGCGTGATTCAAACTTCTTCGTAGAGCACACTACAATTTCTCTTAAGCTCTCGGTAGACTACGATTCCTTGCTTGCTTGTCTTGCAGACTTCATATTTCTTATAGCACTCTGCGATTCTTAACTTGGCTCTGCAGATGCTTTTTAACTTTATGACTCTAAGTGTGGCTTCTAAGGCAGACTACGATTCTTTGATGCTTTCTCTTGAGCTCGACGTTTCTTGCCTTGGCCTTTGCAAACTTGATTCTTCGGCAGACTCCTATTTTGAATATCTTCACTTAAGCTCCACGTTTTCTGCCTTAACTTCTGTAGGCTTGAATCTCTTGGCAGACTACGATTTTTATATGGTCATTCAAGCTCCATGAGTCCTGCCTTGTCTTCTGCAGACTTGAATCTCTTCGGCAGACTACGATTCTGAATCTCTTCGTTTAAGCTCCACGATTCTGCCTTGTCTTTCGAATGCTGTCTTTGACAGACTACGATTCTGTCAAGACTTTAACTTTTACAGCGCAAATAGATCAACCTAACAAGTTTGATCTTTTCTTCTATACATTCATTTACATAAATGATAAACTTTAAAGCTCAGATCAACATAACATGTTTGATCTATCATCTAAGTCCTTGTACAATGATTCTCTTAAGGACTGTACATTTAAGCATTTATATTTACTTTCAATATCAAATCTGAATATGTAATTCCCAACAATCTCCCCCTATTTGATGTTGACATAATCAAGGAGATTTAGATCATAGCATCATTTTCAAAATGCATAATGTTAGAAAGTAAATATGGCTTAGTGTTTCAGTGAGCAACTGAAATTTCTAGAGAATAAGCATGAATTTATTGATGTTTGAAGAGATATTACATTCAAGCATAAAAACATCAATACAAAATTAAGGTTAGGCTTATCTCTATTTTCTTTGTCTCTTGCTCCTCGAAGACTCAGCAGCTCTCATCTTTTTGGTTTGCTCATCTCTCCATTCAATGTCTTCTAGATCATATCTGGACTATGCAGAAGTCATGCCTTGTGAGCCAGAAGCTTGACCTTGATGTCTTTGAAGAGGTATTCCCACTGGAGGCTGCTGTAGATACTGATCAGATCGTGGAGTTTGAACATTTGGACTCCTGGAGTTACCACCCGATGATTGACCAGTATTCATTTGCCTCTGCCTTCCCTACTGCGGAGGTGGTTGAATATGTGTTTGCGTCTGCCTCGGTCTTCCACCTCTGCTTCTATCTCCACCTCTGCTTCTATCTCCTTGCCCAATCTTCTCCCCCTTTATGTCATCATCAAGGGTTCGAATATCGTCTAAGATCCATCTGACGCCGTCTACTAGGGCATGCATTTGAGTTCTTTGTTAAGAAATGTCACTGGTTTGTTTAGCAACTAAAGCCTTAGTGACCCTTCTTTGTTGCTGAAGCATTTTTACGGCATCATTGTTCTGGGAGATTTGAGCAGCACTGCATTCTTAGAATTGGTTCAAAGCGATACGCAGTGCTGAAATCTGTTCTGCCATCAGCTCATTTTGAGTTTGCTGATTCTTTGGCATTAGCAGCAAGGCTTCTTTCTGCTTCTTGGCCTCGGTAAAATGAACAGCATCTCTTGCCTTGATGCTTTCAGCCATTTCTCTAAAGATCGCCCTTAATGATTTAGTCAGTTCCGTTCTGAAATGTCATGGCAGAGTCTTGACCGAGTCGAGAATGTTGTCGAATCTATGGTGAAGAGCAAGAGAATGTTCTTCAAGGGCCTTTTCAGACTCTGACCCTATTTGACTTAGTGTGGCAGTCAGCTCCTCCTTTGTTGGCATGAGAGCCAATTGATCTAGAATTTGTTATGTTTCTGGAGGAGGAGGAGTAGCTGTAGTGTGTTCACCTTTCCGTGACAAACTTGCAAGAGCAAGAGTCATGTCAAAGTATTCATTGTTGGAGGAAGATGGAACATCTTCTTGGGTTAGAGGGTTAGGTGTTTGCTGTATTGGAGAATTATTTGGCTCAGATGTATATGTTTGTGTCTCTTTGAGCTGTTCTGGACACTCTACAATTTCTTCTTCGGATTGATCAGCATACCCGAATCGTAGTCTATCATCTAAGGTTGGTGTTTCACTGATTGAGTTTGCAAGCATTTCCTTGACAACTCAGGTGATGTGCTCAATCATTATTGGATGGTTAACGGGTCGCTCGACGAAGATGAGTTGGTTATTTGGTTCATCAGTCACAGAGTTTTGGGACTCTGTGACTGGAAAATGATTTAGCATTACTTCATCCAGATTCTCCACTACATAACTTTCAACATCCTTCATTACAGCATCAACAGATATTACAGTTTATTCATGGATTGGGGAGACTATATTTTTTTTGATAACTGGTAGCTCCCCCTCAATTTCTGCATTCTTTGGCTCCCCCTCAGCTATAGCATGCTCTTGATTCTGAGCTTCCAGAGTTTCTTCTTCTTGCGGCTCAGTAATCTGTTTATCTTTCTTATCAGCTCTTTTTCTGTCCTCTTCCCTCAATACTTCCTCATTGATAAGAATGTATTTCTTAACCAATGTCCTCTTCCTCTTGGGCTTGACTGCATCTTTAGAACCTTTTTCAACTTCAGGCCCTGTTTGTCTGTTCGTGCTGAGAGGCTATTGCAGCATCTTCTTCCATACTAGCAGCCCGCATTGATTCTACGATTGGTGAAGACTCCTCAATCGTGGTAAGTGTAGGCGTCCTTGGTCTGTGACTGCATTTCTTCTTCTTTTGAGCCTCAGCACTTCTTTCAGCCATGTCCTCACTTGTTTCTCTCTTCTTCTTCTTCTCCTTCTCTTTCAGAGTCTCCTCTGATGCTTGAGTTGCCTCAAGAGTAATGGCTCTTTCAGTCATTAAGCCACTAAACTCCATTTCAGCATCAGGGCATGCTTGAGATGCATCAGTGGTTGGGTCTTGGGATTCCTCAGCCACTGTCATACCTTCATTCATTTTCTTCTTTCCTTTGCTTTTTCTGACCAACACTTCATCATTTTCTTGATTCATTTCTTCTTCTTCTTCCTCCATGGCTTCCCTTACAGCTGATGAAGTTGCAGCTTACATCTTTACGTTCTCTGCTGGGTTTCTCTTCCAGTTCTGAAATAATTGTTGGGTTATCTTTTTGTTGGAGATAATGGAGACACCTTCCTTATCTTCAATTTTGTCACCCAGTGTAGCTTCTAGTATCATGCTGATGAATCTTCCATAAGGCATCTTTGCAGTGCTCTTGGTCTTCTTGGAACTGTTCATCCATGTCCCAAACCACTTCATCAGTAAAGCTCCATAATTGAGTTGAACTTTTAATCGAATAGTTGTCATGAGCTTCAGTTGCTTCTCATTAACAGTATCGTGGCTCGAGCTCTTGCAGTATATGCACTTTCCAACAATTTCAGCAAGAAATTTATATTCTTGTGGAAACTCCTTCTTCTTGTAACCACTTTTCCTTCAGTTTTGTTGTGCTTCAGCTTCTTTAGACCCTCATGGAAATCAATTTTCTCCAGTGATGAAAGTCCTTTGTTGATGAAACCTAGGGCTAGGTTTATGCTTTCTGATGTGAACCGAATCTTCTCGCCCTTGACTTTGGTGAGGATGGAGTTTCCTTCAACAACTCCATTGATGTAGAATTCTTTCACCAATTTTGAGAAGATCAGAGTGTTGGTGTTGAGAGCATCTTCGAGTCCAGCTTCTTTTAGCAGAGAGAGAACTTTATGAACTTCTGGATTGGCATCCTCATACCCATCAAAGCATAGCTAAAATCCCGAAATAATTCTGGAAGCAACCATTGTTATAGATTGATTTTCCTAAAATGAACTTACTTGGCTTAGCTTTATGAAACTTAGGGTTTCGTTTGAGAGAGAGAGAGAGAGGGAGAAAGATAGTCTTTTGAAATTCAAAGATGAACTGACATATAACAGTTTAAAATTATTTTAAACACTTCCCTCCATATGTTTAGTGTCATGGGACACGTGTCGGATTCTGCAGAACTCCACAATTTTAATCCATGTGGAAATCTCTGTTCTGCCCTTATCTCCCCCTAAGCTAGTGTGCCCTTGTGAGAAGACTACGAATGTCCAGATCCACTCCACGATTGTTGAGTTCGATCCTTTGCTTGCTTTTTGATCATTGACTCTACTGACTTTTTGTGATGCCTTCTGAAATGGCAAGCCTTCTAGATTAAGGTTGCTCAGGAAGGGCCAACCTCTTAGCTTGACACTAAGGATCAGGTTTGTCCCTGAGACGCTTATCAAAAGGGTTGCTTGGTTTGTTGTTGCTATCACAGTGAGCCTTTATGTCTTTACTGGATCACTCCACGATCGTGGTTCCTCTTAGTCATCTTTACGATTTTGACTTAGCCTTTACATCTGCAAGGTTAACACCATCTAGAGCATAGAATTTATGGTTGCAAATTTAACATACCTAACTCACTTATTAGTTTATTAAATCTGGATTCATCTAAGGGTTTTGTAAGTTGATTTTTAGTAGGGATGTATTGCAAGGATATTGTCCTATTTTGAACATGATCCCTAATAAAATGATATCTTATTTCTATATGCTTGGTCCTACAATGCATGACAGGATTATTTGTTATTTCTATAGCACTTGTGTTATCACAGTGTATGGGTATAGATTTGAAATCAAACCCATAATCTGCTAGCTGATTCTTCATCCATAGGATTTGAGCACAACAGCTACCAGCAACAATATATTCAACTTCTGCTATTGAAGTTGATACTGAGTTTTGCTTCTTGCTGAACCAGGACACTAGTCTATTGCCTAGTAGTTGACAAGTGGCACTGGTACTTTTTTTTTATCTATTTTGCATCCTACAAAGTCAGCATCTGAATATCCTATCAGTTCAAATGAGGACTCTTTGTGATACCATATACCCAAATAGGGTGTACTTTTAAGATACCTAAAAATCCTTTTTACAGCAGTTAAGTGTGATTCCTTAGGATTAGCTTGAAATCTAGCACATATACATGTTGTAAACATTATATCTGGTCTACTAGTAGTTAAGTAGAGAAGGGAGCCTATCATACCTCTGTATTGAGTAATATCAATACCTTTACCTTTCTTATCTTTGTCAAGCTTAGTTGCTGGAGCAATTGGTGTTTTCATGGGAGTAGCTGATTCCATGCCATATTTTTTGAGTAAGTCTTTAATGTATTTGGCTTGGCTTATGAAAATTCCTTCATCAGTTTGTTTTACTTGTAGTCCAAGGAAGAAGTTCAGCTCACCCATCATGCTCATTTCAAACTTGCTCTGCATAAGCTTGGCAAATCTCTTGCACAGATTTTCATCAGTAGAACCAAAGATAATATCATCTACATATATTTGAACTAGTAAGACTTTATCTTTGTGTTTTCTAAGGAATAGTGTAGTGTCTACTCTACCTCTAGTGAATCCTTTTTCAATAAGAAAGTTTGTTAGTATTTCATACCATGCTCTAGGTGCTTGTTTAAGTCCATATAAGGCTTTATCTAATCTATAGACATAATCAGAGAGGGTTTGATTGACAAAACCTGGGGGTTGCTCCACGTAGACTTCTCCTTAAAGTTCACCATTTAGGAATGCACTCTTGACATCCATCTGGAATACTTTGAACTTCACGTGAGCAGCAAATGCAAGGAACATTCTGATAGCTTCAAGTCTGGCCACTGGTGCAAAGGTCTCATCGTAGTCTATGCCTTCTTCTTGAGAATAACCTTTGGCCACCAGTCTTGCTTTGTTTCTAGTGATCACCCCATCTTCATCCATTTTGTTTCTGAAGACCCATTTAGTGCCGATGACTGGGTGACTCTTTGGTCTTTGAACTAATCTCCAGACTTTGCTTCTTTCAAATTGATTAAGTTCCTCTTGCACGGCTTCAATCCAGCTTGCGTCTAGCATGGCATGTTCAATCTTCTTGGGTTCTATTTGAGATAAAAAACTCAAATAGAAGCATTCATTCTGAGTTGTAGATCTTGTTCTTATTCTGTCAGTTGGATCACCAATGATTAAATCTTGAGTGTGATCTCTTGCCCACTTGTTCCCTGTTGGAACATCAGTTCTGGTGCCTTCTTGTCTGAACTCCTCAAGATTGACTTCTGGTTCTTGTTGTTCAGAATCGTCATTTGGTTCAGCTCTCTCTACGATTTCTTCTTCGGACACTATGATTCTTTCTTCAGGAACTACTATCGTAGTGTTGGGCTGGACCACTTCATTTGTAGTGTCAGTATCGTCAATCGTAGTGTCTGGTGGTGCAGACTTATCCGAGTCTGTTTCATCGAAGATGATGTGGATTGAGACTTCAACACTTAATGTCTTCTTGTTGAACACTCTATATGCTTTGCTGTCTGTGGCATAACCAAGGTAGATTCCTTCATCTGACTTAGGTTGGAACTTAGTCAGATATTGCTTTCCATTGTTGAGAATGTAGCATGAACAATCGAACATACGGAAGTAACTGACATTTGGCTTTCTTCCTTTCCACAGCTCATAAAGAGTCTTCTTTAGCGTAGAGTGTACAAGAGATCTGTTCTGTGTGTAGCATGCAGTGTTGATGGCTTCTGCCCAAAAATATTCATGCAGATGAGCTGCTGCAAGTAGAGTTCTCCCGGCTTCAATAAGTGTTCTGTTCTTCCTTTCAGCTACTCCATTTTACTGAGGAGTTCGTGGTGCTGAGAAGTTATGATTGATGCCATTGTCTGCACAGAACTGGTCCATTTCTAAGAAGTCGAACTCTCTGCCATGATCGCTCCTAATAGCCTTAATAGTCTCTCCTTTTTCATTCATCACCAGCTTGAGCATCTTTATTAGTTGGGAGCTTGTCTCATCTTTTGAGTTAAAAAAGAACACCCATGTGTATCTAGTGTAGTCATCCACTACTACCAGTGAGTATCTCTTTCCACCTAGGCTCACAGTTGGAATTGGCTTAAAGAGATCCATATGTAGTAACTGTAGGGGCCTGTCAATTGAGTTGACTTCTTTGCCTTTGAATGAGCTCCTTGTTTGCTTTCCAAGCTGGCATGCATTGCATGGTCTTTCTTTGATGAAGTTGAACTTGGGTAATCCTGCTACCAGATCTTTGGAGGCCAATTTAGACATACTCTTGAAGTTGAGATGAGACAATCTTCTATGCCAAAGCCAACTTATTTCTTCAGTGGCTTTAGCAAGGAACCATACTGTCTCATCAGTACTGAGCTGAGCAAGATTGACAATGTATACATTTCCTTCTCTTATTCCTGTCAGCTTGATAGAGGATGTCTCCAGATCTCTGACTTGACATTGATTGTTGAGGAAGGTAACTAGATGGCCTTTATCGCAGAGTTGGCTGATGCTAAGAAGATTGTGCTTTAGACCATCAACATAAGCCACTTTGCTGAAGGACACTGTACCATTTTCAACTGAACCATAGCCTCTTGTCTTGCCAGAGCTGTTATCTCCAAAGATAAATGTTGGTCCCTCCTTCTCTGTGTAATTTGACAGGAGGGCTTTATTTTCGGTCATATGCCTTGAGCAACTACTGTCCAGATACCATGTAGTAGTCGTGGTGCTCATTTCCTGCAAATATATTCAGCTTTCATTTTGGTACCTAGACTAGCATGGGTCCTGCAATGTTAGCACCCTTAGGAACCCAAATCTGCTTGACTTTGGGTCTTCCATGCACAGTATTATGAAAGCATGATGCAATTTTATGAGCAAATCTTCCACATACAAAACATCCAACATAATTTATATTTGTGTGTGTGTGGATTCTTTCTCCAATTGGATTTATGTAGATATTTGTTGACTTTACCCTTAAATTGCATCTTCCTTTTCCATACAGCCCTGGAGTTCATGTTCTGTGCTGAGTGAGTCTTAACACCACGATTCCTTCCAAGTTGATAGGTGGAGTCAGTTTTACTTCACTCTATGATTCGTCGAGGTCGGACAGTGTTGACTGAATTACTCTTCACTTTTCTGAACCCTAAGCCAACATGAGATCCGTAGTGTTTAGGAACACGTCTTGGTTCAAAAGAGCAAGGTTGCACTGGTTCATCCTTTTGTGTGGACTTAACGAATGTAATACTTCTATTTAAGTTAGAAACATTACTTACATTAATCTCTTTTATCTTTTCCACACAGGGTTCTGAGGTTGATTCCCGAAACCCTAAGCCTGTTCTATCAGAGACACTTCTCTGATTGGATATCAGGGAGTCCATAGATGGAGAAGATCTATTCCATGTAGAGATAGTCTTTTCTAGCTCCTCAATCTTAGAGGTTAGATCTGACTCTCTCTGTATGGTCAGTTCATTTGTCTCTCTTAAGATTTTATTCTCATCTTCAAGTTTAGAGAGAGTTAGAATTTAGTAGAGCTACTTCTAGCTCTTTCTGAACCTTTTCTTTCTCCTTTTGAAGATCAGTATAATCTTTAGATAGAACCTTTAGCCACTTCATATGTTGATATAGATCAGTTGACATATCACGAATGCCAGTTCTTAAATCATCAATGTCTATACCAGGAGAGTTAAAGTCAAATACTTTATCTATGATTGCTTCAGCATCTTTCCTGCTTACTGCATTTTTGGCCATCAAACATAGGTTAGCTTTCTGAGGTGCTTCATCATCTTCAGACTCAGTGTTAGTGTCATTGTCTGAATCACTCCATGAACTTCCAGCTACAAGCCCTTTGTCTTTCTTCTTATTCTTTTTGTAGCCTTTGAGTTCCTTCTTTTGATTTGACTTTCTCTTCAGCTCTTCCCTGATAGGCTTGTGGTAGTTGGCAATGAAATACCCAGGCTTTTTGCAGTTATAGCATAGGTCATTGATCTGCTCCTGACTGATGCTGTTGTTGAACTTCTTAGGTTTGCTGCTTCTGCCTTTGAGCATAAGTCTTTTGAATCTTCTGGCCAGCATTGCAGCTTCATCAGCATCAATGTCATCCTCTTCATCAGAGTCAGACTCATCTTCCACCTATGCCCTGGAGATCTCTTCCTTTGCTTTGAGAGAAACTCCTTTGTCCTTCTTTCTTCCTTTTGATAGAGTTTCTGCTAGTTGAGTCAGTTCAAGCTCGTATGTAAGAAGGTTTTCGTAGAGCTGTTGAACTATCATTTCATGCAGATTCTTTGACTCTCTGATTGCAGTGGTCTTAGCATCCCATCTGCTTGGCAAAGACCTCATGAACTTGATGACTAGATCTTTGTTTGGATAGGTCTTTCCATAGGCTCTGAGAGAGTTGAGCAGTGTAGTGGATCTTTCATAAGTGGAAGTGACATTCTCTCCTGAGACATGAGCAAACATCTCATTCTGTTGAGTCAGTAGAGATTGCTTATTTTCTCTGACTTCTTCAGTTCCTTCATGCATGATGAGTAATGATTCCCAGACTTCCTTTGCAATTTTGCAGTTAACCACGTTCTCGAACAGACTATCTTCTAAGGACTCGAACAAGATGTCCTTAGCCTTCTTGTCAAGCTGAACATCTTTCTTCTCATTTTAAGTCCATTCAGATTTGACCTTGACCACCATGTTGTCTAGATTTTCTGGAGTTGGTGCAAGCCTTCTTGGAATATAGGGCCCATTCAGAACAGTTTCAAATAGATCATCATCTATTGAATCCATATACGCCTGCATCCGAACTTTCCAGTTTGCAAATTTATCTTTGTTGCACATAGGTGGTTTGCTTCCTCCACATGTCTTGGTTTCTCTTATCAGTTGTGCCATAGGATCTTCTCAAGTTTGTATGCTTAGATATGAGAACCTGCTCTGATACCAATTGTTAGTTCCCAAAAGCACGTTAGTTATCTAGAAGGGGGGGGGGGTTGAATAGATATTTTAAAATTTCTTTGTTTAAAATACTTAGTCAGTATTGGTGATACTGACTGCAGCGGAATATATGTTTTGTTCCCCTTCAAGATAATGCAGTTAAGGCGAGATAAACAGCTATAGCAGTTATAACAGATATAGCAGTTATAGCAGTTAATGAGAGACAATGAGACATAGGGTTTTAAGTGGTTCAGAGCCAACGCGACTCCTAATCAACTCTTCTACTCTACGAGTAGGAAATCCACTAAGGATGTCTTCTTACAACTGGATCACTCAGATCCCTTCAAGGCCAGCAGCCCTGGAACTTCACTTAGTTCACTTTTGAACTCTTCAAGTCCTTTGACTTGGATCTGTTCTTAGTTCACTTCTGAACTTCTCAAGTCCTTTGACTTGGATATGCTCTTAGTTCACTTCTGAACTCTTTAAGTCCTTTAACTTGGATCTTCACTTAGTTCACTTCTGAACTTCTTTAAGTCCTCTGACTTGGTACCTCACTTGGATAGGTAGTTGATAGTTTGAGGTGTGCTACTCAGTTGCAGTTCAGCTTCTGTCTTTCAAAGGACTGAGTAGTGAAGCAAGCTTTCTTCAGTATCGTAGTGTTGCTCGTTGAATGTTCTTGAGCTTTTTTAATGTATTCTTTCCTTTTGCGTCTTGCTTATATGGTCTGAATCCTTGTCTGATTTCCTTATAAAAGAGCCATTCAAAAATAGCCGTTTTGAATGTTCGCGTTGCTTCATTTAATGCTTTAGACATTTTCTGTGCAGTGATGGTGACGTCCTGCTTTTCTGCTACTCTGCAGCCTGGCCCACTGACACAGGAGACTATGTCTTTCACCTAACACCTGAAAAGGTGTTTTCTGCAGGCTGCTTTAGTCCTATACATAGCTTCTTCAATACGCTTCTTAGATTTAGACTAAGGATGAATATGGAAGTATTGGGACTATCACTTTGTCAACGGCTATAAGCCTTTCTTCATTTGTTGCTCTTCCTCCCTTCATCAGATCTTCAATCTTTGATGTTGAGTGGAGGAACAGTACGATTATGGTCATTGTGACATAATCGTTGTGTGGCTTTGCACAGCGTGATTCAGACTTCTTCGTAGAGCACACTATAATTTCTCTTGCTCTCGGTAGACTACGATTCCTTGCTTGCTTGTCTTGCAGACTTCACACTTCTGATAGCAATCTGCTATTCCCAACTTGGCTCTGCAGATGCTTTTCAACTTTATGACTCTAAGTGTGGCTTCTAAGGCAGACTACGATTCTTTGATGCTTCACCTTGAGCTCGACGTTTCTTGCCTTGGCCTCTGTAGACTTGATTCTTCGGCAGACTCCTATTTTGAATATCTTCACTTAAGCTCCACATTTTTTGCCTTAGCTTCTGTAGGCTTGAATCTCTTGGCAGACTACGATTCTTATATGGTCATTCAAGCTTCATGAGTCCTGTCTTGTCTTCTGCAGACTTGAATCCCTTCGGTAGACTACGATTCCGAATCTTTTCGTTTAAGCTCCACGATTCTGCCTTATCTTTCGAATGCTGTCTTTGACAGACTACGATTCTGTCAAGACTTTAACTTTTACAGCTCAAATAGATCAACCTAACAAGTTTGATCTTTTCTTCTATACATTCATTTACATAAATGATAAACGTTAAAGCTCAAATCAACCTAACATGTTTGATCTATCATCTAAGTCCTTGTACAATGATTCTCTTAAGGACTGTACACTTAAGCATTTATATTTACTTTCAATATGAAATCTAAATATGTAATTCCCAACAAAATGAATATCTTTGGTCCGTAGTGCAAAGATAAATTATTGATTTGAAATATTTATTTATTGATGTTACAGGGATAAAATATTGATGATGGACTTTTAAATTATAGAAGATAGTAGACATCATTCTCTACTTAACTCTTCTAATGAATTTTTATTTTCGTTGCAGTTGTTGATCTAAAACTTGTTGTCCGTAATATTTTATCTGATTTATTGAAGGCTAACGATAATTTATTCTTCCTTATCTTAGTCCTAATATTCTTTACTGGACTAGTTGAGCTCACCATTTTCTTTCATTGTTCTCTTCAAAAAATGAGAATATTGCTGGGACTAGCCGGGGAATGGAGTGATGGTTCGAGTTAGTGCTATAGTAGTCCTCACTATTTGTAAAATAGTGTGATAATAATTGTAATAAAGACTTATTTGAGTGTTTATATTTTCGTACTATATAGGATCTGTTTTGAAGCTCACAGTTGTGTGGTCGCATTTTGCACGATCGTTTAATATAATAAGAATTGTATTTGGATTCTGTACCATGTATTTGGCTACTCAGAATGGGTTATGTGGACCTATTTTGGGGGCGTCACAGTTGGTATCAGAGCTTAGGGATATGATCTCTGGCAGAGATCTGGGAATAGAACTAGGAGGGGAGAGACGAGTAAATCCTTCGCTAGTGTGTCCTACCTATGCTTAATTGTTATTTAATTTGGTCGGTCGAAATGTAGGGATAGTATGTGACATGTTAATTTCTTTAATTAACCCTTGTTTTGTGGCAGTATTTGAGAATGTCATCTGAAAATCTAAGCAATGGAGCATTTGAGACCATTGATACACCGCAAATCACCAACCAGGATAATGGGCATCAAGAAGACAATAATCCTCCTGTAAACAACACCACCGATGGAACGATGAACGATGGGATGTTTAAGAGCTTTCTACAATTCATGCAAAACTAGAGGAGAGAGACTCCTGTTCAAGATACAGGTGGAAATAATGGTAACTCGCGGCTTGTCACTGCCAAGAAATTCAAGGAGTTGGGACCACCAGAGTTTTTGGGAAAGCCAGATCCACTCAAGGTAGAAGCTTGGGTCAAGCAAATCACCAAAATTTTTGATGTCCTAGGATGCACATAGGAGCAAAAGGTTACCTTTGCCACCTTTATATTTCGTGGAGAGGCAGAGTACTGGTGGGAATCTGTGAAGCGTACTAATCTTTCTGCACTTAAGATGTCTTGGGAGAAGTTTCAGGAATTATTCAATGACAAGTACTTTCCAGAAAGTATTTGTCATATGAAAGAGGTGGAATTCATCAAACTGGAAGATAATAATATGACGATATCATAATACGAGGTCAAGTTTGTGGAATTATCCCAGTTTGCATCTCATTTGGTGGATAATGAGGAACTAATGACATGAATTGTTTGTATTCAGATGTTGTGAATAGGGCTCAATAATTGGAGTGAGATAATGAGACTATTTAACCAAAGGACAACAACCATAGTCGTACCGGTTGCAACACTCATCGGAAAAATGATAACCAGCGTGGAGGAAATTATCATGCCAAAAATGTTAACCACTACCGTGGAATCATGGCCAAGATAATAGAAGAAGTGAGTTAGGTGGAAATTTTAAAAAGAGAAGATACACCAATGACGACGGAAAGACATCGATAGTAGCACCAGCACCATCAAACGTTTCTAAGGGAGGGGAACGACCATCGGTCGTATGTTACAAATGCAGACAAGAGGGACACATCAGTCCAAACTTCCCATAGCAATCCAAGGTGTGCTACATTTGCGAAAAGAAAGGTCACATTGCTCGAGTGTGCCCTACAACGAATTCAAGTCCAGCTGGGATGGTGACTCTAAAGGCTGTCCCGGACAAGTCAAAATCGGTGGTTTAGGGGAGAGTTTTTGTCGTGACGACCCAAAAAGAGAGGAATCAGAACGAAGTTATCACGGGTAATCTAATCATAAACTTTTGCGAAGTCTATACCTTATTAGATACTGGTTCTACCCATTCTTTTATTTCACCTGCTTGTGCTCAACGTTTGAACTTGACCCTGACAAATTAGACTTTGACTTATCCGTTGAAACTCCGTTGGAAGAAACCTTCGTTACATCCACAGTTTACAAATCTTGTTTGATTCAAATTGGCACCCTCACATTACCTGTTAATCTTATCTCTTTGAAAATACTTGCATTTGATGTGATTTTAGGAATCGATTAGTTAGCCACTCATCATGCTAAAATGGATTGTTTTCATAAGGTTGTTAGTTTTTATAATCCTAACCAACCTGTTATGCGAATTCAAACAACCAAACCACTAAAATCAATCAATGTCATTTCAAGTCATAAAGATGTTTAGTTTATTGAAAAATGAATGTCAAGCCTTCTTAGCCCATGTTACCGATTTAAACAAGAATACGTCAGATTTGAATGATATTTCTGTTGTTAATAAATTCCCTGATGTATTTCCCGAAGAACTTCCTGGCCTACCCCCATAACGTAAAGTTGATTTTTTATTGACCTTGAACCCGGTACAAAACCCATTTCCAAAACCCCATATCGAATGGCTCCTATTGAACTTCAAGAGTTAAAGGTCTAACTACAGGAGTTGTTAAACATAGGCTTTATACGTCCTAGTACATCGCCTTGGGGTGCTCTTATTTTATTCGTAAAGAAGAAAGACGGGAGTATGCGACTTTGTATTGATTATCGGGAGTTGAACCATGTCACCATCAAGAATAGGTATCTGTTACCTCGCATTGATGACTTGTTTGATCAGTTGCAAGGTGCTAAATTCTTCTCAAAGATCGATCTTCATTCCAGATATCATCAGTTAATTATTAAAACTGATGACATTCCAAAGACTGCTTTCAGAACTCGATACGTGCATTATGAATTCTTAGTCATGTCTTTTGGATTGACTAATGCTCTTGCGGCCTTCATGGATATAATGAACCGGATATTCAAGGAATATTTGGATCATTTTGTGGTTGTCATTATTGATGACATCCTCATTTACTCCAAAATTCGTGAAGATCATGAGCACCACTTGAAGCTGATACTCCAAAAGCTTCGTGAAAACAAGCTATATGCCAAATTAAAGAAATGCGAGTTCTGGCTTGAGGAAGTATCATTCCTTGGGCACGTGGTATCGAAACATGGAATATCCGTTTATCCAACAAAGATTGAAGCAATAAAAAGTTGGGAGCAACCTAAGTTAGTAACCGAAATACGTAGCTTTTTGGGTTTAGCTGGTTATTATTGGAGATTTGTGGAAGGATTTTCTCGAATCGCTACTCCATTAACTCAGCTGACTCGAAAAGATACAAAATTCGGATGGAGCGAGGAATGTGATAAGAGTTTGCAGGAACTCAAGAGGAGACTCATTTCGGCGAGAGTAGATCCTTTGTCCCCAAATTTCCTGTCCCCCTATGTCCCACCACTTAAATGTTGACACTTGTTTTTTTTTTAAATTTTAGAGTTAATTGGTGTTAAGTAAGAGGATATGTGTCAACATTTAAGTGGTGGGACACAAGGGGACAGAAAATTTGGGGACAGAGGATCTAGTCTCTATTTTGGCACCCTGTTCTGACAATGTAATTTGGTTTGGATGGATTTGACATCTACAGTGATGCGTCTTGGGCAAAAGGGTTAGGACGTGTTCTCATGCAACATGGGAAGGTCATAGCCTATACCTCACGACAACTCAAAGAATATAAGAGAAATTATCCTACTCATGATCTAGAGTTGGCAGCTGTCGTTTTCGCATTGAAGAATTGGAGACACTACCTGTATGGGGAGAAAGTGGAGATCCATATGGATCATAAGAGCCTTAAATATTTCTTCACTCAAAAGGAACTCAACATGCAGAAACGACGTTGGCTTGAACTGTTGAAAGATTACGACCATAATCCAATACCATCCTAGAAAAGCGAACGTGGTAGCGGACGCGTTGAGTAGAAGAGCATATGCGGGAACGAGTGCCATTGTGACGCCCCCAAATCTGTGTAACATCGATTACAGGACATGGTGCTCACGGTACAACATACATCACATCTAACTACATAAACTCTGGAGATAATAATAATAATAACTATTACATACTTATTCAAACAAAATCCCAAGTCTTTTTAACCTTAAACAAACTAAAACTTAAATTTAGCGTTTATCGCTACATTACATCATATGCAAAAATATAAACTTATTACATAAATAACTCTCAACATTCATCTTAGACTTCTCCTTGTCTTTGCCCGATCCCTCTGCCTTTTCATCCTTAACTGAAAGGTTTAAGTAAGAATGAGCACAAATTGCCCAGCAAGTATATAAAGAAGTTTGAAAACATACATCAGGAGTAAAAACATCTGTATGGAAATATCTCAACAGTTGAAAGAATTATCAAGTGTTAAACAAGAATATCAAAGATAAGAGTTTAGAAGTCTTAATAGCATGCAAAGGGGTGTTAAATACCCTGAACGTTACTTTGTTTCATCCAAAACCATCGGACGTTTTAACAATCAAATAGATTGTAAACGGTCTCTGCAAGTACTCCAGGTGATCAGCCTATTGTACCTTACATTGTGCACAATTATAAAGTTTAAACTCAATAAGCATAAATGGGGCTATATGCCCGACATCTGTTTGCCCGTTTATTCGGGTTGTTCATCTTAGTATTCATGCGAGACCGCACCAAAATAATTTGGATTGGTAAACATTAAATAGCTTCAAAGGATTTAAATTATATCATTTTTCATCAATAATAACTAGCCGAAACAAAAAGGCTAGAAAGCATACTTAGAAACAGTTTTTCAAATAAACATAACTTTAAAGCATAGTAGTTAAAGTAATAATTGAGTAGTCAACGATAAAACTTGCAAGATAATTGAAGTTATAGAACTTTATGATAAAGGAACTTGTACGAATAGGTAAACAATCATAAGTCCGAAGCTTACCCTCGCTGCAATCAAATGATTAAGGGTTGAATAATTTCTCAACGAAAATAAGGTTAAGAAACTTGCACAATCAAATCTGAGTATGAAAACTTGCCTGATAAGCCTGCTACAATTAACGCTATCTGCTAGCTCTTCACGTCACATATTCATGTGTGTCACGTTAAGAAATTAGGTTCTCGAACTCTAATTTGAAAATAAAGGATTTCCTTTTAATTTAAACCGATTATTAACTAACCACGTATGATATCCACAAGCTAATCCACTCATATAACATGTATGTCACGTTAAACCACCAATCATACACAAATTAGTTTGAAGTATAATGGTTTCCTATTATTTAATAAGATTTATTAAGCTAACTCGTATCCAAAAACCATTCCCATACATATCCTGTTGCATCACATGGGTCAAGGGGTTCAATATTAGAATCTGGGAAAAATAAAGTTTTCAAAATTTTTCCCGGCCCGACCCGACCCAGCCCGGCGCAGCTGTAGCAGGCTTAGGCCTTATGAGCTGCGCAGCTGCACAGCTCTTCATGCCCAGAAAATTTTCAACAGTTCGAGCAGCCTACTTTGAAATTTCATTACGAACAATCCATACATGATATGACTCTGACCATTTGACACAATACACTCTATATAGCATAGTATTTTACAAAAATATCACATTCCAGAAAACAACAAGTTAAGACCACGAACCGGCTGCCTTGAAAAATGTGCCAGAACAGGTTCTAACACTTACAAAATTTCTGGAATTTCCTGATTTTCTGCAGACTTTATTACGAACATGCATGCTTACGAATTTCATATCTCACTCAATATAACTCCGATTACTATGAAATTTGGATAGATGGTACATGATACTATATACTATTTTATAAAATTATTAGATGCAACAAACGGATTACTGAAGACATGATTTCAAGCGACCGAAAAATCCGAAAAGTCATGCAACACTAGTTTGAACCAACTTTGAGAAAATCATGATTTTGATTCTAGCATGCAATCCAAAGGCTCATATTGTCCAGATCATCTATACTAACATGCTTGAACATAACATAACAAACAAAGTCACTAAATTATCATGATTTGCACAACTTAGCATCTTAGTGGCATTTTATCAAATAGTTAGCATGTATACATGAATTCTACGATTCTCTAAGAATTTGAGACATGATGAATACCAGAATTTTCATTCTCTACAACCACATATCAGAAACAAGCACTAGCATGGAATTACAATTCCAAAATAAAACATCTACCATGCTAGTTCATGCATTTTTCACCATTTCTCTTCAAGAACATAAAAATGGTTTATGGCTTACCTTTTTCTACGAATTCTTCTTGTTTAATTCTGTTGGAGACTCACTCCTTGCTTGCTTAGCCTTTCCAAATCTCCAGAACTCTTCTAACACTCTCAAACACTCACTCTCAATATCTATTTGCTCTCTTGGGTGGAACTTTGCAAAGTGAAAGGAAAATGCACTTTGGGGAGGAGTGTATATATATAATAGGTGATAGAGAAACAAATTTTGCAGCCCCTCCATATGCACATACCAGTTACAATCATCAATTCAAATAATTAGAGAAGGAGGTTATAGAATGAAAGGTCTAGGAATAAAAGAAAGCAAGTATAACCCCCTCCTTTCACAATATTGCTATATACGTATATACTCTCCCTCCTTGTCCCAATTTGGCTATCACCAAGACTCCCAACAACTGACTTTGTATAAATAACAACATTATTATAATCATTGAATCAATTAAATAATCATTTTGACCATTTTGCCTCCGTAGCCGAACGTTGCGATACTTATATCGATTCCTACTAAAGTCGACGTCCCGGACGTCATGGAACTATCTGTTTCATCAAATTCATCTCTAAAATTCGTGGTTGATTTTTTACCCAAAAAAGTCAACCAGTTAACTTTGACCAAAAAGTCAACCGTGACACATTTTTGTGGTTACAGTCTATCTTGACTAATTTCGACGTTCTGGACTAAAATACGCAAACCGCGTCTCTAAATTCCGCTCCGAACTCCAACTTGTGATTTAAAGTCATCTCACAAACTTAATAGGATTAATTCCATACTTAACCAATTTAAATATTTAAATTAATCCAACCCAACTATTTAAATCCCTCACATCCAATAACTTAAAATACACATACATGTATAACACATATACATCTAATAAAAGAAATCACACAAGAGTTTCACATAAATTTATTTATTGATAATTATTAAATTACATACAAAATCTCGGATATTACATTCTCCCTACCTTATAAGGATTCCGTCCGCGGAATCATTACACATCAAACAAAAAGACTAGGGTAATTTTTTATCATTTTCTCCTCGAGTTCCCACGTAGCCTCTTCGGCATTGTGGTTCGTCCATACTACCTTAACAGAAGGTATTATCTTATTTCTTAACACTTGTTCTTTTCTATCAATTATCTGCACTGGATCCTCTTCATAGGTTAAGTCTTTTCGAACTGAATGGGTTCATACTCTATGACATGCTTGTAATCCTGCTTATAGGGTCGTAAGACTAATACGTGGAACACGTTGTGTATATGTTCTAACTCCGGAGGTAAAGCTATTTCATAAGCTACCTCACCGACTCGCCTTAACACTTCAAAGGGTCCTATGAATCTGGGACTAAGTTTTCCCTTCTTCCCAAATCACATTTTCCCTTTCCAAGGTGACACTTTCAGAAACACATAAGTGCCTATGTCGAAGTCTCGTTGTTGCCGATGTTGATCAGCATATTTCTTCTGTCGATCTTGAGCCGTCACTAGTCTTGCTCGTATCGTTTTGATTACATCCGCAGTTTGCTGCACCAATTCTGGCCCTAGCAGTTGCCGTTCTCCCACTTCAACCCAGCACAATGGCGTTCTACATTTTCTTCCATATAAAGCTTCATAAGGTGGCATCCCAATGCTTGGATGGTAACTGTTGTTGTATGCCAATTCCACTAACGGTAGGTGGTCATCCCAGTTTCCTTTAAAGTCCATAACACATGCTCTCAGCATGTCCTCTAAAGTTTGAATAGTTCCCTTGCTCTGCCCATCTGTTTGAGGATGATACGAGGTGCTCAACCTTAGTTGCGTTCCCGTGGGTTCTTGAAAACTTTTCCAGAAATTTGCTGTAAACCGCAGATCGCGATCTGACACAATTGATACTGGTACATCGTGCCTGGAAACTGTGACGAACGAGAATTTTATAAAGATATTTGAATATTTATTGAAATAAATAAATATTTTTAATAATTTAATTATTGAGTTAAATAATTAAGTCATGAATTTGTGGTAGATTAATTTAATTATATGTGTTACATTAATTAAATTAATGTGTAGTGATTTAGTAGTTCAAAGTATTTAATTAATTGAGTTTATTTGATTAATTGAATTAATTAAATAAGCATATGTTACTTTAATTAATTTAATAATTAATTAAAGAATTAGTGAATTAACATAATTAATAAATAAAAATATTAATTATGTGACAATGTGATTTAAATGTGAATTATATTATTTTATTTAATTGATTTAAATAAAATTAATTGATTAATTAAAGTGTTACAATTAACTATATACTAAATTAGTTAATTAAAATAAATGAAAAAAGAATTAGGAGGGTTGCCAAACAGGGCCCTTGTGGGAGTTAGTAGTTGTTATACAACGATAATATTATATATACGTATATCTTGTATTGCCTACGTTATTTTTATCAGAAGAAAATTTAGAGATTGTCAGAGAGAAAAAGGGAAGAAGGAATTGAGAAGAGATTCAGAGAAAGAAATTTGAGAAATCCTAAGTATTATCTGTGATTATGTTATCTTCACACAAAAAGGGTAAGAGTAATTAAAGAAGTGAGTAATAACTGTAGCTTGCGCACGAGGCAAGTTTTCTATCCCTAACTTATTATTATTGTTGGGCAAGTTTCCTAAACTAAACTCTTTAAATTAAGCAATTGCTATGCTTAATTACTATTGTTGAGCAAATTCTTACTCTTTAATATCCAAGTTTAAAATTTCACATGAGATGCCATGATTCTTTTAAAAGTATCATTTAAGTGTACAATACTTATTCGATTGTATACCTTGAGAAGTTAATATTCAATTTGAATATTATTTATTGAGTTATCCAAACCAACTTTATTTGGTGCGAATTCTGATGTCAAACTGAGATGAACAACCCTAATATAGGGGATTAATGAAGATGCTTTAAGCGTTAAGATAATGTGCACAGTATCAGTACGAAGGGCTGATCTCCCTAAGTACGAGAAGTAAAGTCTATAGTCTTATGACTGTTAAAGGTTGGAAAGGTTAATATACTTGACAACCTATGACTCGGTTCAAGGTCTTAATGACCCTCAGAAGTAATTTGACTCTCGATTAATATTCTTGATTCAAAAGTTGAGAAGTAATTTGACTCTTGATTAATATTCTTGATTCAAATGTTGAGCTTTCTGTTATTCAAAATTCTTTCACTCGCATGTTATTATTCTGTCATATTTTTATACTTGCGGGTATTCGTGCTCACTCTTGCATAATAACATTACAGCTAATAATGAATGAAGTGATGTACCTTCTAGTAGCAAGGGCAAAGGAAAAGTTAACAAGTGATGAAGACTTGTGTTGTCATGAATAATGTTAAAGTTCAAGACTTATGTGTGATGATTTAAGACTTATTTATTTACGTTTCCGCAACAGAGATTTAAGGTTAAGTATAACCTGGGATTTATGATGTATTTTTTATTTCAGATGATGTAAGATGATGATTTATTTATCTAATAAATGAATTTCATTATTTATGGGTCGATAGTTGTATGATATTGGAACAGTGAACACCAAATCCTGTGGAAATTAAGATACTGGATTTGGGGGTGTCACAAGTTGGTATCAAAGCCGTAGGTTATGAACCTTAGGTGGGGGAAAATCCATAGGATAGTTGCCTTCGTGAAGATAGTAATGACAACTCTGATTGAGTTCTAAGAAAGAAAATAAAATTACCTTATGTGCTATGTTCTTATGTGTTCATACTTGTTAGAGTATTGATTAGTATCACGTAAAAAAAAACTAAGACTTAAAACTTATTTTGTCAGGATGTCAGATACTGGAGGAGCTAGTCAGCCCAGGGATGTTGTTCCCCTAGAGACTAGAGACAAGGAGCCCCGGGATATACATATTGTCTGGGAGCAGTTAGTACAGCCAGAGCCATCTCCTGTGATTCCAGATTTTGGTCAGGAGCATGAGCCAGAGACGGACTCAGAGGAGGACCCTGAGGAGGTTGAGATTTCGGCTAAGGTAGCCGAGGAGGAGGAAGAAGAGGAAGAAGACCCTGAGGAGTTCCCACCGAACACTGTCAGTGCTGATATGTATGATTTATTATATAATCGCAACGTAGAGTTATGAGATACAATTCAGGAGTTGAGGGAGCAGTCAGTTGCTCAGGGTGGTGAGATTGAGACACTCCACACCCGTCTTGGCAATGTGGAGTGGGATTTGGTTCATGAGAAGGGCCAAACTGAGCAGAAGACAGAGGAGATAGAAAAGTTAAAGAATGAGTTAAAAGAGAAATCTGAAAGACTCGCCATAGTGGAAGAAGCTTGGGTGAGAAATGCACGACGTGCAGATCTGGCAGAGGATGATGTGCGTGCGAAGAGAGTTAAGGTTGCAGAGACGTGCTACACGTTTCTGAGGGCAATGGATGAGGCCCAGGACAGAGTTATGAGATATCCAATTCAGTTCGAGGGACTGCCTGGGTATATGTTAGATCGCAGGACTATGTCCCGCATTATAGAGAAGGAGCGTAGTGAAGCTGTCCGACGCCTTAGTAGGCCGTGATAGGATAATATGATATTGTTAATGTTTAAATAATCGTAAATAATGTAAATTTCGATGTGATTATAAACAAAGGAATATTGTGATAATGTAAATCCTGTAGAAACTTTATTTCAGGATAGTTGATGTAAATGGCAGAAATGCTATCGTATTATATTAAAAGCTTTTGGTTT
The DNA here is from genome assembly GCA_020205555.1 of Panax stipuleanatus. Classification (NCBI taxonomy): domain Eukaryota; kingdom Viridiplantae; phylum Streptophyta; class Magnoliopsida; order Apiales; family Araliaceae; genus Panax; species Panax stipuleanatus. The sequence continues at coordinate 47,550,863 of CM035118.1, read as the reverse complement.
TAATAAAATAATAAAGTTGTTCAAGATGATATGGGTTAAGTGAGTATGTTAAAGTATTTAACAGTGTGTGATACTCTTTGGAGTAGTTAATGTAAATTTCGATGTGATTAAAAAATAAAAGAATATTTTGAGAAATTAAATCCTGAAGATTCTTTATCTTGGGATAGTTGAAGTAAATGGAAGAGATGCTATAGTACTATGTTTAAAATTTTTGATTTAAATAAAATATCAAAGGTTATTTGAAAAGAAAAGTGTTAAAGTGGTTATGTTAAATATTTGAGTTAAGTCTTAAATATTTAAGAGAACGAACAAAGATCTAATGAGCATATATTCTTAACAGAAATATGCCGCCAAGAAGGAGACAAAATCGTCGACAAGCCCAAGAAGGGTCAACCAATAACAACAATGATGCCAATGCGAACCCCGTTCAGCAGTTGTTAAATCTGTTGGCTGGAGCGATGAACAATCAGCCTCAAGCTCCACCAAACACCTCTATTAAAGACTTTAAGGCAGTGGGACCGCCAGATTTTAAGTGTTCCACTGACCCGATAGAAGCTCAGACTTGGGTTATGGAAATGGAGAAAATATTTGAGGTCGCCCGAGTTAGGGAGGACCAGAAGACCGCCTACGCGATATTTATGTTAAAATCAGAAGCCAGCTACTGGTGGCAGGCAAATAAGATCAGGGGAGGAGAAGGAGTAATAACCTGGGAAAGGTTTAAGGAAATGTTTTTCGAGATGTATATCCCGACCAGCTCCCAAAATTAAATGGAGGTGCAGTTTCTGGAGTTGAAGCAGGGGAATATGTCTATGCCCGACTACGCGGCAAAGTTTAACGAATTGTCTAGGTTTGCCCAATATCAGGTGCATACTGACGAAAGAAAGGCTAGGCATTTTGAACAAGGATTGAAACCCTGGTTGTATAGCAAGGTGTCAATGTTTCAATTGAACACTTTTGCTGGAGTTCTGGAGAAGGCCATTCTCGCTTAAGGTGGAAGCGAAGCGGTGTCTAAGTACAATCAGGATCAAAAGAAGAAGAAGAATGATAGTGAAGGAAACAATAAGGCTAGTGGCAGTCACACAGGGGGAACTAATAATTATAAATGAAAATGGAATGACAATCCGTCGTCTGTAAGTCAGCAAGGTAGTCAGAAGAAAAAGTTAGAACCATGCCCAACCTGTGGGAAGACTCATTTGGGAGTCTGTATGAAAGGAAAAAGAGTTTGCTATAATTATGGTCAGGAAGGCCACATAGCACCTAACTGCCCTAACCCTAAGAAGGGCGCCTGCTACACGTGTAGGGTCAAAGGATCACTTGGCTAGAGAATGTCCAAAGAAGGCATCTGGAGGGGCAGGGCCAGGTGGACATAAGGGAATTAATAGTGGAAATCCTCTTACCATTACCGGACCGACTTTGACAAACCGACCAACTGCAAGGACATTTAACATGACCGTACAAGACGCTGTGAAGTCTCGTGATGTGGTGTCAGGTATCATTCCGATCAATAAAGTCAATGCTTATGTTTTATTTGATTCGGGTGCTACTTGTTCATTTATATCCGATGACTTTGCAAAGAATGTAGAATTTCTTAAAGACGAATTAGAAATCCCTATGAACATAGAGATTACGAACATGGAAGTAATTCCTGTTAAGTATATACGCAAGAACTGTAGAGTGGATATTAAGGGTAACGTTATGAATGTAGATCTTATCCCGATTAAACTTGGGGAATTTGACGTTATCCTGGGAATGGATTGGTTATTCAATTATGGAGCAGTAATTGATTTCCAGAAGAAATGTATTAACCTTATGACTCCGTCAAAGGTTGTGTTTTATGGCAACAAATCGCCTAGACAAGCGAGTTGTCTGACGTTGATGCAGGCCAGGAAGTTATTAAGACAGGGCTGTGTGGGGTATTTAGCCTACATAGTCGATAGTCGTAAAGAGAATCCAAAGTTAGAAGAAATACCAGTCGTAAGAGACTTCGTGAATGTTTTCCCAGATGATCTACCAGGACTACTGCTTGACAGGGAAGTAGATTTTGTTATCGATTTGGTGCCAGGAACGACTCCAATATCAAAAGCACCGTACCGGATGGCTCCGGTAGAAATGAAGGAATTGATGGTACAGCTACAAGAGCTGTTGGAGAAGAAATATATTCAACCGAGCGTATCACCGTGGGGAGCGCCGGTATTATTTGTTAAGAAGAAGGATGGAACGATGCGACTCTGCATCGACTATAGAGAATTGAACAAGGTTACCATTAAGAATAGGTATCCGTTGCCAAGGATTGATGATCTGTTTGATCAATTAAAAGGAGCGAGATATTTCTCGAAGATAGATCTGAGAAGTGGTTATCATCAGTTGAAGGTAAGGCTAGAAGATGTCCCAAAGACAGCGTTTAGGACACGATATGGTCACTACGAATTTTTGGTTATGTCATTTGGTCTAACAAATGCGCCTGCAGCATTATGGGCCTAATGAATGGAGTGTTCAAGCCGTTTCTGGACAATTTCATGGTGGTTTTTATTGATGATATATTGGTCTATTCAAAGACCAAGGAAGAACATGTTGAGCATTTGAAGTTGACGTTAGAAGTATTAAGAAGAGAGAAATTGTATGCCAAATTCTCAAAGTGTGAATTCTGGATTGAAAGGGTGCAATTTCTCGGACATATGATTGATAAGGACGAAATTTCGGTGGATCCCTCCAAAGTCGAAGCGGTGATGCATTGGGATCAGCCGAAAACACCGTCGGAAGTAAGAAGTTTTCTTGGATTAGCTGGTTACTATAGAAGATTTATTCAGGATTTTTCCAAGATCGCCACTCCATTAACGAATTTGACTAGGAAAGTTGTGAAATTCGTTTGGACGGAGAAGTGTGAGAAAAGTTTTCAAGAACTTAAGAGAAGGTTAAGTACAGCACCTGTGTTGTCCCTTCTGGATGACACAGGAAATTTTGTGGTATATAGTGATGCGTCGCATAAAGGGCTAGGCTGTGTGCTTATGCAAAATGGCAGAGTCATTGCGTATGCGTCACGACAGTTGAAAGATTATGAGAAGGGATATCCAACCCACAATTTGGAATTAGCTGCGGTGGTATTTGCTTTAAAGATTTGGAGACACTATCTCTATGGGGAGAAGTGTGAAATATATACAGACCATAAGAGTCTGAAGTATATTTTCACACAGAAAGACTTGAATATGCGCCAAAGAAGGTGGCTGGAGTTAATAAAGGATTATGATTGTGATATCTTATACCACCCAGGCAAAGCGAATGTTGTAGCCGACGCCTTAAGCAGAAAGGGTCGGGAAAAGTTGATGATGCTGACAGCACAGGAAGAATTGATTTCAGCAATGGAAAAGCTGGAATTGGAAGTAGGATGTCCAATGGAGATTGATGAGAAACTCTTTCATATGCAAGCTGGTACAACTTTGTTGGATAAGATTAAGGAATCTCAAATACTAGATAAGGAATGTGAGGAAGTAAAGAAAAAGATATCTGAAGGGACTGAACTTAGATTTAAAATGGATAGCGAAGGATTGTTGAGATTTGAAAGTAGAGTTTGGGTACCGCCAATACCAGAAATCAAGGAGGACATTTTGAGCGAGGCTCATAGTTCGAGGTATTCCATTCATCCCGGGAGTACCAAGATGTATCAGGATTTACGACAACACTTTTGGTGGCCAAATATGAAGAGGGACGTGGCCGATTGTGTTGCCAAGTGTCTGACTTGTCAAAGGATCAAGGCAGAACACCAAAGACCAAGTGGTTTGTTACAACCTTTAGAAATCCCAGAATGGAAATGGGAACATATTGCAATGGATTTTGTTGTTGGCCTTCCGACGACCCAGAAAGGCTATGACGCAGTATGGGTTATCGTCGACCGATTAACGAAATCCGCACACTTTCTTCCGATCAAAATCAGATTTAACCTAGAACAATTGGCAAAGTTATATGTAAAAGAGATTGTTTCGAGGCACGGGGTGCCAGTGTCAATTAATTCTGACTGTGATCCGCACTTCACATCGAATTTCTGGAAGCGACTGCAAGAATGCATAGGAACACAGTTGAGGATGAGCACCGCTTATCACCCTCAGACTGGCGGGCAAAGTGAAAGAACGATCCAAACATTAGAGGATATGCTTAGAGCATGCATAATGGATTTTAAAGGCAATTGGGATGATCATTTGCCACTTGTAGAATTTGGTTATAATAATAGTTACCACGCTAGTATTGGTATGCCGCTTTACGAAGCATTGTACGGTAGAAAGTGCAGAACTCCACTGTACTGGGATGAAGTTGGTGATAGACAATTGCTAGGACCAGAGTTAGTCCAACAAACGGTAGAGATAGTTAAAGTAATTCGGACAAGATTAGTAGCGGCTCAGGATAGGCAGAAGAAATACGCCAATCCACACCGCAAGAATGTAGAGTTTGAATCGGGTAGTTTTGTATTTTTGAAGGTCTCTCCTTGGAAGGGAAAGATCAGATTTGGTAAGAAGGGAAAATTGAGCCCGAGGTTCATTGGACCCTTTGAGGTACTCCGAAGAATTGGAGAAGTATCCTATGAAGTAGCTTTGCCTCCGGCACTGGAGCATGTCCACAATATTTTTCATGTGTCGGTATTACGACGTTATAAACCCGATTACAAATATATGATAGAATATGATCCCCTACAATTTGAGAAAGATTTATCATACGAAGAAGTTCCTGTTCAGATAATTGACAGGAAAGAGCAAGTTCTCAGGAACAAAGTAATACCTTCTGTTAAGGTCATTTGGAGGAACCACAACGCTGAAGAAGCTACGTGGGAACTAGAAGAGAATATGATGAAGAATTATCCACACTTATTTTCTTGAATAGGTGAACGTGATTCTGGGGACAGAATCCTTTTAAGGGGGGAAAGATGTGACAAACGAGAGTTTTGCAAAGTTGTTTGAATATTTATTGAAATAAATAAATATTTTGGTTATGAGAATGTGATGGGACGAAATTATTAATCGAACCGTGATTCTGAGGACAGAATCCTTTTAAGGGGGGAAAGATGTGACGAACGAGAATTTTGTAAAGATATTTGAATATTTATTGAAATAAATAAATATTTTTAATGATTTAATTATTGAGTTAAATAATTAAGTCATGAATTTGTGGTAGATTAATTTAATTATATGTGTTACATTAATTAAATTAATGTGTAGTGATTTAGTTGTTCAAAGTATTTAATTAATTGAGTTTATTTGATTAATTAAATTAATTAAATAAGCATATGTTACTTTAATTAATTTAATAATTAATTAAAGAATTAGTGAATTAACATAATTAATAAATAAAAATATTAATTATGTGACAATGTGATTTAAATGTGAATTATATTATTTTATTTAATTGATTTAAATAAAATTAATTGATTAATTAAAGTGTTACAATTAACTATATACTAAATTAGTTAATTAAAATAAATGAAAAAGGAATTAGGAGGGTTGCCAAATAGGGCCCTTGTGGGAGTTAGTAGTTGTTATACAACGGTAATATTATATATACGTATATCTTGTATTGCCTAAGTTATTTTTATCAGAAGAAAATTTAGAGATTGTCAGAGAGAAAAAGGGAAGAAGGAATTGAGAAGAGATTGAAAGAAAGAAATTTGAGAAATCCTAAGTATTATTTGTGATTGTGTTATCTTCACACAAAAAGGGTAAGAGTAATTAAAGAAGTGAGTAATAACTGTAGCTTGCGCACGAGGCAAGTTTTCTATCCCTAACTTATTATTATTGTTGGGCAAGTTTCCTAAACTAAACTCTTTAAATTAAGCAATTGCTATGCTTAATTACTATTGTTGAGCAAATTCTTACTCTTGAATATCCAAGTTTAGAATTTCACATGAGATGCTATGATTCTTTTAAAAGTATCATTTAAGTGTATAATACTTATTCGATTGTATACCTTGAGAAGTTAATATTCAATTTGAATATCATTTATTGAGTTATCCAAACTAACTTTATTTGGTGCGGATTCTGATGTCAAACTGAGATGAACAACCCTAATATAAGGGATTAATGAAGATGCTTTAAGCGTTAAGATAATGTGCACAGTATCAGTACGAAGGGCTGATCTCCCTAAGTACGAGAAGTAAAGTCTATAGTCTTATGACTGTTAAAGGTTGGAAAGGTTAATATACTTGACAACCTAAGACTCGGTTCAAGGTCTTAATGACTCTCAGAAGTAATTTGACTCTCAATTAATATTCTTGAGTCAAAAGTTGAGAAGTAATTTGACTCTTGATTAATATTCTTGATTCAAATGTTGAGCTTTCTGTTATTCAGAATTCTTTCACTCGCATGTTATTATTCTGTCATATTTTTATACTTGCGGGCATTCGTGCTCACTATTGCATAATAACATTGCAGCTAATAATGAACGAAGTGATGTACCTTCTAGTAGCAAGGGCAAAGGAAAAGTTAACAAGTGATGAAGACTTGTGTTGTCATGAATAATGTTAAAGTTCAAGACTTATGTGTGATAATTTAAGACTTATTATTTACGTTTTCGCAACAGAGATTTAAGGTTAAGTATAACCTGGGATTTATGATGTATTTTTTATTTCAGATGATGTAAGATGATGATTTATTTATCTAATAAATGAATTTCATTATTTATGGGTAGATAGTTGTATGATATTAGAACAGTGAACACCAAATCATGTGGAAATTAAGATACTGGATTTGGGGGTGTCACAGAAACGATCTCTTTGTTATAAAGTTTTGCCAACTGATCCAAGTTATATCTGATCCTGATTGGCAAGAAATGCGCTGACCTGGTCAATCGATCAATGATCACCCATACTGCATCGTAACCCTTCTGTGTAGTTGGAAGTCCCACCACGAAGTCCATCGTGATATGCTCCCATTTCTATTCTGGAATTTCTAGAGGTTGAAGTAACCTGCTCAGTTTTTGATGTTCCGCCTTGACTCGCTGACATGTTAAACACTTATTGACGAACTCTGCGACTTCTCTTTTCATATTGGGCCACCAATAATGTTGGCCAAGATCCTGATACAATTTTGTGCTTCCCGGGTGGATTGAGTAGCTTGAGCTATGAGCTTCCTGCAAGATTTCTTCCTTTAACTCAGATACCGTTGGCACCCAAATTCTCTTCTCAAATCCTAATAATCCATCACCACCCATGCTGAACTTAAGCTCCTCTCCGTCAGAAATTCTTTTCCTCATCCTCTCACATTCTTCATCGCTGCTTTGTGCTTCCTTGATTTTGTCCAATAGAGTCGGATGAGTCTCCATTGTGAACAATTTCTCATCTGGCTCCCTCGAACTTTTTATCTCGAGTTCCAATCTCGCCATCTCCTTAATTAACTCCTCTTGAGCTGTTAGCATTGCCAATCGACCACAACCCTTTCTGCTTAGTGCATCTGCTACCACGTTAGCTTTCCCCGGATGATATAAGATGTCGCAATTGTAATCCTTTATTAATTCCAACCATCTTCTCTGTCTCATATTCAATTCCTTCTGCGTGAAGATATACTTCAGACTTTTATGGTCCGTGTATATTTCACACTTTACACCATATAAATAGTGCCTCCATATCTTCAGGGCAAATACTACCGCTGCCAATTCTAGGTCATGGGTAGGATATCCCTTCTCGTAATCCTTCAACTGACTGTGATGCGTACGCAATAACTTTACCATGTTGCATAAGCACACAACCAAGTCCTTTGTGTGACGCATCACTGAAAATCACGAAGTCACCTGTATCATCTGGTAGAGACAACACCGGTGCTTCACTCAATTTTTTCTTGAGTTCTCAAAAACTTTCTTCACATTTATTAGTCCAGAAAAATTTTATCGAATTCTTCATTAAATTCGTCAACGTTCCTGCTATCTTCGAAAAATCTTGAATGAACCGTCTGTAATAGCCTGCCAATCCTAAGAAACTTCTTACTTCGGTCGGTGTCTTTGGTTGTTCCCAATTCTGCACAGCTTCCACCTTTGCTGGATCCACGGAGATTCCGTCCTTATCGATCACGTGACCCAGAAATTGAACTTTCTCCAACCAGAACTCGCACTTCGAAAATTTTGCGTATAACTTATCCTTCCTCAATGCTTCCAATACCAACCTTAAGTGTTCAACATGATCCTCCTGAGTCTTGGAATAGATCAGGATATCATCTATGAACACGACCACAAATTTATCTAAGTATTGCTTGAATACTCGATTCATCATATCCATAAATGTTGTTGGTGCGTTCGTTAATCCAAATAACATCACCAAGAACTCGTAGTGACCGTAACGAGTCCTGAATGCTGTCTTAGGAACATCTTCCTTCCTCACCCTCAACTGGTGATATCCCGTCCTCAAGTCGATCTTGGAAAAATATCTCGCTCCCTTCACCTGATCGAACAGATCATCTATCCTAGGTAACGGGTACTTGTTCTTGATCGTTACTTTGTTCAACACTCGATAGTCGATACAAAGTCTCATCGATCCGCCCTTCTTTTTCACAAATAAAACTGGTGCTCCCCAAGGAGACACACTCGGTTGAATATACTTTCTATCTAATAATTCCTGCAACTGTACCATCAGCTCCTTCATCTCTGCCGATGCCATTCTGTATGGGGCTTTCAAAATCGGTGCCATTCTCGGTACTAAATCTATAACGAATTCAACCTCTCTATCCGGTGGAAGTCCTGGTAATTCTTTCAAAAATACATCTGGATATTCATTCACTACTGGTATCTGTCCCATTTGTATCCCTACTTTCTGTGTATCGATGATATGGGCCAAATATCCTACGCATCCCTTTCTTAGTAACTTTCTCGCTTGCATCATCGTCAGACAACTCGAGTGTCTCGGCGACTTACTCCCGTTGAACACTACCTTAGACTGATCCTGGAGTCTTAAGGTATATACACTTCCTCTGGCAATCTATCATCGCTCCATGGTTAAATAACCAATCCATTCCTAAAATTACATCAAATTCCCCTAATTGAATCGGAATTAAATCCACAGCCAACTTATATCCCCTGATATCTACAACACAATTCCTATGGACATGTCTAACGAGAATTATTTTCTTATTAGCAACTTCTATGTTCATCGGATATTCTAATTCTTCCTGGGGTAAGTTTAATCGTTGGGAGAATTCATGTGATACGAAGGAACAAGTAGTACCCGAATCAAATAATATGTAAGAAGATATACCATTGATCGGAATAATACCTGAAACCACGTCCTTGGATGCGATTTCATCCTGAACCGTCATATTGAAAGTCCTTGCTGTTGGTCGATTCTGAGTTGGTGGTCCAGTAATTATGAGAATTCCACCGCTTGGTCCCCTTCCTCCATTTCTTCCTGCTGAATTCTTCTTTGGGTAATTCCTTGCCTGATGATCCAATGCTCCATAGTTGAAGAATCCATTCCTCTTTGGTGCAGAGTAGTTGGGAGAGATGTGCCCCTCCTGTCCGCAGTTGAAACAGATATTCTTCCCTTTTAGACATGCCCCTGAGTGATTCCTCCCACACTCCTTGCATGCCTCATTCCTCTTCTTTGCTTCCCCTGGTTTTCCCAAGTTGAAATTATTGTTGTTGTTGTTGTTGTTGTTCCACTTCCTTTTGTTCGCACCAATGCTGCTGTTACCTTCCCCATGATTCCCTCCTTCATTCTTCTTCTTTTTCTCCTTGTTAAATTTCATCAGGGCTTCACTTCCGCCCTCAGCGATTATAGCTTTCTCCAGGAGAGTCGCGAAGCTATTCGTCTGCAACACCGAAAGTCTACTGTATAACCAGGGTTTGAGACCCTGCTCAAACCTCCTCATTTTCCTCTCCTCTGTGTCGACCTGATGAGGCACGAACCTTGCCAGCTCGTTGAACTTTACGGTATATTGAGGTACCGTCATGTCTTCTTGCTTCAGCTCCAGGAATCGCATCTCCATACGACTCTGCATACTCACAGGGAAATAGTTTTTGAAGAAGATCTTCTTAAACCCTTCCCAAGGTATCACACCTTCTCCCGCCCTGGTTTGGTTTGCCTCCCACCAGAAATTGACTTCACCCTTCAGCTTGTAAGTGGCGAAGATTGTTTTCTGATCATCTCCTACTCGGGTGATATCGAACGCCTTTTCGATTTCCTTGACCCAAGTTTGGGCTTCAATAGGTTCTGTGGTTCCTTTGAACTCAGGGGGTCCCACGCTCTTGAAGTCGTTAAAGTGTACCACTTGGGCCGCTGGAGGGTTATTGGTATTCGGGGTTCGATTCTGAAGTGCCCCAACTAACATGTCTACGAATTGTTGCATAGGGTTGGGTGGACCCCCAGCATTACCGCCTGACCCCTCTGGTGCTTGACGACGTCTTCCTCTAGCCATCTTTCTGTTTAAAATAAACTTATTGTTATCATCTTATAACTTACTTTTGCAGCATATATGTTTCATATAAAACTTAATCATCACATCACATATTTAAATAAAAGCATGTTTATTTAAAAAAACCATAATCACAAAGTATCTCATCATCTTATGGCATTACGCCATTTACATCTCTTTAACCCAAAACACTTGGTAAAAATCGAATACTAAGTTTTTATTTCATAGCTAAGCGTTCTAAACGCTACTAGTAAAAGTTCATCATAATAACTGAAGACTCTGCCTTATGGCATCTTCATGCTCTTCATCCGCTATCTCCAGCACCAGCCCTCGACTTATAGCATGTCTAGATCGATGCTCCTCACATGGAAAATGATGCACCCTATGCTGGAACCTTCCATGTGCTGACTTAAATGCGTACCTCATCTTGTCCATCCTAACCTTCTTATCTCTCACTTCTCCTTCTAACTCGCCTGCTAGCTTCCCGGCCCGAGCACGGCCTCTCCTCTCATCTCCACAGAATGTGGTAATGATCTGCTTGTCAGTTTGGAGACTCTGGATCCTCGACTCCAACCCATTAATGGTATGACCCAAGTGGGTCCTGATAGCTTCTTTCTCATCCTTCAGCCTATCCGCCTTCTGGCCTGCTACTCGCAGCTTGTCAGCCAGATCCCCATTCCTAATTATCAGGTGGTGCACCAATTCCTCAAGCAATGCTGCAGCTTCCTGCTCCCCCAGATACAGCTCCTCCAACTCATGGACCTTATCGTCCAACTCAGTAATCCTATCCATCAACTCATCCAATAGACCATCCCCATGTGCTTCTTCGGAGTCCTCCTCGGGCTCCTCTTCCTCTTCAGGATACTCCTCTGGGTTTGACTCAGCTGCTGCCTCAGCTATAGGCTCAGGTACAGCTGTCACCAACTGCTCACTCACGACGTGGATATCTCTAACTTCCTCTTCTCCTGACATCCTACAATCAAGACAAACAACTCGATTAGTATTTTAAAATAGATATTGATTTTATTTTTAGAACAATAGATTTGACACTACACTTAGAACTCTACATGAGTTCATCCCTTATTACCTCCACTAACGTCTCTAAGGTTATAGTCTACGGTTCCCCACCTAAGGTTTATAACCTACAACTCTGATACCAACCTGTGACGCCCCCAAATTCGTGTAACATCGATTACAGGACATGGTGCTCACGGTACAACATACATCATCATCTAACTACATAAACTCTGGAAATAATAATAATAATAACTATTACATACTTATTCAAACAAAATCCCAAGTCTTTACAACCTTAAATAAACTGAAACTTAAATTTAGAGTTTATCGCTACATTACATCATATGCGAAAATATAAACTTATTACATAAATAACTCTCAACATTTCATCTTAGACTTCCCCTTGTCTTTGCCCGATCCCTCAGCCTTTTCATCCTTAACTGAAAGGTTTAAGCAAGAATGAGCACAAATTGCCAAGCAAGTATATAAAGAAGTTTGAAAACATACATCAGGAGTAAAAACATCTGTATGGCAATATCTCAACAGTTGAAAGAATTATCAAGTGTTAAACAAGAATATCAAAGATAAGAGTTTGGAATTCTCAATAGCATACTAAGGGGTGTTAAATACCTTGAACGTTACTTTGTTTCATCGAAAACCATCAGACGGTTTAACAATCAAATAGATTGTAAACGGTCTCTGCAAGTACTCCAGGTGATTAGCCTATTGTACCCTACATTGTGCACAAGTATAAAGTTTAAACTTAATAAGCATAAATGGGACTATATGCCCGACATCTGTTTGCCCGTTTATTCGGGTTGTTCATCTTAGTATTCATGCGAGACCGCACCAAAATAATTTGGATTGGTAAACATTAAATAGCTTCAAAGGATTTGAATTATATCATTTTTCATCAATAATAACTAGCCGAAACAAAAAGGCTAGAAAGCATACTTAGAAACAGTTTTCCAAATAAACAGAACTTTAAAGCATAGCAGTAAAAGTAATAACTGAGTAGTCAACGATAAAACTTGCAAGATAATTAAAGTTATAGAACTTTATGATAAAGGAACTTGTACGAATAGGTAAACAATCACAAGTCCGAAGCTTACCCTCGCTGCAATCAAATGATTAAGGGTTGAATAATTTCTCAACGAAAATAAGGTTAAGAAACTTGCACAATCAAATCTGAGTAAGGAAACTTGCCTGATAAGCCTGCTACAATTAACGCTATCTACTAGCTCTTCACGTCACCTATTCATGTGTGTCACGTTAAGAAATTAGGTTCTCGAACTCTAATTTGAAAGTAAAGGATTTCCTTTTAATTTAAACCGATTATTAACTAACCACGTATGCTATCCACAAGCTAATCCACTCATATAACATGTATGCCACATTAAACTACCAATCATACACAAACTAGTTTGAAGTATAATGGTTTCCTATTACTTAATAAGATTTATTAAGCTAACTCGTATCCAAAAACCATTCCATTACATATCCTGTTACATCACATGGGTCAAGTGGTTCAATATTAGAATCTGGGAAAAATAAAGTTTTCGAAATTTTTCCCGACCCGACTCGACCCCGATCAGATTCGGCCCGACCCGACCCAGCCCGGCGCAGCTGCGCAGGCTTAGGCCTTATGAGCTGCGCAGCTGCGCAGCTCTTCATGCCCAAAATTTTTTTGGCAGTTCGAGCAGCCTACTTTGAAATTTCATTACGAACAATCAATACATGATATGACTCTGACCATTTGACACAATACACTCCATATAGCATAGTATTTTACAAAAATATCACATTCCAGAAAACAGCAAGTTAAGACCACGAACCGACTGCCTTGAAAAACGTGCCAGAACAGGTTCTAACACTTAGAAAATTTCTGGAATTTCCAGATTTTTTGCAGACTTTATTATGAACATGCATGCTTACGAATTTTATAGCTCACTCAATATAATTTCGATTACTATGAAATTTGGACAGATGGTACATGATACTACATACTATTTTATAAAATTATTAGATGCATCAAACGGATTAATGAAGACATGATTTCAAGCGACCAAAAAATCCGAAGAGTCATGCAAAACTAGTTTGAACCAACTTTGAGAAAATCATGATTTCGATTCTAGCATGCAATCCAAAAGTTCATATTGTCTAGATCATTTATACTAAAATGCTTGAACATAACACAACAAACAAACTCGCTAAATTACCATGATTTTCACAAATTAGCATCTTAGTGGCATTTTTCAAATAGTTAGCATGCATACATGAATTCTACGATTCTCTACGAATTTGAAACATGATGAATACCAGAATTTTCATTCTCTACAACCACATATCAGAAACAAGCACTAGCATAGCATTACAATTCCAAAATAAAACATCTACCATGCTAGTTCATGCATTTTTCACCATTTCTCTTCAAGAACATAAAAATGGTTCATGGCTTACCTTTTTCTACGAATTCTTCTTGTTTAATTCTGTTGGAGACTCACTCCTTGCTTGCTTAGCCTCTCCAAATCTCCAGAACTCTTCTAACACTCTCAAACACTCACTCTCAATATCTATTTGCTCTCTTGGGTGGAACTTTGCAAAGTGAAAGGAAAATGCACTTTGGGGAAGAGTGTATATATATAATAGGTGATAGAGAAATAGATTTTGCAGCCCCTCCATATGCACATACCAGTTACAATCATCAATTCAAATAATTAGAGAAGGAGGTTATAGAATGGAAAGGTCTAGGAATAAAAGAAAGCAAGTATAACCCCCTCCTTTCACAATATTGCTATATACGTATATACTCTCCCTCTTTGTCCCAATTTGGCTGTCACCAAGACGCCCAACAACTGACTTTGTATAAATAACAACATTATTATAATCATTTAATCAATTTAATAATTATTTTGATCATTTTGCCCTCCGTAGCCGAACGTTGCGATACTTATATCGATACCTACTAAAGATGACGTGCCGGACATCATGGAACTATCCATTTCATCAAATTCATCTCCAAAATTCGTGGTTGACTTTTTACCCGAAAAAGTCAATCGGCTAACTTTGACCAAAAAGTCAATCGTGACACATTTTTGTGGTTACAGTCTATCTTGACTAATTTCGAAGTTCTGGACTCAAATACACAGACCGCGTCTCTAAATTCTGCTCTAAACTATAACTCGTGATTTAAAGTTATCTCACGAACTTAATAGGATTAATTCCATACTTAACCAATTTAAATAGTTAAATTAATCCAACCCAACTATTTAAATCCCTCACATCCTATAACTTAAAATACACATACATGTATAGCACATATACATCTAATAAAAGAAATCACACAAGAGTTTCACATAAATTCATTTATTGATAATTATTAAATTACATACAAAATCTCGAATATTACAGCGATGCTGCCAACACAAAGGCCCATTTTGTATGACTTACAGAGGATGGAGATAGAGTTAAAGTCTCCAGGGACCCACGTGAAGATGGCAAGTATACGCATAGAACCAGCTTTAATTAATAAAGTTAAAGCTGCTCAAGCTATAGACCCGGAGCTGATGAATATGAAGAAGAAGGTGCAAGAAGGTACTATTCTAGAAGCAAGAATCGATGAAGAAGGAATACATCGAGTTAACTCCAGACTTTGTGTTCCTAATAACTCTGATTTGAAGTATAAAATCATAATGGAGGCACACAACACACCGTTTGCAATCCATCCTGGAAGTACCAAAACGTATCGTGATCTTCGACATACATTTTGGTGGAGCAACATGAAGAGAGAGATTATGGAGTTTATCTCAAGGTGTCTAACTTGTCAACGTGTCAAGGCGGAGCATCAAGTGCCAAAGGGTCCATTGCAATCACTTGAGATTCCAAAATGGAAGTGGGAACACATCAACATGGATTTTGTTACGGGTCTTCCCAAGGTTTCTCAAGGCATAGATGCAATTTGGGTTATTGTCGATAGATTAATCAAGTCTACTCATTTCTTGCCTATATGAGAGACTTATTCACTTGAACATCTTGCTCGTATATACATAAATGAGATTGTAAGATTGCATGGTATGCCGGTATCCATAGTCCCATAATTCACTTCACAATTTTGGGTCAGCTTGCAGAAAGCTCTGAGCACGGATTTATGATTCAGCTCTGCATATCATCCTCAAACAGACGGGCTGTCAGAAAGGACTATTTAAAGTCTTGAAGATCTATTGAGACTCTGCGTTCTAGACTTCAAAGGAAGTTGGGACAAGTACTTACCATTGGTGGAATTCTCCTACAACAACAGTTATCAAGCAAGTATAGGCATGGCTCCATTCGAGACGTTGTATGGACTAAAGTTTCGTTCTCAAGTATGCTGGGACGAGGTGGGTGCAACATTGTTGGGACTGGAGTTAGTACGTATGACTACAGAGAAGATTCAAATAATCCGGCAACGTATACAAACAGCACAAGATCAACAAAAGAGTTATGTTGATTTTCATCAAAGAGTCATGGAATTTAATGTCAAAAACCATGTATTGTTACGTGTTCCTCCATGGAAAGGAGTTACGAGATTCAAAAAAGAGGAAAGCTCAACCCACGATTTATTGGTCCATTTGAAATCCTCGATCGAGTAGGAACTGTGGCCTATAGACTCGCCTTACCTCCAAGCATGTCTCGTGTTCATAACGTCTTTCACATATCCATGCTACACAAATATGTGAAAGACTAAAACCATATTATTGAATTAGAACCAGACGAGATAGCCGAAGATTTAGCGTATGAGGAGGCACCTGTCAAGATCTTGGATAAGAAGGAACATGTTCTACGCTAAAATATTATACCTCAAGTCAAAGTTTTGTGGAGAAACCATGATATCGAGGAAATGACCTGGGAGTTAGAATCAAAAATAAAAGCAAGGTATCCTCACCTTTTTGAAATACTAGGTACGTACGTCAATTTCGAGGACGAAATTTCATGAGGAGAGATTGTAAGAACTCAACTTTTTATGAATAAGAGTTAATTTCCTCTATATATTATTTTAAATAGTAAGGTGTGAATTTGATAAATGTGATAAGTTATGAGTGATATGCGCAAATTTTACAAAGTAAGCAAGTGGTCATTTTGTCGGGGAATATTCTTTTTGTCTGAGAATATTCGTACGACGGCACAATCATTGGTTGACCCCATAAAGGAAAAATTATCGGATATAAAAAGCGACAGAAGTAACCTTTTTATAAATTTAATGGCAAAACTTTTATCGTTAAACTGTTGAAATACCCGGTGGTTAAAGAACAGTAATACGCATTGTTGCACAGTAGCACACGGTATTGCACAATAATTCTAATTATTGATTCTTACGTAAGAAATCATTCATTCAATAATTGTTACAGTCATTACTGTTCAGTATTTTATATTATTAATTCAATAATTGCTACATTGATAGTTGTATATTATTCTATATTATTAATTCAATAATTGTTATAGTAACCACTACACAGTATTTAATATTATTAAATTAATAATTGCAACTCATATTATTGAAATGATATTATTAGATAGCATTATTGACATTGTTTAGAAAGTCCTGTCGAGGAAAGTGGTTAGGTTATATAATTGCGTGCCAATGAGGAGAAATTCTTATTGGAAAACTCCCTCTTTCCAGGGAACGATCTGGTTGTCAATATTGTGATTCTATAATATTAATTGTGAATAATAATTAATGAAAAAAATAAAAATTGTTGATAAATATGATAAGTAAATATTTGTTCAATTTTGATGGAGGAATTTTTGGTATGAGACATTTGTTGAAAGTTGGCATTTTATCTTCTCCGATAAAATATTTATTCAAATATATTATTATAATATTACATTATAATAGTATAATGTGATAATATAATAGTATAATTTTATAATTTAAATGGTAACATTATTATAATAAATTCATGGTATAAAAATAAAATGAGGTGGAAGAGAGCAAATTGAATTTAAATTCTTTTTAATAATTATAAATATTTTTAATATACATATATATATATATATATATATATATATATATATATATATATATATATATATATATAAACATGTGAGAAAATGGGGCAACTTGCCAACTTGATTTTGAATTCAATTAGGTGTGCAGCAGCCAACAACTTTCTCTTTTTCAAATCAAGTGTGCGCATGCATAATTTTTGTCAAACTTGGTGTTCTGGCATTTTCCTATACATAGGGTGCTTAGTTAAGAAATAAAAATCACACCAGAATCAGAAAATTCTTTCTCTATAATATTGAGCGTATTTCTTGTGAGTATAAGTATATTTTGAGTGTGGATAACAATGCAAGATTTTCTCAACATAATCTCCGATATTCCAGTCAGATTTAATATTCTATTAAGGTATAGGATATTATTTTTCTCGTAAATGATGTTATTTTCTTTCAATATTCGTAAAGAATATTATTTTCTTTCATATTTCATATTAGGAAAGTGATAATATTTCATTTCATATTCCTAAATTTAAACTTACTACGGTAAGTATTGCTTCTTTAATTTCTGAAATGATTAGAGATTCCTTGAGTTTTGCGCTTCATCTAATATCATTTCACCGGAATATTGATATGAACTTTCTTATAGAAATTTTAATCTTTTTATCTGGGGTACTATTTATGCCGGAGTACTATTCATCCGGGGTACTTTTCAAGCCGGAGTACTATTCATAAAGAAATTTCTTTTATTTTCTTTGTCCAGATTATCTTTTATAAATCTTATTCTTGAAATTGGATCCATGTTTTGATCTTCATTCTTGAACTCTAGGATAAATTGAATTATAAATCTCTAATATTTATCATTGATTTCGCTTGATTCGTTCTTTATATCATTGTCATAATTCTCAAACTTAAATTATGGTGAAAGTTATCTTTGGCCCGTAATGCAAAGATGAACGGTTGATTGATGAATATATTTGGTCCATAGTGCAAAGATGAGCTGTTGATTTATGAATATCTTTGGCCTATAGTGCAAAGATGGATAGGTATTTGGGATGATCATGACCACTGGTGATACAAATGAATATCTTTGGTCTGTAGTGCAAAGATAAATTATTGATTTGAAATATTTATTGATTGATGTTACAGGGATAAAATATTGATGATGGACTTTGAAATCATAGAAGATAATAGACATCATTCTCTACTTAACTCTTCTAATGAATTGTTATTTTCGCTGCAGTTGTTGATCTAAAACTTGTTGTCCATAATATTTTATCTGATTTATTAAAGGCTAACGATAATTTATTCTTCATTATCTTAGTCCTAATATTCTTTACTGGACTAGTTGAGCTCACCATTTTCTTTCGTTGTTCTCTTTAAGAAATGAGAATATAGCTGGGACTAGCCGGGGAATGGAGTGATGGTCCGAGTTAGTGCTATAGTAGTCCTCACTATTTGTAAAATAGTGTGATAATAATTATAATGAGGACTTATTTGAATGTTAATATTTTCTTATTATATACTATCTGTTTTGAAGCTTACAGGTGTGTGGTCGTATTTTGCATGACCGTTTAATATAATAAGATTTGTATTTGAATTCTGTACCATGTATTTGGCAACTCAGAATGGGTTGTGTGGTCCTATTTTGGGGGCGTCACAGTCCATCTTTGCACTATGGGCCAAAGACATACAACTGTAACACCAGTGGTCATGATTATACTAATACACAGTTCCAGTCATGATTATACAAAATTACATAATTCCTGGTCATAATCATACCAATCAACAGTTCATCTTTGCACTACGGGCCAAAGATGACTTTCCAACACAAATTTAAGTCTGAGGATATTGACAATGATATATATAATTAATGGACAGAAATAATCAGAATAATAAGGTAAAACAGATCTTAATGATTTTCAACTTAATTATTCAGAGTCCAAATAGCCAACAAATATCCAGAAAATCAATTATAATTCTTGATAGAATATAAAGTTCAAGTAAATGTAAAGTTCCCGGCTCAAATATAATAACTTAAAATTGAATAGAAAGATTCAGGTCAAGATATTAGATGAAGCACAAACTATTAAAGATATTTTAATCATATCAGGACTTTTCACCATTTAATGATAAGCTAAAGAAATGAATAATAATATCTTACCATAATATAGAGTATGAAAGAAAATGATATCCCTTTACCATAAAAAATGATACCCCTTACTTTAGCACGTGACTAGATGCTGCGTTCTATGAAATTGATCAACTTGAATAATGCTTGCATTCTTTATCAACACTTGGAGTAACATTACATTCAAAAAAAATACTCACAATATTATACTCACAATATTGTAGTAAAATAATTTTATATTTTTCGTGTAGTCATGGTATGTGTTTAGTTGCTCAACCGGGAAACCTATTTATACTAAAAATTGAGAAAACAATTAACACACACACTTTGACAAAATAACCAAATGAGCTATATAAAATAATGGTAGTGGAATTTGTAGTCCTACGGAGGAAATTAAACCAACTTGTACACGTTTTAACAAAATTTATTTTAATAATAGAGTTATGGTCCATACTACTTTTGAAAAAGTAGAGTGTCGGCAAGTCCTGCCAAACTTACTTTTGTAAAAAAAATAATTAAACAAACATCTACATATCATACTTATCCTTTATCAACACCTTTTATTCTTCAATTACTTACACTTTTTTAATCTTTCAACAATTATTCACAATTGTTAACATAGCCTCACTGTACTGTCAACTAGTCTAATTATATCATATCAAATAATTAATATGAGTTACTATGTCGTGACAATTATTGATTTAATAATGTAACATACTATGCAGTTGTTACTGTGATAAATATTGAATCAATAATATAAAATACTATGTTATTACCACTGTAACAATTATTGAATGAAATATTGAGTGACTTCTTACGTAAGAATCAATAATCAGAGATATTGTGCAATACCGTGTGTTACTGTGCAATACCGTGTACTACTGTGGAATGATGCATATTACTGTACTTTTATTACATGGTATTGCAACAGTTAATGTAATAAATTCTGTCGTCAATTTTTATAAAGGTTATTTATGTCGCTTTCTACATCCGACAGTTATTGCGTTGTGGGGCCCATCAATGATCGGTTATTTCGGCGCCGTCGTACGAATATTCCCTGACAAAAAGAATATTCCCCGAACAAACGAATATTCCCTGACAAAACGAATATTTTCCGACAACTATTTACTTTGTATAATTTGCACATATCACCCATAACTATAACATTTATTAAATCAACACCTTATTATAACCAATTTAAATTCTATTAAAAGTTGGGGTCAACACCAAAACATTTTTACCTCAATTAAAATATAAACCAACTAATAATTCATTATTCATTCAAGATGTCTTTATTTATCGCATTGAATCATAATTCATATTCCAAAAACTTATAAGTGAATAACAATATTTAAGAAACCCATATATGACAATTTATTTTTTTAAAACATCAATCCACTATTATGGTATTATCACCATTAACCAGAACTTATTTATCAAATTAACTAATTGTAACATAAACTAGACTTCAAATACTTTAATTTAGCCTCAAGAATCACCCAAATTGGATTTCAAATCATTAAGTTATACATTTTTAAAAATTAGAACTAGTTGCTGAAAATTCTGCTTCGAAAAATTTCAGACCAGTCACCTCACGAAATTCATAACAAATCATACGTTAACCTTTAACTGTTCAAAATTTGTGGATATATTCTCAACTTATATATGTATAACATATCTAAATATTACAACGATCCAACAGTCGGATTAAGAATTATAACTCATGCAATAGAGCTTAAGAAAACTTATTTTTTTGAACTATAAGTCCTTCGGACCAGTTTCATTCAAACTTTCACCACGAACAATCCACAAGGAATTTTTGGTAATTCCAATTACTGTATTTTTTTACTTCCAGGGCTTTCTTTTGATATAAGGTTCATCTCCTAATTCATTATACACAAAGAGTTATGAATTTTACAAAATCAAGTAGCGAACTAATGTTTTTAAAATTTTTAGATTTTGTTTTTCTTTTAATTTTTAATTTTTTTTTCGTTTGATTCATGTTTATACAAGTTTAATCCATCAAAAATTAATAAGCATAACATATCCTCTTTCCATAAATTTCATAAAACTTAACAATCATAAATGAAAATCAAAGTATAAATTAAAACATACCCTTTTTAATTTCTTTTTTTCTTCTCATTCATCTTTCTTCTGCAAAGTCTGTCTCTCTTTTCTTTTCTAAAACTTTTGCTACGGGAGGGAATATGAGAATGGAGTTGAACTGCTAAAAATTGGCTTGATAAGACTAAATCCAATGCCAACACCAAGGCCCCCCATTAATCAATCAACCAATCACAAACAAGTTTGGTGAGACAAATGTGAAATGGCTTGGAAGTATATGAAAAATAATTTCAGC
Source organism: Panax stipuleanatus (assembly GCA_020205555.1). Classification (NCBI taxonomy): domain Eukaryota; kingdom Viridiplantae; phylum Streptophyta; class Magnoliopsida; order Apiales; family Araliaceae; genus Panax; species Panax stipuleanatus. Next base: position 47,529,010 of record CM035118.1, on the reverse strand, counting down.
ATCCTCCCCACATGTATCAACTCTTAGTCGCCTCCCCCATTCTAAAAGATTAATCCCCCTCTTTTATTTACTCATTTATCCGATTAATTTGTCATTTGACCATTTATAAATTTAACATTTTACAATTTTAGAATAACAATCATAAATTAAATTAGACTTTTATTTCATAAAAGTCGAGGTCTTACAATCCCCCCTCTTATGAAATTTTGTCTCCAAAATTTTCGTACGTACCTGGTAGACCGAAGAGATAAGGATACTTAACTTTCATTTCAAATTCAAGCTTCTAGGTCATTTCCTCTGTCTCATGTTCATCCATTACCCATCTCGTGGTTCTTATATGCCTTTCATAAATACGGCTACAAAATAGAGGTTAATATCATTCAAACCAAATAACAAAAAACAACTTAGGTAAAACACACACTAGTGAAGGATTTTACTCATCTCTCACCTCCTAGTTCTAATCCTAGATCTCCACTAAAGATCATATCCCTAAGCTCTGATACCAAATGTGACGCCCCCAAAATAGGTCCACACAACCCATTCTGAGTCACCAAAAACAACACTACAGATGCGAACTTTTCTATTTACAACTATTAAACTGTCGTGCAAAATACGACAACACACAAACTGTGACTGTTCAATACTAATACTATACCGTGTATAGTACGATAGTATTCAAACCCAAATTATTACAATGTCATATAAAATACATCAACAAATATTTCAAGTCCTCAAAGGAACACGGGAAGATTTATGTCTTCCTCATTTTAATGCGGTGTATTTTTGATGTTTCCAAATTTGGGTTCAACAAAAATTAATTATTAAATGACGTATAAAATATGACACACACATTTTAAGTCGTCAGTACAATTATCATATTATTTTATAATGTATTCAAAAACTTTAACACTGTCAGACCATCACTCTATTCCCATGTTATCCTCACTCGACCCAGCTACACTCTTACTACCTGAAAGGAAGTGTGAAGCAAAAGGGTGAGCACAAATAGCCCAGTAAAGAATATCATGACTTAAGATAATTAAATTATCAATAGCCTTCATCAGTAATAAATTAGATATTTAGAACATATGGTAGATGATAAAAGTTTTCAACCATAATTGTAGCAGAATCAATGTGACACCCCCGAATCCGGGTTCTCTAACCCCGATTCGGTCGTCACGATACAGTACAAACATCCACCTCTAAACAACATACAATAACTAAATGCGAAAATATAATAAATATATGTCGTTCATTCAAAAGGTGTTACTAGTCCCAAAATTCGATAACCTTAATACAATCATACAAACATACCCTAGAATAATCATTAGGGTTCAAATTACATTAACAGTAATTAAACTAAGCATAAAGTAAAGTCTGCTCCTTGCAAACTATTACTACATCTTTCCTTTACCCTTGTCCTTCCCTAAAATTCGGGCTTAACTGTAATAGAAGTCATGATATAGCAAGAATGTGCAACAAGTTTGCTCAGCAAGTTTAAATACAGCAATAAAGGATATATCATGATGAACGGAATATATATAAAGGAATTCAACAATATGAATATCAGAAGCAAGGATAATGATTGCTTTTAGAATAATTAATAGTCAAGTAGACTTTGAACTATAAACCTTCAATGGAATTAATAGCTGATTGACCCTTTGGTTACTAGCTACAGAATAAGTACTTGAGGGGATCAGCCTCGCGTACGCCATGTATATGCATAACATTCAACGCTGCTATTTGTATCTTATATTAGATACTTGGGGTACTCCTCTAAATATAAGGGGTGTTCTCTTCAGTCTAAGAATCCACACCATCAATTGGCCTGGATAGCTTTTATAAAAATTTTATACAATTGTCTGACCGAACAAGGGTTCAGACTCTATCTGACATAGTTCAAGAATTATAGAACTTTAAATAATGTATAAGTCCAAGACTATACGAACTTAAGTGCACCAAGTGCGAATATCAATATGATCGATGTGGAATAATTGAAAAGTAATTAAACCACCTAAAGCATGCTTGGAAATAAAGTTCAAGCTTAAATAAATAACTTTCAACACCATAATAACTTGCTCAATACAATATGAGAAGGATAGAAAACTTGCACAATAAAGAGTGAAGTTCAGAAACTTGCATTCAATATAACAATCAAAATAAAGTTAGGAAACTTGCACATTGTACGAGTTTGTGTAAGTTAGGGAACTTGCCTGTTTGTTCAGCTACAAATAATCTATCTTTAATTAATTTGCATTGAAACGACCTAACATTAACAAGTTGGTCTCTCAATTAGTATTGTGTAAACTAATATGTGTCCACAGTTACAAGAATCTAATCATCATGCTACGTTGTCATTTTATGTTGTTATCTCATATAAGCATATACCAATAGGGGTCAGACCATATTTTGCATTTTAAGCACCAATATGAGTTTACTAACATAATCAGGAAACAAGTAGATTGCACCAACCCTAAAAATAGACTGGCGCAGCTGCGCTGGTATTGGCCTTAGGAGTGGCGCAGCTGCGCCACATTAACAAGTTGGTCTCTCAATTAGTATTGTGTAAACTGATATGTGTCCACAGTTATAAGAATCTAATCATCATGCTACATTGTTATTTTATATTGTAATCTCATATAAGCATATACCAATAGGGGTCATGTGACGCCCCCAAATTCCAGGACCGCCACTTGGTCTCTCGAATTCGGTTCATCACGTGCTCATGGTAATACATCATAATAATAATAATTAAATATCATACGATCACAGCGGAAAATCTATTTTAGAATAATTTACAATGATTTATTATAATTATTCCCCCAAGTCTCGCAACCTACAGTACTTAATAGATTACCTAATAATATCAGTTAACGACTTATTACATAATCTAACTTAAGCTTAAACATAATCAAATCCAGTCTTACTACATCATCTTCATACAATATGAATATATTTAAAACATAACAGACATAAGCTAGTTGGTAGCTTTGCCCTTGCCCTTATCAACGCCCGAAGGTTCACCATGCTCTGCCTTAACTGAAATGTTTTAAGGAAAGCAAGAATGAGCACAAATTGCCCAGCAAGTAATATACAATAAGGGTGAGTAATAAGATTCTCAATTCTCGAAAGGGTATAACAAGATTTGATAGTTCAAGAATAACAAGAATATCAATAGTTCTCAATATCAGTCGCTAAGGACAGGATAATATCAATATGATTCAATAATAAGTCAATTCAAGATTTCAAATAATTGAATACTGAGTAGTCACTACGGACTATGAACTTCTACTAGAATTGACAGTAATAAACTGAAAATCCAACAAAAACAGGTACAACAGGTGATCAGCCTAAAGTACCCTTGTTATGCATAACAATCAACCATACTCAAGTGTGCACGTCGGTTCTCCGACAATTATATATTCCCTTCAAAGAAGGTTGTTCTTCTCAGTCAAATACAAGATCCCGCACCAATCAATTAGTTTGGGTCGCTTTTCAATAATATAAGTCTAGCCGAATCAAATGGCATAGACACTTTCACAATATTCAAGAACAATACTAAGTTCAACATGAATAATAGCTTTAATGAAATAAGAGTTCAAGTATGCTAATTCGATTCAACCGATTAAATAGGAAACTAGTTCGCAATACACAAGATAGGATACTTGCATAGTAAAAGAGTATAAGTTAGGAAACTTTCACAATCATAGATTTCCTTGCATAAAGTAATTGCGTCGGTTAGGATACTTGCACTTTAAAAGAGTGTAAGTAAGAGAACTTGCCTTTAGCGTAGTTTATCCACGAAAAGCAAATCAACACTTTCGAATTCCTATCGTAATACAGTTACGTATATATATGATATTCATTAGTCATATAATTTAACTTCACATTTTCTCTTTGAATATACGATCAACACATAAGCTAAGTTTTACCTAGCTACACAGTTATATAGAATATAATTTCTATCCTTAACGTTCCTTCTTTAGAGTTTAAACGCATTCTCATATTATATAAGATCTCAACAATTAGCAAACATGCTTGCATATTATTAATATCTCATAAGACCACAATCAATACTAAATATATTTTATTTTAGCAAGTTACGGCATCTCCTTAAGTTAACCGTCGAAATCGGGTTCAAGTAACATCATATAATATCACGTAGCATGTATTCATATTTAAAGGATACTTTACATGCTTGTATAACTTTTCCAAATCCAATCGTACATGGTATAGGTTCTTAAGTTAATACTTAAAGCCATTCAAGGACACGAACTCATATGGTCTAACATGGTCGCTTTTAAACACATAAGATATTCATATAACTTGTATTAGTCATGCTCATGAGTACTCGTATTGCATATATGTAGCTAGCATTGTTATTATCTTGAAAACATGCTTTGTTCATGCTAAACTTTAATCATGGCAACTAATCATGGTATATATACATGCATGACACATGAATGAGTCTAAGAGTACTATCACATGTGTTCATAAATGTCAAATTCTAATTCTCGTCATAACATACCAACGTTCACGTTCAAAGCTTATACTTTGTTAGTATAGTTCATTAATAAGGTCTATCATGTTCATGCTTCCTTATGAAACCCATATACACAAGTTAACATGCTTTTCATGTATTTCAAGGCCCTATAAACATGCTCGAAAAGTCAGAATGTATACATGGTTTCTACATGTCAATATCAACCTTCAAAACTTGTATTTTTGTTAGAAAGGTGCACTAGTTGGGTTCACATGTCCATATTATATCACGGAACCTATATACATAAGTTAGTATGCATTTCATGTGTTTCTAGGTCATACTAACATGTCTCGAAAGTCAGAATATTAACATGCTTCATATATGTTAACGTCGTTCATGAAACTTTAAGTTCGTTTTCAAACTATATGTCGTTTGGTTAACCATGCATGCTAATATACTAAAACATGCTCACATTGCCTCATTAGGTTTATATGTATGTATTAATCATGCTTTCATGCTTGTTTAAACAAAAATCAAACAATTAGTTCATAACAGTTTTGTTGCAGAATGCAGAAAAACTGAACACAGAGGCTGGCGCTGCGGCGCGGCACAGCAGCTCACTACTGGCGCTGCGGCGCGAGTGGCGCTGCGTGCGGCGCTGCGGCGCGGGCTGCGGCGCGAGTGGCGCTGCGGCGCGGGCTGCGGCGCTGCGGCGTCGAGGCAGTTTTCTGCAGTTCAGACTGCAGCGAAATCCGACCAAAAACCTCCCATTTCATCGATTTCAACATACCCAGATGCTATTAGACTTGTTTAACTTACTAACACGTACATATATGCTTATATAATAGTCAATAGCAATTATCAATTCCCAATTTCATGAACACCAACTAATTTCACGATATTTGATGTTTTTACAGAAATCTCAGAAATGGAAACACCAAAAATGAAATTGAAGAGCAATGAAGCATATATAGTAATTCTAATCACATATATAAGTCCTTTAAACAACTAATTATTATTCTCAATTCACAAAACCATAACTTCCAACTGAAATCAAGAATTCACGAATAGAAATTTTGACAGAAAATGACAATGAAGATACGAAGAGGATTTATACCTCTGTAAATGATTTAAGCTTGCTGCTATCTCAATAACACTGATATATATATATATATGCTCTCTAGTCTCACTTAGCCAAAATGCTCAGCAAAAGAAATGTGAAGGAGATGAGGCTATATTTATAGAACTCCCATTATACAGACAAAGCAATTGTATCCCATATCAAACTAACGGATTATAGGAATGCATGAAGGTTATCAAAGGGTAGGTAATTAGTGGTTGGATTCATCATGAATCCCACTCCCTCCACAATCATGAGCTATGAAATGCTAGTTGCTGAGTTTGGGGAGAAGAAGAAGGAATAGGCCTTAGCTGTATGTCAAGCACGTGAAGAGCAAATGGGACACTTAAAATGAGACAATTGATTTAACTCCTCAGCATTTGCAAATACTACACTTGTATATACACACCATATACATATGTTATATATATATATGTACTCTTAGGTTATAATTTAAATCACAATGTACTTCACATAATGTAATAAGTGTAATTTACACACATATAATCCAGGTACGTTTATCTTACTGATATAATACCATCGGATACTACCACATTACATTATATCATATATTATTAAATTGTATTACTCAACAATTATTTATAATAGATCCATGATACATTATTTTAATGTATATCCACACATCATTTGTCACTTACACATATCATAACATATAGTTACTATACATTTAATTCGCATGCTTGCACATATAATTTCTCATCTTATAATTTGAATATTAATTAATAATATACACATATTCTACATCCATCAATATAATTGTTAACCTCCATAACAATTTAATTAACCCTTATATGATTAATTATCACTTTGATATAAATCTTATTGTATTTATAAACACGTTGCTCATTATTATTAAGTTTCTTGCAATAATAATAATCACATATTGTTAATCGATCCTCATTAGTATTTTATAACAGTTAATTAATATTCTTCGATTAACAATTAATATAGATTAATTGTTCGCTTAAATTAATATAATCATTCTTATATTACGCCACTGTGCCACACAAGGCAATCAACGAGTTTATCACAAACTCCACCAATTTCTCAATTATTATAATTATTCAATTATATATAATTGAATTAATTCATCTCATAACACAAAATCATTTATATTCAAATAAATTCTCATTTCCATTAATATATTTATTTAATAATATATGGAAATTCTCGGGTATTACAGGTCAGACCATAATTTGCATTTTAAGCACCAATATGAGTTTACTAACATAATCAGGAAACAAGTAGACTGCACCAATCCTGAAAACAAACTGGCGCAGCTGCGCTGGTATTGGCCTTAGGAGTGGCTGTGACGAATGAATTTTTTTTAAAGTTATTTGAATATTTATGGAGATAAATAAATATTTTTAATGATTTAATTATTGAATTAAATAATTAATTCATGAATTTGTGGTAGATTAATTTAACTATATGTGTGACATTAATTAAATTAATATGTAGTAATTTAATAGTTCAAAGAATATATTTAATGGAGTTTATTTGATTAATTGAATTAATTAAATAAGCATATGTTACTTTAGTTAATTTAATAATTAATTAATGAATTGACATAATTAATAAATAAAAATATTAATTATGTGACAATATGATTTAATATAAAATTTATTATATTTTATTTAATTGATTTAAATAAAATTGATTGGTTAATAAAAGTGTTACAATTAACTATATACTAAACTAGTTAATTAAAATAAATGAAAAGGGAATTAAGGGTGTAGCCAAACAAGGCCTTAAGGGGAGTTAGTCCGTTTGTGATACAACGGATATATTATATATACGTATACTATTCTGTTAAACGGAATTGTTTTCATTTTGTTCAAAGTCAGAGAAAGAAAGAAAAACTTAGAAATTTTCAGAGAGAAGAAGAAGAAGAGAGAAAGAGATTTGAGGAATCCTGAGTGTTGTTTTAGATTTATCTTCATACTAACAAAGGGTAATCTTCTTTCAAAGTTTTTAAAATTAAGTTTTCCAAAGTTTTTCATATACGTATTCTAAAGTCTGTGAAAATTTGGGTTTCCCAATTGGGTTATGATATGGCTTTATCTGTATGGGTATGTGATTATAACATGTTTTCTAACGTATATACATGTTTTAAAGTAATCAATTTTATATAATTTGGCCTTAATTGGTTTTTTCGAAAAGTTACAGAGTTTTCTACAATGTTATAAAATTTCTCTGTCAGTACTTATTTTTAGGAAATTAAAGTGTGAGGGTATTATATATGTGACCGTATATGTTAGTATTATGTGTTGGATCATGTATCCATGATTTACACTGATCACACCAAATAACTTTGTTAATAAATGGGTTTGATGAAATTACAGAGTATTGAATATGGGTGAATAACCCATATGGGTTAAATTAATGATTGAATCATATGTTTATATTTAAATTGATACATGAATATGATTGTATATGTTAAAACAAAGAAAATGTAATTGAAATGAATGAATTCGGTGTAATAACGAATCCGTAAGGAGATTTTTATGTTTTTCATTAAACTCTTGAAAGTTATGAAGAACAGTGAATTTGATGATGTTAATTCGTATAATTTTATGTGTTAAAATGTTAAGAATATGTTAGAAGTGTTATATAATGTTCCTATGAAGTTTATACTTCATGGGTAACACTACAAATCATTATATTGGTGTAAAATTGGAGAAAATGGCCAAATTCTGTGTTCGTTCGCGAACTTCAGATTCTGAGTTTCAGCAGCCGCGCGGCCGCGCCTGTCCGAAAATTTTGAAAAAAATTGTTAAGTGTTAAAAATTTGTGAAATGTGTTTTAAGTCTAATGAACATGAACACATGTTGTATAAATATAATAAAATATTGATATGAGTTTAATAATTTATGTTATGTGATTAATTAATAAATTAATTACGTGATTTAAATTATTATTTGTAAAGGTTAAATAATGTGTTATAAACATTAAGACATTATTTTAAATCTAATTAACATGATGACATGTTATGTATGTAATGAGTTATTAATACAAGTTAATAACTTAAGTTACGTGATTAATTAACAAGTTAATTAATCAACGTAAACCATTATTTGAAAGCCTAATAATGAGTTTGAAGAATACTATTGTAAATCAATAATCATATCGAACTTCTGATTAATTGATATTGTGAATGTATTGATAGGTAAGAGTAATTAAAGAAGTGAGTAATAACTGTAACTTGCGCACGAGGCAAGTTTTCTATCCCTAACTTATTATTATTGTTGGGCAAGTTTCCTAAACTAAACTCTTTAAATTAAGCAATTGTTATGCTTAATTACTATTGTTGAGAAAATTCTTACTCTTGAATATCCAAGTTTAGAATTTCACATCAGATGCCATGATTCTTTTAAAAGTATCATTTAAGTGTACAATACTTATTCGATTGTATACCTTGAGAAGTTAATATTCAATTTGAATATCATTTATTGAGTTATCCAAACCAACTTTATTTGATGCGGATTCTGATGTCAAACTGAGATGAACAACCCTAATATAGGGGATTAATGAAGATGCTTTAAGCATTAAGATAATGTGCACAGTATCAGTACGAAGGGCTGATCTCCCTAAGTACGAGAAGTAAAGTCTATAGTCTTATGATTGTTAAAGGTTGGAAAGGTTAATATACTTGGCAACCTAAGACTCGGTTCAAGGTCTTAATGACCCTCAGAAGTAATTTGACTCTCGATTAATATTCTTGATTCAAAAGTTGAGAAGTAATTTGACTATTGATTAATATTTTTGATTCAAATGTTGAGCTTTCTGTTATTCAGAATTCTTTCACTCGCATGTTATTATTCTGTCATATTTTTATACTTGCGGGCATTCGTGCTCACTCTTGCATAATAACATTGCAGCTAATAATGAACGAAGTGATGTACCTTCTAGTAGGCAAAGGAAAAGTTAACAAGTGATGAAGACTTGTGTTGTCATGAATAATGTTAAAGTTCAAGACTTATGTGTGATGATTTAAGACTTATTTATTTACGTTTCTGCAACAGAGATTTAAGGTTAAGTTTAACCTGGGATTTATAATGTATTATTATTTTAGATGATGTAAGATGATGATTTTTTTATCTAATAAATGAATTTCATTATTTATGGGTAGATAGTTGTATGATATTGGAACAGTAAACACCAAATCCTGTGGAAATTAAGATACCGGATTTGGGGGTGTCACAAGTTGGTATCAAAGCCGTAGGTTATGAACCTTAGGTGGGGGGAAAACCTTAGGATAGTAGCCTTCGTGAAGATAGTAATGACAACTCTGATTGAGTTCTAAGAAAGATAATAAAATTACCTTATGTGCTATGTGCTTATGTGTTCATACTTGTTAGAGTATTGATTAGTATCACGTAAAAAAAAAACTAAGACTTAAAACTTATTTTGTCAGGATGTCAGATACTGGAGGAGCTAGTCAGCCCAGGGATGTTGTACCCCTAGAGACTAGAGATGAGGAGCCCGGGACATACATACTGTCTGGGAGCAGTTAGTACAGCCAGAGCCATCTCCTGTGATTCCAGATGTTGGTCAGGAGCATGAGCCAGAGATTGACTCAGAGGAGGACCCTGAGGAGGTCGAGATCCCGGCTGAGGCAGCCGAGGAGGAGGAAGAGAAAGACCCTGAAGAGGAAGAGGAGGAGGAAGACCCTGAGGAGTTCCCACCGAACTCTGTCAGTGCTGATATGTATGCTTTATTGTATGATCGCAACGTAGAGTTACGAGATACGATTGAGCAGCAGAATGAGGAAGTTGAGACACTCCACACCCGCCTTGGGAATGTGGAGTGGGATTTGGTTCATGAGAAGGGCCAAACTGAGCAGAAGACAGAGGAGATTGAAAAGTTAAAGAATGAGTTGAAAGAGAAATCTAAAAGACTCGCTATAGTGGAAGAAGCTTGGGAGAGAAATGCACGACGTGCAGATCTGGCAGAGGATGATGCGCCTGCAAAGAGAGTTAAGGTTGCAGAGACGTGCTACACGTTTCTAAGGGCAATGGATAAGGCCCAAACCGAGTTATGAGATATCCAATTCAGTTTGAGGGACTGCCTGGGTATATGTTAGATCGCAGGACTATGTCCCGCATTATAGAGGAGGAACGTAGTGAAGCTGTCCGACGCCTTAGTAGGCCGTGATAGGACAATATGATATTGTTAATGTTTAAATAATCGTAAATAATGTAAATTCCGATGTGATTATAAACAAAGGAATATTGTGATAATGTAAATCCTGTAGAAACTTTATTTCAGGATAGTTGATGTAAATGGCAGAAATGCTATCGTATTATATTAAAAGCTTTTGGTTTTAATAAAATAATAAAGTTGTTTAAGATGATATGGGTTAAGTGAGTATGTTAAAGTATTTAACATTATGTGATACTCTTTGGAGTAGTTAATGTAAATTCCGATGTGATTAAAAAATAAAGGAATATTTTGAGAAATTAAATCCTGAAGATTCTTTATCTTGGGATAGTTGAAGTAAATGGCAGAGATGCTATAGTACTATGTTTAAAATTTTTAATTTAAATAAAATATCAAAGGTTATTTGAAAATTAAAGAGTTAAAGTGGTTATGTTAAATATTTGAGTTAAGTCTTAAATATTTAAGAGATCGAATAAAGATCTATTGAGCATATATTCTTAACAGAAATATGCCACCAAGAAGGAGACAAAATCGTCAACAAGCCCAAGAAGGGTCAACCAATAACAACAATGATGCCAATGCGAACCCCGTTCAGCAGTTGGTAAATCTGTTGGCTGGAGCGATGAACAATCAGCCTCAAGCTCCACCAAACACCTCATTTAAAGACTTTAAAGTAGTGGGACCGCCAGATTTTAAGGGTTCCACGAACCCAATAGAAGCTCAGACTTGGGTTATGGAAATGGAAAAAAATTTTGAGATCGCCCGAGTTAGGGAGGACCAGAAGACCGCCTACGTGATATTTATGTTAAAATCAGAAGCCAGCTACTGGTGGCAGGCAAATAAGATCAGGGGAGGAGAAGGAGTAATAACCTGGGAAAGGTTTAAGGAAATGTTTTTCGAGATGTATTTCCCGACCAGCTCCCAAAATCAAATGGAGGTGCAGTTTCTGGAGTTGAAGCAGGGGAATATGTCTGTGCCCGACTACGCGGCAAAGTTTAACGAATTGTCTAGGTTTGCCCAATATCAGGTGCATACTGACGAAAGAAAGGCTAGGCGTTTTGAACAGGGATTGAAACCCTGGTTGTATAGCAAGGTGTCAATGTTTCAATTGAACATTTTTGTCAGAGTTCTGGAGAAGGCCATTCTCGCTGAAGGTGGAAACGAAGTAATGTCTAAGTACAATCAGGATCAAAAGAAGAAGAAGAATGATAGTGAAGGAAACAATAAGGCTAGTGGCAGTCACACAGGGGGAACTAATAATCATAAACGAAAATGGAATGACAACCCGTCGTCTGTAGGTCAGCAAGGTAGTCAGAAGAAAAAGTTAGAACCATGCCCAACCTGTGGGAAGACTCATTTGGGAGTCTGCATGAAAGGAAAAAGAGTTTGCTACAATTGTGGTCAGGAAGGCCACATAGCACCTAACTGCCCTAACCCTAAGAAGGGCGCCTGCTACACGTGTGGGTCAAAGGATCACTTAGCTAGAGAATATCCAAAGAAGGCATCTAGAGGCGCAGGGCCAGGTGGACATAAGGGAAATAATAGTGGAAATCCTCTTACCATTATCGGATCGACTTTGACAAACCGACCAACTGCAAGGACATTTAACATGTGATGAGTGGGATTTATACCCGCAAATCGGATACCTTATGGCTTAAATTGTTTCCTGATCGTCGTAGTTTTTATATAGTTTTATATGTTTATTGTATTAATATGCTTAACCGATGTTTTGCAGGCTTTACAGGACTTTTCTAGCTTTTAGGGGACAAAACGGAGAATTTACATACACTGGCGCCGCAGCGCCAATGTCTAGTCTTAATCTCGCGCCGCGGCGCCGCCCCTGGTCCTTGCTGATGTCATCCTGGCGCTGCAGCGCCACAGTTCCTTTATGGGCTCGCGCTGCAGCGCGACCTCCGGTCTTTTGATTTTAATATGGCGCCGCAGCGCCACTTATAAGCTGATTGCCCGCGCCGCAGCGCGACCTCCGGTGCCCAGGCAGAAAAGGCTTGCTTTTAACCTAGAAAAAGGAAACAAACAGAGATAGAGACACAGAGAGAGAGCCTCTGCCAAAGAGAGCGAGAAGAGGGAGGAGAGAAAGAAGACTGGGATAGAATCGGTTAGCTTAGCTTAGGATAGATTAGATCTCTTTTGTACTTTCTCTCTCTAGTTATTGGGTAATGTTTGTAAATATAGATTAGGTACATTAGGGTAAAGTTTGGGTTTTCCTTGGAGCAACAAGAGCAGTGAGCTACACGGATTGGAGAGCTTGAAAGGAGCGAAATGCTTGGAGACTGAAGAGCCTTGACAGAGTTTATTCTTGTCCATTATTTCCTCTATTTTTGTAATCCATAAATGTTGTCTTTATTGCTACTTATATTTTGTTCAATAGCTATGAACTAAGTATTGGCTCTAAGGTTATAATGGAACCCTTTGTTAGTTAAATTGATTGTCTTCTCTCTTTGGTTGGCACCATATGGTTTGGTTTAATATATTCATGCTTAACGATTCTCACTAAGACATTAGTGATGATTTTGGTAATCTATATGATATCGAAAGAAGAATTATAGATTTACACCTAAATATATTGGCATGTGATTATGGGTTTCGACTACATAAGTTGTGCATAGAATAGACATATATCTGTGTGCCACGTGTGACCTAATTGAGAACTTATGCTTAAATCCTTGTTAGGTTAATTCGCATAGACATGTGTAGGATTATCACTTAGTTTGGATGTTCTTTTCTGTTCTATTCCCTTTCGGGTGGATCTGGAGAGGATATGTTTGTGCATACCTCGACAGAGGTGTATGAGCACCTGTGTGTTCTCGGTCGACAAACTGTCGTGACCATTAAGACCAAAGAGAGAAGGGTAGGAAGTTTGATGAAGCATAGCACGCCAGGTGTTCGACAGAATGCCTGTGTGGGGTGAAGTTGTAACCTTAGCTTGTAATTCCTTCGATTACCATTCGTTATCCGTTTACTTGCTTTAATAATTAGTTATAACTAGTTTAACCGCACTCCTATTAGTTTACTGTTCGAATAAGACTAAAGCGATACAAAGTTGGTATTTGGTAAATATTAGTGATAGTTCCTCGTGGGTACGACACTTTTCTTATCACTGTATTACTTGTTAGACCGCGTATACTTGCGCGTGTTTAGTGATCGGTTTTCCGACCAACAAGTTTTTGGCGCCGTTGCCGGGGAACTATTATTCTAATATTGTCCAATATTGATTTAAATCAATTTAGTCATAATTTGAACGTGTTTATATTTCTTTTATTTGTTTGATCTTCCTTTGTGTTTTTAAGTTTATAGGTTATGGACGATCAATGTTATCAATGGCCTTATGAGAGGACTACACAACCAAACTCGGAAGGACTCGAGAAATTGCGAGCTCAAATTGCAAATGTCTTGAGGTTTTCTGATAATCTTGAGTGTGAGTCCACTCAGACTGCCTACTATCAGGAACAAGCTGACATTGAACAGATTTCCTATCATCCAAACTGTCAGGGTTATCCAAACTCTTGGGACTATAGTCAAGAGCAATATCATGATCCGAATTACTCCTATCTGAATCAATTTGAATGTCCATCTCCTCCGCAGTATAAGGTGACATTCCAACCCAATGAGAGCTTTTCGGCAGACTTAATAGAAGAGAAAAGGCTTGAAGAGCTCCTCACCAACTTTATAGAAAGAAATGAGGTTCGAATGGCATGCCAAGACGCCTCATTGCAAAGCCTCGAAAATCAATTGGGACAACTCGTCAATGCCATCATAAATCTATCGCAGGGCAATCTACCGGTCATAACCGATCTCAACGATGAAGCAGTAGAGCATTGCACGGTGGATACGCAAGGAGAAGGCGGTGAGTCTCACAAAGTTGTTGAGGGAGATGTCAAGGTGCAAATCGTCCAACCGGTGGAGTCTGAAGTTGGAGAAAAGAGGATAAAGAGTGGTTGTATTGTCAAGACTAATCAACAACCGGAAACCACGCTCACGATTGTGGAAACCCTGGAGGGCCCGCTAGTGCACAAAGAACGCTTTCAACTTGATGAAAAAGGCGAATTAGTGGATAATTCCAGTGGTGAAAGATTCTTCGTGCCGATGGGTGAAGAAAACGAGGATGATCAATCATCCATGTCCGCCACAAATTTTAAGGAATTGACAAATAGGCGGCATGAAATGGTCAATTTTGCTTATGAGCCGGATTGAGCGGCATCGGTATAGTCAAGCCGACGACTTTAAAACAAGCGCTTGGTGGGGAGGCAACCCCATCTCAGTATCAATTTTCTATGTTTTCTTTACTTATGTCTAGTTTATATTGTGTCTTTTCTTTTTACCATGTAAACATCATTGCCAATGCGTATGCTTTTGTGATTATAGCAGGCAGCATGTTATTTAGTATGTTGCTAGTGTATATCTTAGTTAGAGTTTAGTATATAGCATGTTGTTTACTTAGCATGTTATCTGTGTAATATATGTTGTCTAATACATGGTTTTTGTGCAGAAAAACTCAGATACAAGGCTAGCGCCGCAGCGCCAGCATATGCCCTGAACTTCGCGCCGCAGCGCCATGTTAAAAATGCAAATTTCCTATCCTAGCGCCGCAGCGCCCAGGAACAAAAGGGGACTCGCGCCGCAGCGCCAAAATCAGAAAAAGCTACTGCCAAGTCGCGCCGCGGCGCCAATCAATGAAGGAATTCTCGCGCCGCAGCGCCGGTAGCGAATTTTGGTTTTTAAAAAAGCAACTGAAGCCAGCAGTTGTGCCCATTACCTCCCATTTCTCTCGACCCATATCGGCAGTACAAGCAACCCAACCGTCACTTTTCTCCACAGAACCCCCACCCTCTGCATAACACAGTCGACTCACACAAAATCATACCATTGCTCAAGTCAAGCGAGAATCCAAAAGAAGATCAGCAGCAAACTAGGGTTTTTCCCCCTTTAAGGTATTTTATTTGGATTTCAACCAGTCACTAAGATATATTGATAGAATTGTTGGGTTGGTGCTTTGTTGGTGTTTTTCTTGTTGTGTGATTTGGGTGATTTCCACTAACGGAAATCGGGAAAGAGCATTGTCAAGCAAGGGCTGTCCAAGTGGATTTTCAGAACGCACACAAGGTGTTTGATAATTTGCCTAATAGAGAAATTTGACGGATTTGGCTTACAATTAGTGGGTTTTATTGGGGATTTACTGCCTATTTCTTTAAGGGTTGTTTCTATAGAGAGTGGCATTGCTTAGGTACTATTTTTGTCCACACCAGCTGCAAATTCTGACATGGCTTCAAAAAGGCAACGCCTGAGTGTCGGCGGTTCCTCGTCCGCAGCACCAATGGCATGGGACAATACCAAATTTGTTAACGAAGAGGCATGGAAACGATACAAAAGCTCCTTTGCCGCACAAAATTTGATTCCTGAACGGGGTTTGAGGCCTGACAAAACAAAGGATGGCGAGTTGTTAGCAATGATTGCCGGTCGCCAGTGGGTGCACTTCACAAAACCTCCTGAGTCGGCCATTGTATCTGTAGTTAGAGAGTTCTATGCAAATGCTAGTCCCGAAGGTCCTGCTGTTGTTCAAGTTAGGGGGCGGTCAGTGGCGTTTGGAAGCCAAGCCATCAATACACTGTTCGCGACGCCCGGTTTCCAGGGTAAGGACTATATGGAGCAGGGACTCCGCAGCTATGACCTCGAGGATATTGTTAGGAGGCTCTGCAAGCTTGGGACTACATGGAAGACAAATGACTTCACGGGTGAGAGGACCAGTTTCCCGCATGCTGCACTCAGTCGCTATGGGAAGGCATGGTTCAGCTTTATTTGTGCCAACATGATCCCGACTCGTCACCTGAGCAACGTGACTAAGGATAGAGCGATCCTATTATTTGCCATTGTCACGGGTCTAAACGTGGACATCGGAGTTCTCATCCATGAGTCCATCATAAAGGCAATCAAGAGCAATATCTCTACGGGACTTCCACATCCATCCTTGATCACCCGACTGTGCAAGAGGGCAGGTATCCATTGGGGGCCAGAAGAGATAGCTTTGTCGCCCATGTCAGTCATTGACCATCAGACCATCTCACACTTCGATGTGTGGGACGGGGCTATTTCTCATGTTAGAGGCGAAGGATTCGGACCACCTACTGAGCCACCTCCTACAGCAGAGCCTTCACAGCCACCAGACGCAAGCCCAGCTTCACAGGGACTACTGGCAGAAATCATGGCATCCCTCACTCTACTACATCAGAACCAGGATGCTAATGCTCAGAGGCAGCAGAGGCACATAGCAGCGGTGGCCTTGAGGCAAGACATAGCGATGCAATATCAGGCTGAGCTGGTCAACACGATGCAGAGCATATACACCGTGTATAGTGGCGAGGATTCTGAGTTTACGCCATTCCAGTTCCCAGAGCCTCCTGTCTTCCCACCATACCCTCCACCATCACCGCCCGCCGAAGCTGACGAGGACGCTGCTGCTGCCGAATGACCAGACTTCAGGGAAGCCTTCTTGGTTAGAGTGATATATGTTTAGCAATGAGGGCATTGCTCAACTTAAGTTTGGGGGTGTTATGGTTTATTATCTGTTTTATTTCTGTCTATTGCCATGATAGGTTGCTATTTTAGTACTTTGCTTAGGTTTTTATCAGGATTGTAGTGCAGTCATTTTGAACTGCGGTATTATGTTTTGGGTTTATTATGATGGATGCCATGAACAGTTTGTGGTTATTTATTAACGCTTTGGTTATTATTAGCATGTTTGTGGTTTTTAGCCATCTTTTTGGGGCTTTTACAGATTTATATGCTTGTGCCATGTTAATGGCTTTATTACCCTATTTTGAGCTGCTTTTATGCAAGGGTGGTTTATTTTTCACTAATTTTTTGATTGTGGCTAATGACAAGCGTCATGTAATTATGCTTATCTCTTCGAGTCGTGTCAAGCATGTATGAGCTAGGGGTTGTTTAATCGATAAGTTGAGACTGTTATTGATCCGTCCTTTTTAGCAAGCACCGACCGACTGGGCTAACTAGTTATTTTTTGAATTTAGTTCGCCTATTTATTGCTTTGGGAGTATGTTCACTCTTATAAACTTTCATTGTTACAAGGTAATAAAAGACTTCGACGCATATACAGTTTTGGATCTTGGATTCTGGCATGTTGTAAAAAAAAAAATTGAAAAGAAGATTGAATATCGAAAGTCTTGCGGTGGGTCGAGATGGAGCGTAAAACGCACTCATCCATAAACGCAGGACCGATGTTGAGATGGAGCATAAAATGCACTCGCCAAATAATCTTCAGATTTCGTAAAGTCTAATTTGGCTTATGTTGATTACGTGGCCTTTGCTGCTCGAGTTATTAGATTCATAGGGGTGTTCCACGCCTAGTGCCCTAAAGCCGTCTGGCTTGGGAGTCACTGATCAAAAGCTCATTAATGGGTAGCTCTGATTAGCCTAAGGTAATTAAGTACTGTCCGAGTCAGATTTTACTTTCTTTATGCTAGAATCTTTTGATCCTTGTCTGCAATTGCGTCTTATTCTTAATGCTTGTTGAATGTTTAAGTTACGGAGTGTGCATATGGGTATTAACAATCGACTGTGCGAACTTATTTGAGCAATGATTAGTTAGGATGGTTGGTCCCCGCACACACACGTAGAATGGATCGAATACAGTCTTATGCTTGAAGCTGAATGAACTCTTATGTAAGACCCCAACTTTTATGAATAAAGGTTTAATTTTCTTTATATATTATTTCGAAATAGTAAGGTGTTGATTTGATAAATATGAAAGTTATGGGTGAAATGTGCAAATATTTTTAAAATGAGCAAGTGGTTATAAAATATTCTTGTTGTCGGGGAATATTCGTTTGGTCGTGGAATATTCTTGTTGTCGGGGAATATTCGTACGACGGCGCAGCTATTTGTGGGCCCCACAACGGAATAACTGTCGGATATAGAAAGCGACAGAAATAACTTTTTTTACAAGATAACGGCGTAGTTGTTACCGTTAGTACTGTTGAAATACTCGGTGGTTAAAATACAGTACGCGGTGTTGCGCAGTAGCACACGGTATTGCACGGTATTTCGAATTATTGAGTCTTACGTGAGAAGGAACCTACTCAATTATTGTTACAGTATTTACTGTTCAATATTTTATATTATTGACTCAATAATTGCTACGTTGATATTTTATATTATTGACTCAATAATTGCTGCATTGATATTTTATTGACTCAATAATTGCTACGTTGCTATTTTTTATGATGGCTACAGTTGATATTTTGTAGTATTGATTCAATAATTGTCGTTGCACAGTATATTTAACGTTATCAACTCAATAATTCATATTATTTGAATAATATTATTAGATAGCATTATTGACAATGTCTAAGGAAGTTCTTTCCAGGAGGGGTTATTTAATTGCGCGCCAGTAAGGAGAAGTCCTTATCGGAAGGCCCTCTCTGTCCTGGGAACGACCTGGTTGTTAATATTGTAGTTCTATAATATTATTTGTGAATAATTAATTATTGATTTATATGATAAGGAAATATTTATTTTGGGGATATTAAAGAAGGAATTTGTGCTGGTGTGTTTTTTATCAGTATTTTGGTGTGAAAAATCATCTGTTTATGGATTTCGGATAATTTATGTTTGGAATTTGGAAAAATTTCCTTCTACAAAGTTGTAGAGAATTAAATTTCCTATGGAAAGGACATAGAATTTGTATTTTTCTGACAAAGGGGCTATTTATTATGAATTATTGAAGTTTCAGAAAATAAATATTTTTTTAATAAAATGGTGGGCCCCACTTTTGTTTCTTGGTTGAAAAATCCTGATTTCATAGCAGCCGACGGCGGAAATTTTTTCTTAAAAATATATTATTTTATTATTTTAGTCTCCTTTGGCATCCTAAGCTTTTCCTATAAATAGGGTGCTTAGGTTATAATTGAAAATCATACCAGAATCATAAGTTTTCTCTCTCTATAATATCGAGCGTATTTTTGTGAGTATTTCTATACTTTGAGTATTAGTATTCAGCGCAAGTTTCCTTCAATATTATATCCGATATTCCAATCAGAGATACTGTTCTTTTGAGGTAAGGGATGTTATTTCTTTCGTAAATGATGTTATTCTTCTCAATATCATTATACAAAAATATTGTCATGGATTTTATGTTGAAATTCTTACTTTTTCCGTCGGGGTTACTATTCACGTATACGGCACTATTCACGTATACGGCACTATTCACGGGAAAATTTATTTTTCTTCTATTTGTCCAAATTGTCTGTTAAGGTTACTATCTTTGATTGTATCCAAGTTTTGGGCTTTATTCTTGAATTTTGCTCCACAAAGTATTATTATGGATTATTCTTGAATTTGGATAAACTAAATGACGAATCCCTAATCTTTGTCTTTTATCTCACTGGATTCGTTCTTTAAAATATTTTTCATCATCCTCAGTCCTAAAAGGTGATGTAACTGAATATCTTTGGCCTGTAGAGCAAAGATGAATGATTACCTGATGAATATCTTTGGCCTGTAGTGCAAAGATGACAGGTGTTGAGATGAACATGACCACTGATGATACAAATGAATATCTTTGGCCTGTAGTGCAAAGATGAATATTTGATGAGATGGATATTGATTGATGTTACAGGGATAAAATATTGATGATGAACGGTTATTTCCGCTGCGAATATTGATCTAAAACATGTTGTCAATAATATTTTATCTGAACTGTTGAAGGCTAACGATAATTTATTTTCCATTATCTTAGTCATAATATTCTTTACTGAGCTAGTTGAGCTCACCCTTTTCATCTGTTGTCCTCTTCAGGAAATGAGAATGTTGCGGGGACTAGTCGGGGGACAGAGTGATGGTCCGAGTTAGAGCAGTAGTAGTCCTCACTATTTCTGATAAATAGTGTGATAATAATTGTAATGAGGACTTAGTTTGAATCTTAATATTTTCTACATATTTGTATTGACACTCATAGTTGTGTGGTCGTATTTTGCACGACCGTATGATATAAAGTTTGTATTTGAATTCTGTACCATGTATTTGGCGACTCAGAATGGGTTGGGTTGAATGGACCTATTCTGGGGGCGTCACAGTTGGTATCAGAGCTTAGGGATATGATCTCTGACGGAGATCGGGGAATAGAACTAGGAGGGGAGAGACGAATAAATCCTTCGCTAGTGTGTCCTACCTAAGCTTATGTGGTATTTAATTGGTCAGTCGGAGAATAGGGTTAATATGTGATATGTTGACTTGTTTAATTAACCATTGTTTTATAGCAGTATTTGAGAATGGCAGCTGAGAATGTTAACAACGAAGTGAATGAGACCGTGGAGACACCTTTAATCGTTAACCAGGAGAAAGTGCAACAAGAAGGCAATGTTCATCCTGAAAATAACGCTGGTCAGACGATAAACGATGAGATGTTTAGAAGTTTTTTTCAGTTCATGCAAAATCAGACGAGGGAGACTCGTGTGCAACATACAGGTGGAGATAATAACAACACGCGAGCTGTCACTGCCAAGCAGTTCAAAGAATTGGGACCACCAGAGTTTCTAGGAAAGCCAGATCCGATCAAGGCAGAGACATGGATTAAACAAATTACCAAGATATTTGATGTCTTGGGATGTACAGAGGAACAGAAGGTTTCATTCGCCACGTTTATGTTCCGTGGAGAGGCAGATTACTGGTGGGAATCCGTGAAACGTACCCAGTCTGCCGCACTCCAGATGTCTTGGGAAGCGTTCCAGAAACTGTTTAATGACAAGTACTTTCCTAAAAGTATTCGTCATATGAAGGAAGTAGAGTTTATCAGACTCGAGCAAAACAACATGACGGTATCCCAGTACGAGGCTAAGTTCGCGGAGCTGTCCAGGTTTGCACCTCATTTGGTGGAGAATGAGGAACGTATGACGCGAATGTTTCTAAGAGTTTTGAAACCCGAAATACGTCAATACCTCATTTCTCATAAATTTTCTCTATATTCAGATGTAGTGAACAGGGCCCAGTTGTTAGAACGAGATAATGATTATGTTCAACCGAGGGACCACAACCAAGGTCGTACCGGTGGCAGCAGTCATCGGAGCAATGACAACCAGCGAGGAGGAAAGTATGACAGAAGCGGTAACCACTCCGGTGGTTATCGTGGCCATGATAGTAGAAGAAGAGAATCGGGAGGAGATTTCAAAAAGAGAAGGTATAACAATGAGAACGCGAAGATGTCAACATCAGCACCAGCATCAACTGTTTCGAGGGGAGGAGAACGACCATCGGTCGTATGCTATAAATGCGGGAAAGAGGGACATATCAGCCCAAACTGCCCACAACAATTCAAAGGATGCTATAACTGTGGAAAAGAAGGACATATAGCTCGAGATTGTCCTGTTGCGAAACCAAATTCAGCGGGGGTGGTGATTCCAAAGGCGGTTGCAGACAAGTCAAAGTCGGTGATTCCTGGAAGAGCGTTTGTCGTGACAGCCCAAAACGCGAGGAATCCACACGAGGTGATTACGGGTAAGCTGATCATAAACTCTTACGAAGTTTACACCTTGTTAGATACCGGTGCTACCCATTCCTTTATTTCACCTGCTTGTGCTCAACGTTTGAACTTGACTTCTGATAAATTAGACTTTGCCTTATCTGTTGAAACTCCGTTAGGAGAAACCTTTGTTACATCTACAGTTTATAAATCTTGCTTGATTCAGATTGGTACCCTTACCTTACCTGTTGATCTTATATCTTTGAAAATACTTGCATTTGACGTGATTTTAGGAATTGACTGGTTAACCACTTACCATGCCAAAATTGATTGTTTTCGTAAGGTTGTTAGTTTTCATATTCCTAATCAACCTGTTGTGCGAATCCAAATCACCAAACCACTAAAATCAGTCAATATCATTTCAAGTCATAAAGCTATTCGTTTATTGAAAAACGGATGTCAAGCTTTCTTAGCTCATGTCACTGATCTAAATCAGAATACGTCAGATTTGAATAATATTTCCGTTGTTAATGAGTTTCCTGATGTATTTCCCGAAGAACTTCCCGGTCTACCCCCAGAACGTGAAGTTGAATTCTTTATTGACCTTGAGCCTGGTACAAAGCCTATTTCTAAAACCCCATATCGAATGGCTCCTATTGAACTTCAGGAGTTAAAGATTCAATTACAAGAATTGTTGGACATCGGTTTTATTCGTCCTAGTACGTCTCCTTGGGGTGCTCCTGTTTTATTCGTAAAGAAGAAAGACGGGAGTATGCGACTTTGCATTGACTATCGGGAGTTGAACCATGTCACCATCAAGAATAGGTATCCGTTACCTCGTATTGATGACCTGTTCGACCAGTTGCAAGGAGCGCAATTCTTTTCAAAGATCGATCTTCGTTCTGGATATCATCAGTTGAAGATTAAAACTGAGGATATTCCAAAGACTACTTTTAGAACACGGTACGGGCATTATGAGTTCTTAGTCATGTCTTTTGGATTGACTAATGCTCCTGCTGCTTTCATGGATATGATGAACCTTGTATTTAAGGAGTATTTAGATCAATTCGTTGTTGTCTTTATTGATGACATTCTCATCTATTCTAAAAGCCGTGAAGATCATGAACACCATTTGAAGTTGGTACTTCAAAAGCTTCGTGAGAACAAGCTATATGCCAAGCTGAAGAAATGCGAGTTTTGGCTTGAGGAAGTAGCATTCCTTGGGCACGTGGTATCGAAACGTGGAGTATTTGTGGACCCGGCGAAGATTGAAGCAATACAAAGCTGGGAGCAACCTAAGTCGGTGACCGAAGTACGAAGCTTTCTGGGCTTAGCTGGTTATTATCGGAGGTTCGTAGAGGGATTTTCTCGAATCGCTACTCCATTAACTCAGTTGACTCGAAAAGATACAAAATTCGTTTGGAGCGAGGAATGCGAGAAGAGCTTCAAAGAGCTCAAGAGGAGACTTATCTCGGCACCTGTTCTGACAATACCATCTGGTTCGGATGGATTTATTATTTACAGCGATGCTTCGGGCAAAGGGTTAGGATGTGTTCTCATGCAACATGGGAAAGTCATAGCCTATGCCTCGCGACAACTCAAAGAATATGAGAGGAATTATCCTACTCATGATCTAGAGTTGGCAGCAGTCGTTTTCGCGTTGAAGATCTGGAGACATTACTTGTACGGAGAGAAAGTAGAGATTTATACGGTTCATAAGAGCCTTAAATATTTCTTCACTCAGAAGGAACTCAACATGCGGCAACGACGTTGGCTTGAGCTGTTGAAAGATTACAATCATACTATCCAATACCATCCTGGAAAAGCGAACGTGGTAGCTGACGCGTTGAGTAGAAGATCATATGTGGGAACGAGTGCGATAATGTCAAGTATACGCGTAGAACCAGCTTTGATTGATAAAGTTAAAGCTGCTCAAGCTACAGATGTGGAGCTGATGAAGATGAAGAAGAAGGTGCAAGAAGGTGCCATTCCAGAAGCAAGAATCGATGAAGATGAAATACTTCGAGTCAACTCCAGACTTTGTGTTCCTAACGATTTCGACTTGAAGTATAGAATCATGATGGAGGCACACAACACACCGTTTGCGATCCATCCTGGGAGTACTAAAATGTATCGTGATCTTCGACATACATTTTGGTGGAGCAATATGAAGAGAGAGATCGCGGAGTTCATCTCGAGATGTTTAACTTGTCAACGTGTAAAGGCGGAGCATCAAGTGCCGAAGGGTCCATTGCAACCACTGGAGATTCCGAAATGGAAGTGGGAACACATTACGATGGATTTCGTTACGGGTCTTCCCAAGGTTTCTCAAGGCTTAGATGCGATTTGGGTTATTGTTGATAGATTAACCAAGTCTGCTCATTTCTTGCCGATACGAGAGACTTATTCCCTTGAACGTCTTGCTCATATGTACGTGAATGAGATTGTGAGATTGCATGGCATGCCAGTATCCATAGTTTCGGATCGTGATCCCAGATTTACTTCACGATTTTGGATCAGTTTGCAGAAAGCTATGGGCACGGACTTACGCTTCAGTTCGGCTTATCATCCTCAAACAGACGGACAATCAGAGAGGAGTATTCAAACTCTTGAAGATCTATTGAGACTTTGTGTTCTAGACTTCAAAGGGAGTTGGGATAAGTACTTACCATTGGTGGAATTCTCCTACAACAACAGTTATCAGGCAAGTATAGGCGTAGCTCCATTCGAGGCATTGTATGGGAGAAAGTGTCGCTCTCCAGTATGTTGGAACGAGGTGGGTGAAACAACATTGTTGGGACCGGAGTTAGTACGTATGACTACGGAAAAGATCCAAATAATCCGACAACGTATACAAACAGCACAAGATCGACAAAAGAGTTATGCGGATCTTCATCGAAAGGACGTGGAATTTAACGTTGGGGACCATGTATTGTTACGTATTGCTCCGTGGAAAGGAGTTACAAGGTTTGGGAAGAGAGGAAAGCTTAACCCATGATTCATTGGTCCATTTGAGATTCTTGACCGAATAGGAAATGTGGCTTATAGACTCGCTTTACCTCCAAGCATGTCTCGTGTTCATAACGTGTTTCACATATCCATGTTACGTAAATATGTGAAGGATCCAAACCGCATTATTGAGTTAGAATCAGACGAGATAGCCGAAGATTTAACGTACGAGGAGGTACCTGTCAAGATCTTGGATAGGAAGGAGCATGTCCTACGCTCAAAAATTATACCTCAAGTTAAAGTTTTGTGGAGAAACCAGGCTATTGAGGAAATGACCTGGGAGTTGGAATCGGAAATGAAAGCGAGGTATCCTCACCTTTTCGACATACCAGGTACGTACGTCAATTTCGAGGACGAAATTTCATAAGGAGGGGAGGTTGTAAGACCCCAACTTTTATGAATAAAGGTTTAATTTTCTTTATATATTATTTCGAAATAGTAAGGTGTTGATTTGATAAATATGAAAGTTATGGGTGAAATGTGCAAATATTTTTAAAATGAGCAAGTGGTTATAAAATATTCTTGTTGTCGGGGAATATTCGTTTGGTCGTGGAATATTCTTGTTGTCGGGGAATATTCGTACGACGGCGCAGCTATTTGTGGGCCCCACAACGGAATAGCTGTCGGATATAGAAAGCGACAGAAATAACTTTTTTTACAAGATAACGGCGTAGTTGTTACCGTTAGTACTGTTGAAATACTCGGTGGTTAAAATACAGTACGCGGTGTTGCGCAGTAGCACACGGTATTGCACGGTATTTCGAGTTATTGAGTCTTACGTGAGAAGGAACCTACTCAATTATTGTTACAGTATTTACTGTTCAATATTTTATATTATTGACTCAATAATTGCTACGTTGATATTTTATATTATTGACTCAATAATTGCTGCATTGATATTTTATTGACTCAATAATTGCTACGTTGCTATTTTTTATGATGGCTACAGTTGATATTTTGTAGTATTGATTCAATAATTGTCGTTGCACAGTATTTCACGTTATCAACTCAATAATTCATATTATTTGAATAATATTATTAGATAGCATTATTGACAATGTCTAAGGAAGTTCTGTCTAGGAGGGGTTATTTAATTGCGCGCCAGTAAGGAGAAGTCCTTATCGGAAGGCCCCCTCTGTCCTGGGAACGACCTGGTTGTTAATATTGTAGTTCTATAATATTATTTGTGAATAATTAATTATTAATTTATATGATAAGGAAATATTTATTTTGGGGATATTAAAGAAGGAATTTGTGCTGATGTGTTTTTTATCAGTATTTTGGTGTGAAAAATCATCTGTTTATGGATTTCGGATAATTTATGTTTGGAATTTGGAAAAATTTCCTTCTACAAAGTTGTAGAGAATTAAATTTCCTATGGAAAGGACATAGAATTTGTATTTTTCTGACAAAGGGGCTATTTATTATGAATTATTGAAGTTTCGGAAAATAAATATTTTTTAATAAAATGGTGGGCCCCACTTTTGTTTCTTGGTTGAAAAATCCTGATTTCATAGCAGCCGGCGGCGGAATTTTTTTTTTAAAAATATATTATTTTATTATTTTAGTCTCCTTTGGCATCCTAAGCTTTTCCTATAAATAGGGTGCTTAGGTTATAATTGAAAATCATACCAGAATCATAAGTTTTCTCTCTCTATAATATCCGAGCGTATTTTTGTGAGTATTTCTATACTTTGAGTATTAGTATTCAGCGCAAGTTTCCTTCAATATTATATCCGATATTTCAATCAGAGATACTGTTCTTTTGAGGTAAGGGATGTTATTTCTTTCGTAAATGATGTTATTCTTCTCAATATCATTATACAAAAATATTGTCATGGATTTTATGTTAAAATTCTTACTTTTTCCGTCGGGGTTACTATTCACGTATACGGCACTATTCACGGGAAAATTTATTTTTCTTCTATTTGTCCAAATTGTCTGTTAAGGTTACTATCTTTGATTGTATCCAAGTTTTGGGCTTTATTCTTGAATTTTGCTCCACAAAGTATTATTATGGATTATTCTTGAATTTGGATAAACTAAATGACGAATCTCTAATCTTTGTCTTTTATCTCACTGGATTCGTTCTTTAAAATATTTTTCATCATCCTCAGTCCTAAAAGGTGATGTAACTGAATATCTTTGGCCTGTAGAGCAAAGATGAATGATTACCTGATGAATATCTTTGGCCTGTAGTGCAAAGATGACAGGTGTTGAGATGAACATGACCACTGATGATACAAATGAATATCTTTGGCCTGTAGTGCAAAGATGAATATTTGATGAGATGGATATTGATTGATGTTACAGGGATAAAATATTGATGATGAACGGTTATTTCCGCTGCGAATATTGATCTAAAACATGTTGTCAATAATATTTTATCTGAACTGTTGAAGGCTAACGATAATTTATTTTCCATTATCTTAGTCATAATATTATTTACTGAGCTAGTTGAGCTCACCCTTTTCATCTGTTGTCCTCTTCAGGAAATGAGAATGTTGCGGGGACTAGTCGGGGGACAGAGTGATGGTCCGAGTTAGAGCAGTAGTAGTCCTCACTATTTCTGATAAATAGTGTGATAATAATTGTAATGATGACTTAGTTTGAATCTTAATATTTTCTACATATTTGTATTGACACTCACAGTTGTGTGGTCGTATTTTGCACGACCGTATGATATAAAGTTTGTATTTGAATTCTGTACCATGTATTTGGCGACTCAGAATGGTTTTTTTGAATGGACCTATTCTGGGGGCGTCACATCTTACTTATATCTGTGTTTGCCCTGTTCTTTGGGAGTAGCCATGATCGAGCTTAGAAGCCATGATGCTTGTATACAGTGATATTTTTATTTCGCGTGTGTTTTCTATTGTGAGTTTGTGTTAGATAGTTTGCTCGAGGACAAGCAAAGACTTAAGTTTGGGGGTATTTGATGAGTGGGATTTATACCCGCAAATCGGATACCTTATGGCTTAAATAGTTGCCTGATCGTCGTAGTTTTTATATAGTTTTATATGTTTATTGTATTAATATGCTTAACCGATACTTGCAGGCTTTACAGGACTTTTCTAGCTTTTAGGGGACAAAACGGACAATTTACATACACTGGCGCCGCAGCGCCAATGTCTAGTCTTAATCTCGCGCCGCGGCGCCGCCCCTGGTCCTTGCTGATGTCATCCTGGCGCTGCAGCGCCACAGTTCCTTTATAGGCTCGCGCTGCAGCGCGACCTCCGGTCTTTTGATTTTAATATGGCGCCGCAGCGCCACTTATAAGCTGATTGCCCGCGCCGCAGCGCGACCTCCGGTGCCCAGGCAGAAAAGGCTTGCTTTTGACCTAGAAAAAGGAAACAAATAGAGATAGAGACACACAGAGAGAGCCTCTGCCAAAGAGAGCGAGAAGAGTAAGGAGAGAA
The DNA here is from genome assembly GCA_020205555.1 of Panax stipuleanatus. Taxonomy (NCBI): domain Eukaryota; kingdom Viridiplantae; phylum Streptophyta; class Magnoliopsida; order Apiales; family Araliaceae; genus Panax; species Panax stipuleanatus. The sequence continues at coordinate 47,500,307 of CM035118.1, read as the reverse complement.
AGAAGACTGGGATAGAATCGGTTAGCTTAGCTTAGGATAGATTAGATCTCTTTTGTACTTTCTCTCTCTAGTTATTGGGTAATGTTTGTAAATATAGATTAGGTAGATTAGGGTAAAGTTTGGGTTTTCCTTGGAGCAACAAGAGCAGTGAGCTACACGGATTGGAGAGCTTGAAAGGAGCGAAATGCTTGGAGACTGAAGAGCCTTGACAGAGTTTATTCTTGTCCATTCATTTCCTCTATTTTTGTAATCCATAAATGTTGTCTTTATTGCTACTTATATTTTGTTCAATAGCTATGAACTAAGTATTGGCTCTAAGGTTATAATGGAACCCTTTGTTAGTTAAATTGATTGTCTTCTCTCTTTGGTTGGCACCATATGGTTTGGTTTAATATATTCATGCTTAACGATTCTCACTAAGACATTAGTGATGATTTTGGTAATCTATATGATATCGAAAGAAGAATTGTAGATTTACACCTAAATATATTGGCATGTGATTATGGGTTTCGACTGCATAAGTTGTGCGTAGAATAGACATATATCTGTGTGCCACGTGTGACCTAATTGAGAACTTATGCTTAAATCCTTGTTAGGTTAATTCGCATAGACATGTGTAGGATTATCACTTAGTTTGGATGTTCTTTTCTGTTCTATTCCCTTTCGGGTGGATCTGGAGAGGATATGTTTGTGCATACCTCGACAGAGGTGTATGAGCACCTGTGTGTTCTCGGTCGACAAACTGTCGTGACCATTAAGACCAAAGAGAGAAGGGTAGGAAGTTTGATGAAGCATAGCACGCCAGGTGTTCGACAGAATGCCTGTGTGGGGTGAAGTTGTAACCTTAGCTTGTAATTCCTTCGATTAACATTCGTTATCCGTTTACTTGCTTTAATAATTAGTTATAACTAGTTTAACCGCACTCCTATTAGTTTACTGTTCGAATAAGACTAAAGCGATACAAAGTTGGTATTTGGTAAATATTAGTGATAGTTCCTCGTGGGTACGACACTTTTCTTATCACTGTATTACTTGTTAGATCGCGTATACTTGCGCGTGTTTAGTGATCGGTTTTTCGACCAACAACATGACCGTACAAGACGCTGTGAAGTCTCGTGATGTGGTGTCAGGTATCATTCCGATCAATAAAGTCAATGCTTATGTTTTATTTGATTCGGGTGCTACTTGTTCATTTATATCCGATGACTTTGCAAAGAATTTAGAATTGCTTAAAGACGAATTAGAAATCCTTATGAACATAGAGATTGCGAACAAGGAAGTAATTCCTGTTAAGTATATACACAAGAACTGTAGAGTGGATATTAAGGGTAACGTTATGAATGTAGATCTTATCCCGATTAAACTTGGGGAATTTGACGTTATCCTGGGAATGGATTGGTTATTCAATTATGGAGCAGTAATTGATTGCCAGAAGAAATGTATTAACCTTATGACTCCGTCAAAGGTTGTGTTTTATGGCAGCAAATCGCCTAGACAAGCGACTTGTCTGACGATGATGCAGGCCAGGAAGTTATTAAGACAGGGCTGTGTGGGGTATTTAGCCTACATAGTAGATAGTCGTAAAGAAAATCCAAAGTTAGAAGAAATACCAGTCGTAAGAGACTTTGTGGATGTTTTCCCGGATGATCTGTCAGGACTTCCGCCTGATAGGGAAGTAGATTTTGTTATCGAGTTGGTGCCAGGAACGGCTCCAATATCGAAAGCATCGTAACGGATGGCTCCGGTAGAAATGAAGGAATTGATGGTACAGCTACAAGAGCTGTTGGACAAGAAATATATTCAACCGAGCGTATCATCGTGGGGAGCGCCGATATTATTTGTTAAGAAGAAGGATGGAACGATGCGACTCTGCATCGACTATAGAGAATTGAACAAGGTTACCATTAAGAATAGGTATCCGTTGCCAAGGATTGATGATCTGTTTGATCAATTAAAAGGAGCGAGATATTTCTCGAAGATAGACCTGAGAAGTGGTTATCATCAGTTGAAGGTGAGGCCAGGAGATGTCCCGAAGACAGCGTTTAGGACACGATATGGTCACTACGAATTTTTGGTTATGTCATTTGGTCTAACAAATGCGCCTGCAGCATTTATGGGCCTAATGAATGGAGTGTTCAAGCCGTTTCTGGACAAATTCGTAGTGGTTTTTATTGATGATATATTGGTCTATTCTAAGACCAAGGAAGAACATGTTGAGCATTTAAAGTTGACGTTAGAAGTATTAAGAAGAGAGAAATTGTATGCTAAATTCTCAAAGTGTGAATTCTGGATTAAAACGGTGCAATTTCTCGGACATGTGATTGATAAGGACGGAATTTCAGTGGATCCCTCCAAAGTTCGAAGCGGTGATGCATTGGGATCAGCCGAAAATACCGTCGGAAGTAAGAAGTTTTCTTGGATTAGCTGGTTACTATAGAAGATTTATTCAGGATTTTTCCAAGATCGCCACTCCATTAACGAATTTGACTAGGAAAGTTGTGAAATTCGTTTGGACAGAGAAGTGTGAGGAAAGATTTCAAGAACTTAAGAGAAGGTTAAGTACAGCACCTGTGTTGTCCCTTCCGAATGACACAGGAAATTTTGTGGTATATAGCGATGCGTCGCATAAAGGGCTAGGCTGTGTGCTTATGCAAAACGGCAAAGTCATTGCGTATACGTCACGACAGTTGAAAAATTATGAGAAGGGATATCCAACCCATGATTTGGAATTAGCTGCGGTGGTATTTGCTTTAAAACTATCTCTATGGGGAGAAGTGTGAAATATATACAAACCATAAGAGTCTGAAGTATATTTTCACACAGAAAGACTTGAATATGCGCCAAAGAAGGTGGCTGGAGTTAATAAAGGATTATGATTGTGATATCTTATACCACCCAGGCAAAGCGACTGTTGTAGCCGACGCCTTAAGCAGAAAGGGTCGGGAAAAGTTGATGATGCTAACAGCACAGGAAGAATTGATTTCAGCAATGGAAAAGCTGGAATTGGAAGTAGGATGTCCAATGGAGACTGACGAGAAACTGTTCCAGATGTAAGCTAATACAACTTTATTGGATAAGATTAAGGAAGCACAAATCCTGGATAAGAAATGTGAGGAAGTAAAGAAAAAGATATCTGAAAGAACTGAACTTAGATTTAAAATGGATAGCGAAGGATTGTTGAGATTTGAAAGTAGAGTTTGGGTACCGCCAATACCAGAAATCAAGGAGGACATTCTGAGCGAGGCTCATAGTTTGAGGTATTCCATTCACCCCGAAAATACCAAGATGTATCAGGATTTACGACAACACTTTTGGTGGCCAAATTTGAAGTGGGACGTTGCCGATTGTGTTGCCAAGTGTCTAACTTGCCAAAGGGTCAAGGAAGAACACCAAAGACCAAGTGGTTTGTTACAACCTTTAGAAATCCCAGAATGGAAATGGGAACATATTACAATGGATTTTGTTGTTGGCCTTCCGACGACCCAGAAAGGCTATGACGCGGTATGGGTTATCGTCGACCGATTAACGAAATCCGCACACTTTCTTCCGATCAAAATTAGATTTAACCTAGAACAATTGGCGAAGTTATATGTAAAAGAGATTGTTTAGAGGCACGGGGTGCCAGTGTCAATTATTTTTTACCGTGATCCGCGCTTCACATCGAATTTCTGGAAGCGACTGCAAGAATGTATGGGAACACAGTTGAGGATGAGCACCGCTTATCACCCTCATACTGACGGATAAAGTGAAAGGACAATCCAGACCTTAGAGGATGTGTTGAGAGCCTGTATCATAGATTTTAAAGGCAATTGGGATGATCATTTGCAGCCTGTAGAATTCAGTTATAATAATAGTTACCACGCTAGTATTGGTATGCCGCCTTACGAAGCGTTGTACGGTAGAAAATGCAGAAGTCCACTGTACTGGGATGAAGTTGGTGAAAGACAATTTCTAGGACCAGAGTTAGTCCAACAAACGGCAGAAATAGTTAAAGTAATTCGGATAAGATTAGTAGCGACTCAGGATAGGCAGAAGAAATACGCCGATCCACACCGCAAGAATGTAGAGTTTGAATCGGGTAGTTTTGTATTTTTGAAGGTCTCTCCTTGGAAGGGAAAGATCAGATTTGGTAAAAAGGGAAAATTAAGCCCGAGGTTCATTGGACCCTTTGAAGTACTCCGAAGAATCAGAGAAGTAGCCTATGAGGTAGCTTTACCTCCAGCACTGGAGCATGTCCACAATGTCTTCCACGTGTCGGTATTACGACGTTATAAACCCGATTACAAACATGTGATCGAATATGAGCCCCTACAATTTGAGAAAGATTTATCCTACGAAGAAGTTCATGTTCAGATTGTTGACAGGAAAGAACAAGTTCTCAGGAACAAAGTAATACCTTCTGCTAAGGTAATTTGGAGGAACCACAACGCTGAAGAAGCTACGTGGGAACTCGAAGAGAATATGATGAAGAATTATCCACACTTATTTTCTTGAATAGGTGAACGTGATTCTGGGGACAGAATCCTTTTAAGGGGGAAAGATGTGACAAACGAGAGTTTTGCAAAGTTGTTTGAATATTTATTGAAATAAATAAATATTGATAATTTTGCAAAGTTGTTTTGAATATTTATTGAAATAAATAAATATTGATAATTTTGCAAAGTTGTTTTGAATATTTATTGAAATAAATAAATATTGAGAATTTTGCAAAGTTGTTTTGAATATTTATTGAAATAAATAAATATTTTGGTTATGAGAATGTGATGGGACGAAATTATTAATTGAACCGCGATTCTGAGGACAAAATTCTTTTAAGGGGGGAAAGATGTGACGAACGAGAATTTTGTAAAGTTATTTGAATATTTATGGAGATAAATAAATATTTTAATGATTTAATTATTGAATTAAATAATTAATTCATGAATTTGTGGTAGATTAATTTAATTATATGTGTGACATTAATTAAATTAATATGTAGTAATTTAATAGTTCAAAGAATATATTTAATGGAGTTTATTTGATTAATTGAATTAATTAAATAAGCATATGTTACTTTAGTTAATTTAATAATTAATTAATGAATTAATGAATTGACATAATTAATAAATAAAAATATTAATTATGTGACAATATGATTTAATGTAAAATTTATTATATTTTATTTAATTGATTTAAATAAAATTGATTGGTTAATAAAAGTGTTACAATTAACTATATACTAAACTAGTTAATTAAAATAAATGAAAAAAGAATTAAGGGTGTAGCCAAACAAGGCCTTAAGGGGAGTTAGTCCGTTTGTGATACAACGGATATATTATATATACGCATATTATTCTGTTAAACGGAATTGTTTTCATTTTGTTCAAAGTCAGAGAAAGAAAGAAAAAACTTAAAAATTTTCAGAGAGAAGAAGAAGAAGAGAGAAAGAGATTTGAGGAATCCTGAGTGTTGTATTAGATTTATCTTCATACTAACAAAGGGTAATCTTCTTTCAAAGCTTTTAAAATTAAGTTTTCCAAAGTTTTTCATATACGTATTCTAAAGTCTGTGAAAATTTGGGTTTCCCAATTGGGTTATGATATGGTTTTATCTGTATGGGTATGTGATTATAATATGTTTTCTAACGTATATACATGTTTTAAAGTAATCAATTTTATATAATTTGGCCTTAATTGGTTTTTTCGAAAAGTTACAGAGTTTTCTACGATGTTGTAAAATTTCTCTGTCAGTACTTATTTTTGGAAAATTAAAGTGTGAGGGTATTATATATGTGACCGTAGATGTTAGTATTATGTGTTGGATCATGTATGCATGATTTACACTGATCACACCAAATAACTTTGTTAATAAATGGGTTTGATGAAATTACAGAGTATTGAATATGGGTGAATAACCCATATGGGTTAAATTAATGATTGAATCATAATTTATATTTAAATTGATACATGAATATGATTGTATATGTTAAAACAAAGAAAATGGAATTGAAATGAATGGATTCGGTGTAGTAACGAATCCGTAAGGAGATTTTTATGTTTTTCATTAAACTCTAGAAAGTTATGAAGAACAGTGAATTTGATGATGTTAATTCGTATAATTTTATGTGTTAAAATATTAAGAATGTGTTAGAAGTGTTATATAATGTTCCTATGAAGTTTATACTTCATGAGTAACACTACAAATCATTATATTGGTGTAAAATTGGAGAAAATGGCCAAATTCTGTGTTCGTTCGCGAACTTTAGATTCTGAGTTTTCGCAGCCGCGCGGTCGCGCTTGGTGCAAGGCTAAACGGCGCGCGGCCGCGCCTGTCCGAAAATTTTGAAAAAAATTGCTAAGTGTTGGAAATTTGTGAAATGTGTTTTGAGTCTAATGAACATGAACACATGTTGTATAAATAGAATAAAATATTGATATGAGTTTAATAATTTATGTTATGTGATTAATTAATAAATTAATTACGTGATTTAAATTATTATTTGTAAAGGTTAAATAATGTGTTATAAACATTAAGACATTATTTTAAATCTAATTAACATGATGACATGTTATGTATGTAATGAGTTATTAATACAAGTTAATAACTTAAGTTACGTGATTAATTAACAAGTTAATTAATCAACGTAAACCTTTATTTGAAAACCTAATAATGAGTTTGAAGAATACTATTGTAAATCAATAATCATATCGAACTTCTGATTAATTGATATTGTGAATGTATTGATAGGTAAGAGTAATTAAAGAAGTGAGTAATAACTGTAGCTTGCGCACGAGGCAAGTTTTCTATCCCTAACTTATTATTATTGTTGGGCAAGTTTCCTAAACTAAACTCTTTAAATTAAGCAATTGTTATGCTTAATTACTATTGTTGAGCAAATTCTTACTCTTGAATATCCAAGTTTAGAATTTCACATCAGATGCCATGATTCTTTTAAAAGTATCATTTAAGTGTACAATACTTATTCGATTGTATACCTTGAGAAGTTAATATTCAATTTGAATATCATTTATTGAGTTATTTAAACCAACTTTATTTGGTGCGGATTCTGATGTCAAACTGAGATGAACAACCCTAATATAGGGGATTAATGAAGATGCTTTAAGCGTTAAGATAATGTGCACAGTATCAGTACGAAGGGCTGATCTCCCTAAGTACGAGAAGTAAAGTCTATAGTCTTATGACTATTAAATGTTGGAAATGTTAATATACTTGACAACCTAAGACTCGGTTCAAGGTCTTAATGACCCTCAGAAGTAATTTGACTCTCGATTAATATTCTTGATTCAAAAGTTGAGAAGTAATTTGACTATTGATTAATATTCTTGATTCAAATGTTGAGCTTTTTGTTATTCAAAGTTCTTTCACTCGCATGTTATTATTCTGTCATATTTTTATACTTGCGGGCATTCGTGCTCACTCTTGCATAATAACATTGCAGCTAATAATGAACGAAGTGATGTACCTTCTAGTAGCAAGGGCAAAGGAAAAGTTAACAAGTGATGAAGACTTGTGTTGTCATGAATAATGTTAAAGTTCAAGACTTATGTGTGATGATTTAAGACTTATTTATTTACGTTTTCGCAACAGATATTTAAGGTTAAGTTTAACCTGGGATTTATGATGTATTATTATTTCGGATGATGTAAGATGATGATTTATTTATCTAATAAATGAATTTCATTATTTATGGGTAGATAGTTGTATGATATTGGAACAGTGAACACCAAATCCTGTGGAAATTAAGATACCGGATTTGGGGGTGTCACAGTGGTGCAGCTGCGCCACTCACTAGTCAAACCAGGAATTAATTTCATTCTGCTGCAATCCAAGCCAACTCTCTAGCATACAGACTACTGACATTAAACAAATACACATGCTTATCAGGTTATTAACTTGAGTTTGAAACCTAGCATGCTCATTCTAAGTCGAATTTAAAGTTAAATGGTTTTATGTCGGACATTCTTACACTTTAAGGAAATCAAGTTCATGCCTCAAGGGTCAACTACTAAAGTCATAGTACCATATATCGAGACTAAACAATACTTAATATGCATGCTTGTGTGTATACCACATATGTATACCTTAATCACATTGTTTATAGTTTAGAAATTCATTTGCTTGAATATGCGTACATAGGTAAAGTCCATGTCTAACCAAAAGATGCTCATGTCAACATGTCTATAGGCATAAATAAATCCTAATATTCATTCTCGCATGATCAGAATGTAACTCGCACAGTGTTTGATGATATTAGTCTTCAAATTCTAAGCTTTCTTTGAAAATTACACTAAGTCTACAAAGTCAATTAGTACATGCAAAGTGTCTCGAAGTCATGACTCACATGTATTAGAACACATATATATAAGCCACATATACATTCTCAATGGTCATAACTAAAAAGACACAAATTTTGTTAAGTTCACTTCAAGTCCTTAAGTTTTTCTTTTGAAATCATCTTAACCTTCAATCATGTATGCTAGTGTGTACTCAACACTTTAGTCTGACTTTTCCTATCTATTTAGACCATACGATCATGCTTACAAAGTCAGAATACACACATGATGCGTATGTGTCAAAGTTCACTTTAACAAATTCTAAGTTCATTTATAAACTATAAAGCTTTTCATCAATAGTGTATACCCACATGGTTATACATGTTCATGTTATGTCATTGCACTAATATCTACATGTTAATCATGTTTACATGCTTGCCTAAAGTGATACCATATGTTAGCACATACCAGAATTTTTAACAGAAATAGAAAACAGAGTTCAGGGCCTGGTATAGCTGCGCCGGGGTCCGGCCAGATCTGAAGCAGCTTTTGCTAAGCCGCTAACAAAACCAGCCCAACATTCCTTCAACAATTCGATTCTATACCAGCCATAATGCAGTTCTATCATGTTTATAATGTTATATAACACTTAACAAACATATTCTACAATTCAATTAACACTTAATTCACGTAATCGAGAAATTAACATGGAAGAACAAAATGGGAAATGATAGGAATTATACCTCTACTACTATAGAATTGCACTTGCTGCTATATTAACTCCTCCTTAACTCAATTGAAAACTCAGAATGCAAGCTCTACTTATCAATAACTCAGCAAAAGAAAATGAAGAAGGTGAGGGTCTTATTTATAGGCAATTGGTTACACAGATAATACAATTGTCTCCTAAATCAAACTAATGGGTAGAATGAGAATTTGATGGTTAAGGAATGGTAGTTGAGTAGTTTGGTAAATCCCATCATGAAACCCACTCCCCTCATAATCATTGGCTAGATCATTGGTGAATTTGAGAAGAAATGTAGAGTAGCTATGGGAGTTCACGTGAAGAAGCATTTGGGTCACTCATTATGGGACAATGTTAGAAACTCAACAACTTGAAAACACACACTAATGTTGTTTATATATATATATATACCATTCTTATTTAGGTTATATAATATATACACATTTCATTTCATATAACTTAGGTTATAAATGAATTAGGGGGTACACAATGTCATTACCAATGAGCAACTAAGTAATACAATGTATCAAGTAGGGGTACATATATATCAACATATAATCCATGTACATTTTCTTAATACCGAATATAAAATAATTGAGTATTACTCATTATTATAACGGTTATTATTTCAATTATAATGACTATTGAAATCATTATCAAATAACAATTATTATATGCTAATAGGGTATACATTAATGTTCACCCACACACATTATTACATAAGCACTATTATTATGTAACTCACATAATGCAACTAATCCTACTATATAGTTTATTGTACAATATATAGCCACATTAATGCGTCACCTTGTACTTTATACAATATAGAGGTAACTACCATATACTAAAGGTTTAATTATCGCATGCTTGCATAAACAATTAATAGAGTGAATATAATCTTGTTATATTTATTAATCCTTTACTCATTAATATTCTATTTCTCATAATCATAGTTAATCGACATATTATCAATTAATTACTCGTTAATCGTCTCTCCTTGTATTCACAATTAATCCTTTCACTATATTCAAATAAATTGAATATTTAATTATTAATCATCCTATCAATTCTTTTGATATAAAACTTAGGGCTAGTCCACTAATTGAAATAAACTATTAGTGACTCCCTTTAATTATTCCTAGCAATTATTCGCATAGGCACAAACTCACATAACCATATAACCACATAACCACATAACCACATAACCACACAAGGTTTAAATAAGCTTACAAAACTAACTCATTAAAATTAAATCATATATTTAATTAATAATGGAGTTTAAAAATTTACGGTCATTACATCCTCCCCCCTTATAAAAATTTCGTCCTTGGAATTGCAAAAATAAGGTTACTCAAATAAAAACAGATAATTCTCTTTCATCTTCTCTTCTAGTTCCCACGTAGCTTATTCGACTGCGTGATTCCTGTAATATCCTGAATATTTATAGAACTTATAAATATGATATTAAATGACTAAAGTTGATTGTAAATAATTTTGAGGACAAAATTCTTATAAGAATGAGAGAATGTAATATCCTGAATATTTATAGAACATATAAATATGATATTGAATGACTAAAGTTGTTTGTAAAGTTAATTTCGAGGACTAAATTCTTTTAAGTAGGGTTGAATGTGATGACCCGAACTTTTTAGAACTTACCAATTCAACTTTATGTGAATATATATAAAAAAATCAATTACATGTTAAATGTGGCATGGAATGTTCAATTAACGTTTGTTTATGTGTTTATCCTTTTTGTTTAAAGTTATATTATCTATATAATAAACAAATAAAAAAAATTTGTACGATGTCAAAAGATAAGAAGTTATGAAAGATGTTGTGTTGGAAAGGCACCGGTTTTGAGGATACTATATAAGATAATATAAAGATAAAGATGTAGAATAGCTATTCACATCTTTTTATTGGTAATGTGTATCGTGATTCTGAGGGCAGAATCCTTATAAGAAGGGAAGAATGTAACGACTGAGAAATTCCACTTAGTTTAAAATTTAAGTTTTAAATATTATTTTTATTGTGGGTTTAAATGTCGTTTTATGACCTGGGATGGTGATAATATTGTAGTATTTTTGTTGTGTACAAGAATAAATAATTAAAAAATTTGAAGACGAAAATAAAAAAAATTCGAGAAAGTTTGCGTAAAAACACTATTCATATAAGAATGATAGGAGTTAGGTTTTGACCCTACGAGTTAGGTTTAGACCCTAAGTTATTTTAAGAGATCCGTACGTCGTATTGACTTTCCGTTATAAGATCTATCGGTAATACGTCGTGAAAAGTTCTATTGTCCAATAATTTTTTTTAAAAAAAAGTCGTGCTTGACACCTCGTCCTTAAAATTTTCTTTCGTTTTGGACTTTTCGGTATATTCGTATTGACAAGTTGCTTTGTCATGCCTACGATGTCAAAACGCTTTGTCGTGCTTGTGATGACAAGCTGCTGTGTCGAGCTTGGTTGCAAGCTACTGTGTCGAGCTTGGTAGATATTTTTGGAGGCAAGCTGCTGTGTCGAGCTTAGTTACAAGCTGCTGTGTCGAGCTTGGTAGATACTTTTGGAGGCAAGCTGTTGTGTCGAGCTTGGTGACAAGCTGTTGTGTCATGCTTGGTTGCAAGCTGCTGTGTCGTGCTTGGTAGATATTTTATGGCTTAAAGACCAAAATACCCTAACCTAGGAAATCCTATAAATATACCATTCCACCTTCACTTAAATTTGCTAATTCACAAAGTTATAATCTCAAGTTGCAAAGAAATAGTTAAAGCTTGCAACTACAAGAGGTAACATCTCTAGTCGTTGTTATGTTCGATTTCATTTTATAGTCTATAAGCTCAAGAACATAAGTTGTTACCATGTTCAGATTTTCCAACTTCGTGTTCTTCATAAGTTCTTGAGAAAGACGTTATTATGTTCAATTTTATGTAATTGTATAGTAAAAATGTCAAGAACACAAGTCGTTACCATGTTTGAATTTTCCAACTCCGTGTTTCTTCATGTGTTCTTGAGCAAATCTAGTATTATTTAAGTTTATGTTATTTCATTTATAAAATGTTATAATCACATATACAAGCTGTTATAATGCCCAAATTATTTTAATTATGAAAACCAAAAAGCTCAAGAACATAAGTGGTTACCATGTTCAATTTTTCGTTCTTCGTGTTCTTCGCGTTCTTCGTGTGTTCGTGAGAAAAAGTCATAAATTTTACATAAGTAGGTTTATGATTTTATTATTTTTATGTTATGATATTTTATTAAGTGTTAGAACATGTTATCCTAGCAAATTAATGCTCGTGGTATCATGTTTTACCAAATGAAACGAAGAATTGTGAACAAAATCAAAATTCTGACATTTCTGTCCATTTTCCAAAATTTTAAAATGGGAATTTATTTTTGAAATGGATAATAAAGTTGTAGATACGGAAGTTAAGAGCGCTTAGGTGAAAGAATCACCTAAAAATGTTTTAAAACGAAGAAGTTATAGCAGTTTCCGTAAAGGACGTCAAAGCTGAAAATTTCTTGGAGTCTCTCTGATTTAAGGGCTTAAATAGTTTGAGTAGTTAGGTACTGTTATCAATACTAACGAGTTGTATAAATATGTTTGAACATATTTAGGTGTTTTCAATACTTTGAGTGGTGTTATATAATCGTTCTCCACGCAGGCAAGTATTCTAAACCCTATCGATTTACTTTACGTAAGTTATTGAACCCTATTGTTAATCAAGATTTCTATCTTGAGTTATTTTCAATATCTTATACCGAACCAAGTTGCTACCAACTATTGTAATGTTATTGCTCTTGCTTCGGCATAACTTAAGAAATGAATTACTTGTTCATGTGAAATTACACTGTTGTTTATCAAAGCATAAACTGTTAGTCAAAACAAATTGTTTTGGTAAGACATCTTATACTGAGATGAAATTACCCTTAAATGGGACTTTTATTGTGATAATAAAACACTTAAGTGCATGTGGGCACGATTAGGATGATATGCATACTCCTAGGATATTGACTAGGCTGATCCCTTATATCATATCCGAATGAAATATATATATTTCTAAGTCCTTGTGACTAACAAAAATGGTTGATATGACTTCGATTCGGTTATCAACCCTCAGTTAAAAATACTTGTTGAACTGCAATTTATTCAAATCAAAAGCTATATGTTTACAACTATACACTTGCTGAGCGTATCATAGCTCATTCTTCCAAATCATTTCCTTTGCAGTTTTAGATGGTAACCCTGGAACGTCTGGGACAAATAATGGGAAGATGCCTTGTTTTAATTAGTTTTAATTATCGTCTTGATATTGTAAAGTCTTATACAGACCTTTTTGTAATTTAGTACTCAATGTTGAGAACTATGTAATCAAACTTATTATATATACTATCATCTTTTGTTACCGCAACCGTGTACCTTTACATTTTTAGATGAATTAGAAAATATTATTGAACTAGTACAGTATCCATATGAACTATACATCTGAATGAGGGTATTGAATGACTTTGGGAGTTCTGTAAGCATTGAGGTCGCTCCTCGGTTCTAAGAACAATCTTATCATTCATACTGTGAATGTCAGATAGATAGGAACTATTGATATGAAAGAAATATATATAAGATATAAACCTATTCATCCAAGTGAGGGTATCCAAACACAGAGACTGTTCTTACGGAAACTATTATCTGTTATGGGATACTGTGAATATTAGAGAGATAGGAATTATATATTATGGAATATTTATTGACATTTATAGAATAAATATCATTAATTCAGTTAGATGTGATCACTGAATCGGATACCGCATGTGTATAAATTTGGGGGCGTCACATTAATTGGAGAAATGCGTGAGCACCGAATCGGATACCACGGGTGTATAGATTTGGGGGCGTCACAATTCCTCCAGAGAACTTTGACGGAATGGATGATCTTATTCCTCAGCTTTTGTTCCTTCCTATCGAGTATCTGGACAGGAACTTCTTTGTACGATAAGTCCTTCTCGACTTGGATCGGCTCATAGGAGATAACGTGCTTGTAGTCTGGTTTATACGGCCGCAACACTGACACATGAAACACGTTGTGAATGTGCTCAAGTTCAGGAGGTAACGCTACCTCGTACGCCACTTCACTGACTCGCCTCAGAACTTTGAACGATCCTATGAACCTAGGGCTCAACTTGCCCTTCTTCCCAAAATGAATCTTCCATTTCCAGGGATATACCTTCAGAAATGCATAGCTTCCTAATTCAAAATCTCTCTTCTTGTGATGTAAGTCCACATACTTCTTTTGGCGATCTTGAGCTGCTACCAGTCGTGCTCTTATCACCTTGATGATCTCTACTATCTGATGCACCAGTTCTGGTCCCAGCAGTCGACGTTCACCAACTTCGTCCCAACATAATGGCGTTCGGAACTTTCTCCCATATAGCGCTTCGTACGATGGCATTCCGATACTAGCGTGATAACTATAGTTGTACGCGAACTCTACTAATGGAAGGTGATCCTCCCAGCTACCCTTGAAGTCCATCACACAAGCTCGAAGCATGTCTTCAAGTGTTTGAATCATTCTCTCGCTTTGCCCATCGGTCTACGGATGATACGCGGTACTCATTCGTAGTTGTGTCCCCATTCTTTCTTGAAGACTCTTCTAGAAGTTTGACGTGAATCGCGGATCTCTATCCAATACAATAGATACTGGCATCCCATGTCTCGAGATAATTTCCTTGACATATAATTTGGCTAGCTGGCCCAAACTGTACTTAATCTTAATCGGCAAAAAATGAGCTGACTTAGTAAGACGATCTACAATCACCCATATGGCGTCGTGCCCTTTCTGCGTTGTCGAAAGTCCCACCACAAAGTCCATCGTGATGTGCTCCCACTTCCATTCTGGAATCTCTAACGGCTGTAATAACCCGCTTGGTCGTTGGTGCTCTGCCTTGACTTTCTGACAAGTTAGACATCTGCATACGCATTTTACAATCTCTCTCTTCATGTTTGGCCACCAGAAGTGTTGACGCAAATCTTGGTACATCTTTGTGCTTCCTAGGTGTATCGATTATCTCGTACTATGCGCTTCTTGTAAAATCTCCTCCCTTAGTTCTGGTACTAATGCCACCCAAATTCGTCCTTCGAATCTTAGCAGTCCAGTGCCATCAATCTTGTATTTTAATTCACCACCTTCAGCCAACCGCTTCTTGATGTTATCGCAATCTGTGTCCTTCTCTTGTGCCTCTTTAACCTTATCTAATAAAGTCGGCCTTGCTGTCACTGTAAATAATTATTCGTTGGTCTCCATCGGATGCTTAACCTCCAAGTCTAGTTGTTCGAAATCTTTCACCAATTCTTCTTGAATGGTCAGCTTTAACAACTTCTCTCTGCCTTTTCTGCTCAAGGCATCTGCCACTACATTTGCTTGGCCTGGATGGTACAGAATTTCACAGTCATAATCCTTGATCAATTCTAACCATCGGCGCTGCCTCATGTTCAGCTCCTTCTGAGTGAAGATATATTTCATACTTTTGTGATATGTATATATCTCGCACCTCTCTCCATATAAATAATGCCTCCAAATCTTCAGGGTAAAAACTAACGCTGCTAACTCCAGGTCATGAGTCGGATAGTCCTTCTCATAATCTTTCAGCTGACGTGAAGCGTACGCAATGACCTTGCTGTGCTGCATTAGTACACAGCCAAGACCCTTATGTGACGCATCACTATATACTACAAACCTTCCCATGTTATCTATTAAAGCCAACACAGGTGCTTGATTAAGCCTCTTCTTCAATTATAGAAAACTCTCCTCACATTTCTCCGTCCAAATGAACTTAACTACTTTTCTGGTAAGATTGGTCAACAGATATGCTATTTTTGAAAAATCCTGGATGAATCTTCGATAGTATCCCGCTAATCTTAAGAAACTCCTGATTTTTGTCGGCGTCTTTGGCTGCTCCCAGTTGATAACCGCTTCTACCTTTGCTGGATCCACTGAAACACCATCGTTGTCGATGACGCGTCCCAAAAACTGCACTCTTCGCAACCAAAACTCACACTTGGAGAATTTTGCATACAGCTTCTCCCTCCTTAATGTCTCTAACACTATCCTTAGATGCTCAGCGTGCTCTTCCTCCGTCTCCGAATACACCAGAATGTCATCGATAAACACGACAATGAACTTATCCAAATACTACTTGAACACTCTGTTCATCAAGTCCATAAATGCTGCCGGTGCGTTCGTTAATTCGAATGACATTACCAGAAACTAAAAGTGTCCATACCAAGTTCTGAATGTCGTCTTTCGAATGTCCTTCGGCATCACCTTCAGTTGGTGATAATCGGTTCTCAAGTTAATCATTGAAAAGTACTTCACCTCGTTCAACTGATCAAATAAATCGTCGATCCTGGGCAACGGGTACTTGTTCTTAATGGTGACCTTGTTCAATTCTCGGTAGTCGCTACAAAGTCTTAACGACCCATCTTTCTTCTTTACGAATAAGACTGGTGCTCCCCACGGTGATATGCTCGATCAAATGTATCCCTTATCTAATAATTCTTGTAATTGAGCCATCAGTTCTTTCATTTCTACCGGGGCCATACGATACGACGCTTTGTATACCGGTGCTGTCCTTGGTGCCAAATCAATAACAAATTCTATCTCTCTATCCGGTGGCAATCTCAGAATCTCGTATGGGATGACATCGACGAATTCCCTTACAATAGGTATCTGACCCAGTTCACCCTCGACTCGTCGAGTATCAACCACGTGAGCCAAATAACCTATACAGCCCTTCTTAAGCAATCTCTGCGCTTGCATCATCGTCAGACAACAAGAGTGTCTCGGCGATGTACTACCATAGAACACCATCTTCGACTTATTCTGCGTCTTCAGGTGTACCCACTTTCTCTTATAGTCGATAGCTGCTCCATGAATCGATAACCAATCCATTCCAAGGATTACATCGAACTCCCCCAAACGAATCGGTATCAAATCAACGTTGAGCCTAAATCCTCTCAATTTGGCATTCTACGGGGATAACTTCCTTGTTCGCTACTTCTACGTTCATAGGATGTTCTAATATTTCACGGGGTAAGTCTAACTGTTTAGCAAATTCTTCGAAAACAAAAGAGCAAGTAGCACCCGAATCGAATAACACATATGCATCTATATCATTGATCAGGATGATACCTGACACCACGTCCTTGGACTCCACCGCATCCTGTACGGTTATGTTGAACGTGTGTGTCGTTGGTCTATTGCCCTGGCTGGCTAGTCCTCCGATGCTCAGCCCGTTGTTGTTGTTGTTGCGATTGCCGCTAGCTGCATCGCCTTTCTCTTTGGGCAATCCTTGATCTGGTGGTCTGGGGCTCCACACGAGAAACACCCTCCTTTCTATTTTTTTGGATATTAAGGAGCCATGTGCTCCGGTTGCCCACAACGATAACAAACGCTCTTCCCTTTCATGCACTCCCCCGAGTGATTCCTCCCATAGTTGTTGCACTTTCCACTTTTCTTGACCTCTCCCCCAGACTTGTTGCCTCCGGAGGATTGGCTCTCCATCCATTTATGCTTGTTGGGGTTACTGCCTCCACTGCTTCCCCCTTTTTGTCCTTCCTGACGGTCTTCTTTTCTTGTTTAAATCGTGTTATAGCTTCATTGCCTCCTTCTGCAATGATAGCCCTTTCCAGCAAGTCAGAGAAATTCTTAATCTTTAACACAGCTACTGCTTTCTGCACCCATGGCTTCAATCCTAATTCGAACCTTCTTGCTTTCCTGGCCTCCGTGTCCACCTGATATGGAGCGAATCGGACCAACTAGTTAAATTTTGCCGTGTACTCTACGACAGACATACTTCCTTGTTTCAGTTCCAGAAACTCAACTTCAATATCCTGTTGCGTATTTTTTGAGAAGTAATTCTCGAAGAATAGCTCCTTGAATATGTCCCATAGAATAACTCCTTCGCCTGCTCGTCCCTTATTGGCTTTCCACCAATAGTTAGCTTCGCCCTTCATCATGAAAGTGGCAAAACCCATTTTCTGTGCTTCGGCCACCCGTATGACCTCAAACACTTTCTCCATCTGTTCTACCCATGTCTGGGCTTCTATTGGGTCTAACGTTCATCAGAATTCTTGAGGTCCTACCAACTTAAAATCTTTGAAGCTAGCCAAGTGATGTCATGGCTGCCATGCCGCTGGCGGGGGTCTGTTTTGCATTGCTTCTGTTAACATGTTAACGAAGTTTTGCATCGGATCTGCATTTCCCCCTCAATTGTTAACGAATCCTTCCTCCCTTTGGTTTCGTGGTAGTCTCCTAGGCGGCATGATCTGAGGAAAGGAAGAAAACTTTAGGCTTCACGTGATATGCTATTTATGTTAGCATTAAGAAGTTATGATGTCTATTAATCATAGTTGATTCAAATAAACAACTTCAGTATCACTATAAAATTCGATGGATCTCCTCAACCCATCACCTACATACTCCATTTGAGTTTTCTACTAAGGTTATAACCTAGGTTTCGCATTCCTAACGTTTATAACCTACAGCTCTAATACCAACCTATGACACCCCTGAATCTGGGTTCTCTAACCCCGATTCGGTCGTCACGATACAGTACAAACATCCACCTCTAAACAACATACAATAACTAAATGCGGAAATATAATAAACATATGTCGTTCAGTCAAAAGGTGTTACTAGTCCCAAGATTCGATAACCTTAATACAATCATACAAATATACCCTAGAATAATCATTAGGGTTCAAATTACATTAACAGTAATTAAACAAAGCATAAAGTAAAGTCTTCTCCTTGCAAACTATTACTACATCTTTCCTTTACCCTTGTCCTTCCCTGAAGATTCGGGCTTAACTGCAATAGAAGTAATGATATAGCAAGAATAAGCAACAAGTTTGCTCAGCAAGTTTAAATACAGCAATAAAAGATATATCATGATGAACGGAATATATATAAACGAATTCAACAATATGAATATCAGAAGCAAGGATAATGATTGCTTTTAGAATAATTGATAGTTAAGTAGACTTTGAACTATAAACCTCTAATGGAATTAATAGCTGATTGACCCTTTGGTTACTGGCTACAGAATAAGTACTTGAGGGGATCAGCCTCACGTACGCCATGTATATGCATAACATTCAACTCTGCTGTTTGTATCTTATATTAGATACGTGGGGTACTCCCCTATAATATAAGGGGTGTTCTCTTCAGTCTAAGAATCCACACCATCAATTGGCCTGGATAGCTTTTATAAAAATTTCATACAATTGTCTGACTGAACAAGGGTTCAGACTTTATCTGACGTAGTTCAAGAATTATAGAACTTTAAATAATATACAAGTCCAAGACTATACGAACTGAAGTGCACCAAGTGCGAATATCAATAAGATCGATGTGGAATAATTGAAAAGTAATTAAACCACCTAAAGCATGCTTGGAAATAAAGTTCAAGCTTAAATAAATAGCTTTCAATACAATAATAACCTACTCAATACAATATGAGAAGGATGTTGGGTTTGTACGAAATCGTGACGCAATCAAATTGCAAAAATTAGCGGAAGCATGGTATATCAGAGTTTAAAAATTTCTACAAAACCATTACCCGGATCATCCTTTATGCAAATTATTAATTTAAAACGATAAATAAGAAGTTATGGAATCATACCCTTGTAGAACGAAGCTTCCACAGGTACTAGTTCAACTCCTTGTTCTTCGTGATCTCCTTGAATTTCCGGGTTAGATTCCTTCCTTTGATCAACGTTAGCCACCCAAGTGTTTGGCCTCTAGAGGTGATCCACCAAGGAAGATGAATTATCAAGAAGGAGGGTGTTTGGCTTAACCTTAGTTTTCTATCCTCTATAGAAAAGGAGTACTCTCCAACAATTGAAATTGCATCATCTAATATCTATTATAAGACTTCTCTTATATAGACATTGGTCAACCCTTCTAATCCTATTAGACATGGGATTTCTTTTAATTAATTAAACTCCTTTAATTAATTTAGGCTTCCCACCACATGGGAATAATTAATTAAATTCATTTAATTAATTTGTCTCCTAATCTTATTAGGAATAAATGAGAGTACTAAATATTAAATTAATTACTAAACTCCTTTAGAAATTAAAATAATAATAATTGTAATAATATTAATAAGACTCCTCTTATTAATTTATATTTAATATTTCCAAAATATTAAATAATAAATATTAAGCTATTTAATTTATTCTATCACCATAGATTAAATTAATTATACTTAATGCATTATTACGATTATGCCATTACCTTCTTAAATAATTATTCTTCCTTTTATGGTGTGACCCTTTAGGTTCTCCATATTAAACCGGTTGTGAATAAATCAATTAAAATAATTTTAATCTTATTTAAATAAATAAATTAAACTAATAATTTATTTAAATAAATAATATTTATTCTACAATAGGGATAAGCCTCCCTAGCGATCAACGACTTTCCAGATAATATAGATTTCAACATTAATCATAAAAGAACCTGTGAGTTAATAGTTACCATACAATTCAATCCTTCCACCATACAATGTCCCAATTAAATATAAGACATGGATTTACTGTCAAGTCTTATTTTATTTAATTATATGTATTTCGATTAGAAAATGCACAACTCCAAATAATGCAAATTAAAAACTCCTTTCTAATTTCATTTCACCTTGGCCAAGGATTCCTGGGTTGTCATTTAACGAATCACATGGGACATATCTCTTCTTTTACTAGAGGTGGTAGATTCTTTATTGATCATTCATTATCTCCATATGTAACTCATTATACCCAAGCATACCCTATATATGCCTTAAAAGGTCTTAAGGAATAAGTCAAAGTATAATTTGTTACATACAAGATACTATGATGATCTCAAGTCCAAGGATCACTTGTACTACTATCACATTAGGAATTCCTATTGACATGCGAGTAAAACTCCATTAGGTATTCCATAGCGAATCACGTTCAGTGAACTTATTCTTCAATAAGCACCTACATACTTGCTTTAGTGTCTCCACACAAATGATCATGAGATCAATCATCCTCATCCAATGAGCAAGCAACATATGTACCAATCTATCCGGATTTACTAATCCCCTTTTTAGTAATCCCACGATTGGGAACTATTTAAGTTTTAAAACTTTCTAAGAATTTAGATCTCATTAGCATGATCATCATCATGATTCTAAAAGCATTGCTTAAAACTATGGGTTATTTACATATTATAAAAACAGCAACATGTAGATAATTAAATGCCTGTAATAAATGAATATTTCATTAATAAATAAATAAGATTGTTTACAAAGTACGTGCTTTATCATCATACATGATTGGCTTGTATGCACACTACTATCAATCTCCCACTTGCACTAAAGCCAATCGCCATGGTATCTCATACCCATCTTCTCTAAGTGACGATCAAACTGCTGTTGTGTTAAAGCTTTAGTAAATGGATCTGCAATGTTGTCTTGAGAGTCTACACGCTCCAAGGTGACGTCTCCTCTTTCAATGATCTCCCTGATCAAATGAAATCGCCGCAACACGTGTTTAGATTTCTGATGAGACCTCGGTTCCTTAGCCTGTGCAACTGCTCCTGTGTTGTCACAGTAAATGGGAACTGCTTCTCCAATGCTAGGAACCACACCAAGTTCAGTTATGAACTTCTTCATCCAAACAGCTTCCTTTGCAGCTTCACTTGCAGCTATATACTCTGCCTCTGTCACTGAATCAGCAACTATTTGCTGCTTGGAACTCTTCCAACTCACTGCGCCTCCGTTCAAGGTAAAAACATACCCCGAAACAGATTTACTGTCATCTTGGTCCGTTTGAAAACTTGAGTCTGTGAAGCCCTCGAGTTTTAATTCAGACCCACCGTAGACAAGAAAAATATCCTTAGTCCTTCCCAAGTATTTTAGGATATTCTTCACTGCCTTCCAGTGCTCTTCTCCTGGATTCGACTGGTATCTGCTCATTACACTAAGTGAATGAGCAACATCCGGTCTAGTACATATCATACCGTACATGATAGATCCTATTGCAGAAGCATAAGGGATCTTACTCATACGGTCTCTCTCCTCAGGTGTCTTTGGGGCCTGTTTCTTGGAGAGATGTATTCCATGGCTCATCGGCATGAGACCTCTTTTGGAATCTTCCATGCTAAATCTCTTTAGCATTGCATCAATGTACGTTCCTTGGGATAAACCAAGCATCCTTTTAGATCTATCTCTATAGATCTTTATCCCCAAAATATAGGATGCTTCTCCCAAGTCCTTCATGGAGAAGTGTTTAGATAACCAGATTTTAATCGATTGTAGCATAGGAATGTCATTCCCTATCAGTAATATATCATCAACATATAATACAAGGAATGAAATTGCGCTCCCACTAACCTTCTTGTACACACATGGTTCATCGTCATTTTTGATAAAATCAAACTCTTTGATTGTCTCATCAAAACGAATGTTCCATCTACGAGAAGCTTGCTTCAATCCATAAATGGATCGTTGCAGCTTACAGACTTGATTTATTCCAACCTTTGAAACAAATCCCTCTGGCTGTGTCATATACACATCCTCCTCAAGTTTCCCATTGAGGAAGGCCGTTTTCACGTCCATCTGCCAGATCTCATAGTCGTTATAAGCTGCAATCGCAAGCAAAATCCGAATGGACTTGAGTATAGCTACTGGTGAAAAGGTTTCATCATAATCAACTCCTTGTCTTTGTTTAAAACCTTTTGCAACCAGTCGGGCCTTATAGGTCTCCACCTTGCCGTCCGCTCCAGTCTTTCTTTTAAAGACCCATTTACACCCAATAGGCTTAATGCCTTCAGGTGGTGAAACCAAAGTCCATACTTTGTTTTCATACATGGAGTCCATTTCGGATTTCATGGCTTCAAGCCATTTCCCTGAGTCTTTATTACTCATGGCCTGTTCGTAATTCAATGGATCATCATCATTCATGATGTGTACCTCATCGTCATCCTCTATAACGAATCCATACCTCTCAGGTATCTTCGGTACTCTCCAAGATTTACGAACAGGGTGTGGTATAGTAGGTTCTTCTACTTGGTTAGGTACCTGACTTTGATCCGTGGTAATTTGTGGTTCTTGAACTTCTTCAAGATATATCTTACTCCCACTGACCCCTTCATGGATAAACTCCTTTTCCAAGAAGGCAGCATGTTTCGCAACAAACACCTTTTGATCAGTTAGATGATAGAAATAATACCCTACAGTTTCTTTAGGGTATCCCACAAATCTACACTTTTCGGATTTAGTCTGTAGCTTATCATGTTCAAATTTTTGACATAAGCTGGACAACCCCAAGTCTTAACATGCTTAAGATTTGGTTTCCTCCCCTTCCACGTCTCATATGGAGTCTTTGGGGCGGATTTGGTAGGTACCTTGTTAAGTAGGTATGCAGCCGTTTCTAGGGCATATCCCCAGAAGGAAATTGGAAGGTCGGTAAAACTCATCATGGATCGAATCATGTCTAACAGTGTTCGATTTCTCCTTTCAGATACTCCATTTAACTGTGGTGTACCTGGAGGAGTCCATTGTGAGATTATACCATTTTCTTTGAGACAATTGAGAAACTCACCGCTTAAGTATTCTCTGCCTCGATCTGATCGAAGTATCTTTATACTCTTGCCCGTTTGTTTCTCTACTTCACTTCTGAACTCTTTGAACTTTTCAAATGATTCTGACTTGTATTTCATTAAATACACATATCCAAATCTTGAGTGATCATCAGTGAAAGTAATAAAATAAGAATACCCACCCCGTGCACTTGTTGTCATAGGCCCACAAACGTCTGTGTGAATCAATGTCAACAACTCTGTAACTCTTTCTCCTCTTCCACTAAAAGGAGATTTAGTCATTTTACCCATGAGACAAGATTCACAAGTTGGATATGATTCATAATCGGATAGCTCGAGGAGCCCATCTTTATGCAACTTGGATAATCTTGTTTCATTGATATGACCGAGTCTACAGTGCCACATGTAGGTATAATTAATATCATCTCTTTTCCTTTTCTTAGATTGTTCAATTTGAAATATATTTTCTTGTAAGTCAAGTGTATAAAGTCCATTTCGCAAATTTTCAATACCATATAAAACATCGTCTTTATAAATAGAACAACTATTGTTCTTTATAACAACGTTAAATCCTTCCATATCCAATACAGAAATTGAAATAATGTTTTTAATAATATTCGGAACATAATAACAATTATTAAGATAAATGGACTTGCCCGAAGGCATTGCTAAATAATAAGTTCCTACAGCTAATGCAGCAACCTTTGCTCCATTCCCTACTCGTAGGATCACCTCATCATTGTTCAGCTTTCT
This sequence comes from Panax stipuleanatus, assembly GCA_020205555.1. NCBI lineage: Eukaryota > Viridiplantae > Streptophyta > Magnoliopsida > Apiales > Araliaceae > Panax > Panax stipuleanatus. The sequence continues at coordinate 47,475,907 of CM035118.1, read as the reverse complement.
ACTTCTGACCAGTCCCTTCACATTATTACATATGTGAGAACCACAGCCGGTATCCAATACCCAAGTAGAATTTTGACTTTCTGAAAAATTAATTTCAATCATGAACAAACCTTGATTGGAAGTCGAAGCTTCTCCAAGCTTCTTCTTTGCCAGAAACTTCTTGCAGTTCCTCTTCCAATGACCCGGCTCGTTGCAATGGAAGCACATTCCTTTGCTAGCTGGATCAGATTTCTTTTGTTCCTTTATGTTCACTTTGCCCTTGGTCATCCGAGATCGGAAGAGCTCCTTAGATATCTCATATCTAGCAGTCCTACTTTGTTCACCATACAACTCCTTGAGGTGAATCAACATAGTAGGAGCATCCATGTTTTCGTGCTAACGCTGAAGCTCGTTATTCATGGATGCGAGCATGATGCATTGAGCCACAGATGCATCATCTTGCCACTTTATAATGGTGGCAATCTCTTCCTCAGAGGCTGTTTCTAGAACAGTTCCAGGGACAAGTGAGTTTAGGACATAAGAAATCTTTTCAGCAGTGAGAACTATTCTCAGATTTCTTAGCCAGTCCGTATAATTCGGCCCGGTAAGCTTATTAGCATCAAGTATGCTTCGCAGTGAAATTAGTGATTTTAACATTTTTAAAATTTTGCATGTGAAAAACAACATTTTAGCAAACATTCATTTTATTAATTTTGCATACCAAAATAAATTTAGGTCTTTATTTTAAATTGGTATCTCCCACTATTTTTATCAAACTATATTACCCTCACTTATATAGTTCGGCAACATCTAATTAAAGATTTGCTAGTGAGAATAAGGATCCCATTTCAAATGTATATAACCTTGTGGATAGCACAACAAGCGATATACAAATAAATAGGTAGACAACTCTTGTCAATTACAACACTATATAACTCCTTTTATTTTGCCTCTTAAATCATAATGGTCAAGTGTGTGCACATCCGAACTAAAATGATTTAAGTTAAGTCCAGCCTAGCACTTCCATAAATTCAAAAAAGAAAAATGTTTGTCCTTGTGGATAGCACAACAAGACTAGATCGTTCAATTTTCTTGATAAGCATCAAATGTGATTAATTAACATCTTAAATACGCAATACTCGCCTTGTGGATAGCACAACAAGCTCATATTAAATATTTAATACTCTATTAATTTATCATGCTAGAAGGCGACGTTCGATATTCCAAATATCATTTGAACGCTTCGGACTTAATATTATTTCTTTGAGGGGTTTGTTATTATTTGTCTGATCTTGTTTAGCGCGCATGCACATATATATATAAAATACGAGTCATTTTATTAAACATGCGAAGCATGTTTGCATAAAATATAATATATATAATATTTAGCATGCAATATAGAATATTATATTCTACCCGGATTGATTATGGACTTTTATTCTAGTTTGGTTCACTAGAGCCACCAAGTGAACCAAAAGGTCAAACCTAGGAGTGCAAGAATTTAAATTTAAATATAACTATTACATTTAAACTCGGGCTCCATACAAACGGGTCTTCACGCGCTCCTTGCTCCTTGGTCTCCAATTTTTAAAGATAATTCTAACTATTTCTATTATATTAAACTATTTAATTTAAATAGAAACCTTGATCAACAGTCAAGGGGAAGTACATAGGAGGGAGATAGAATTTTACATCAAGAAAAAAAAATTAGAGAAGACGAGGTACGCAGACCCCATTTAATAAAACCCATTCATTCAAGCATTCAACTAAAATAAAATCCAATCACATTGGTCAAATAGTCCATAATCAATCCCCATTTATTTTCATACATATCACCATATATATCAATAAATAAATATTCATCTCATGAATTAAAACATTCCATATATATATATGAGTATCATTTAATGGGCAATTTTAAATTGCATGAAATCCAATTTCAAGATTAAAATAAACTCTTTATTTTAATTATAAAATTATTTAGAATATAATATATAAATATATCATATTTATTTTTTAAAAAAAGAAGTCACCTTCTTTTATTAAAAGAGTCCTGCAGGTTTATTAAAAAAGTCCTTTCCTGATGGGTCACCTTCTTTTTGGATTAAGAAAGAGACAACACCTTTTCTTTGCAGAATTCAAGATTAGCACCAAAAAAAAAATTGTGATTCGTCCCAAAAAAAGTCTTTTTTTTTTCTTAAAAAATATAATTTTATACAATAAAATTATGCCCAATAAATTATTTTAAATACATACCCATATGTATATGAAATCAAAAATAAATTAATAATTGCATAAAGATTTGGCTCTGATGCCACTGTTGGGTTTGTACGAAATCGTGACGCAATCAAATTGCAAAAATTAGCGGAAGCATGGTATATCAGAGTTTAAAAATTTCTACAAAACCATTACCCGGATCATCCTTTATGCAAATTATTAATTTAAAACGATAAATAAGAAGTTATGGAATCATACCCTTGTAGAACGAAGCTTCCACAGGTACTAGTTCAACTCCTTGTTCTTCGTGATCTCCTTGAATTTCCGGGTTAGATTCCTTCCTTTGATCAACGTTAGCCACCCAAGTGTTTGGCCTCTAGAGGTGATCCACCAAGGAAGATGAATTATCAAGAAGGAGGGTGTTTGGCTTAACCTTAGTTTTCTATCCTCTATAGAAAAGGAGTACTCTCCAACAATTGAAATTGCATCATCTAATATCTATTATAAGACTTCTCTTATATAGACATTGGTCAACCCTTCTAATCCTATTAGACATGGGATTTCTTTTAATTAATTAAACTCCTTTAATTAATTTAGGCTTCCCACCACATGGGAATAATTAATTAAATTCATTTAATTAATTTGTCTCCTAATCTTATTAGGAATAAATGAGAGTACTAAATATTAAATTAATTACTAAACTCCTTTAGAAATTAAAATAATAATAATTGTAATAATATTAATAAGACTCCTCTTATTAATTTATATTTAATATTTCCAAAATATTAAATAATAAATATTAAGCTATTTAATTTATTCTATCACCATAGATTAAATTAATTATACTTAATGCATTATTACGATTATGCCATTACCTTCTTAAATAATTATTCTTCCTTTTATGGTGTGACCCTTTAGGTTCTCCATATTAAACCGGTTGTGAATAAATCAATTAAAATAATTTTAATCTTATTTAAATAAATAAATTAAACTAATAATTTATTTAAATAAATAATATTTATTCTACAATAGGGATAAGCCTCCCTAGCGATCAACGACTTTCCAGATAATATAGATTTCAACATTAATCATAAAAGAACCTGTGAGTTAATAGTTACCATACAATTCAATCCTTCCACCATACAATGTCCCAATTAAATATAAGACATGGATTTACTGTCAAGTCTTATTTTATTTAATTATATGTATTTCGATTAGAAAATGCACAACTCCAAATAATGCAAATTAAAAACTCCTTTCTAATTTCATTTCACCTTGGCCAAGGATTCCTGGGTTGTCATTTAACGAATCACATGGGACATATCTCTTCTTTTACTAGAGGTGGTAGATTCTTTATTGATCATTCATTATCTCCATATGTAACTCATTATACCCAAGCATACCCTATATATGCCTTAAAAGGTCTTAAGGAATAAGTCAAAGTATAATTTGTTACATACAAGATACTATGATGATCTCAAGTCCAAGGATCACTTGTACTACTATCACATTAGGAATTCCTATTGACATGCGAGTAAAACTCCATTAGGTATTCCATAGCGAATCACGTTCAGTGAACTTATTCTTCAATAAGCACCTACATACTTGCTTTAGTGTCTCCACACAAATGATCATGAGATCAATCATCCTCATCCAATGAGCAAGCAACATATGTACCAATCTATCCGGATTTACTAATCCCCTTTTTAGTAATCCCACGATTGGGAACTATTTAAGTTTTAAAACTTTCTAAGAATTTAGATCTCATTAGCATGATCATCATCATGATTCTAAAAGCATTGCTTAAAACTATGGGTTATTTACATATTATAAAAACAGCAACATGTAGATAATTAAATGCCTGTAATAAATGAATATTTCATTAATAAATAAATAAGATTGTTTACAAAGTACGTGCTTTATCATCATACATGATTGGCTTGTATGCACACTACTATCAAAGGATTGGAAACTTGCACAATAAAGAGTGAAGTTCAGAAATATGGATTCAATATAACAATCAAAATGAAGTTAGTAACTTACACATTATACGAGTTTGTGTAAGTTAGGGAACTTTCCTGTTTGCTCAGCTACAAATAATCTAGCTTTAATTAAATTGCGTTGAAATGACCTAACATTAATAAGTTGGTCTCTTAATTAGTATTGTGTAAACTGATATGAGTCCACACTTACAAGAATCTAATCATCATGCTACATTGTCATGTTATGTTGTTATCTCATATAAGCATATACCAATAGGGGCCAGACCATATTTTTCCAGTTTAAGCACCAATATGAGTTCACTAACATAATCAGGAAACAAGCAAACTGCACTAATCTTGAAAATAGACTGGCTCAGCTGCGCCACTCACTGGTCAGACTAGGAATGAATTTTCATTCTGCTGCAATCCAAGCCAACTCTCTAGCATGCAAACTACTGACATTAAACAAATACATATACTTATCAGGTTATTAACTTGAGTTTGAAACCAAGCATGCTCATTCTAAGTCCAATTCAAAGTTAGATGGTTTTATGCCGGACATTCTTACACTTTAAGCAAATCAAGTTCATGCCTCAAAAGTCAACTACTAAAGTCATAGTACCACATATCGAGACTAAACAATACTTAATATGCATGCTTGTGTGTATACCATATATGTATACCTTAATCACATAGTTTATACTTTAGAAATTTATTTTCTTGAATATGCGTGCATAGGTAAAGTCCATGTTTAACCAAAAGATGCTCATATCAACATGTCTATAGGCATAATGAATCCTAATATTCATGCTCGCATGATCAGAATGTAACTCGCACAGTGTTTGATGATATTAGTCTTCAAATTTTAAGCTTTCTTTGAAAATTACACTAAGTCTACAAAGGTAATTAGTACATGCAAAGTGTCTCAAAGTCATAACTCACATGTATTAGAACACATATATATAAGCCACATATACATTCTCAATGGTCAGAACTAAAAAGACACAAATTTTGTTAAGTTCACTTCAAGTCCTTAAGTTTTTCTTTTGAAATCATCTTAACCTTCAATCATGTATGCTAGTGTGTACTCAACACTTTAGTCTAACTTTTCCTATCTATTTAGACCATACGATCATGCTAACAAAGTCAAAATACAGACATGATGCGTATGTGTCAAAGTTCACTTTAACAAATTCTAAGTTCATTTATAAACTATAAAGCTTTTCATCAATAGTGTATACCCACATGGTTATACATGTTCATGTTATGTCATTGCACTAATATCTACATGTTAATCATGTTTACATGCTTGCCTAAAGTGATACCATATGTTAGCACATAGAAGAATCTGTAACAGAAATAGAAAACAGAGTTCAGGGCCTGGCGCAGCTGCGTCGGGGTCCGGCCAGACCTGAAGCAGCTTCTGCTAAGTAGTTAACAAAACCAACCCAACATTCCTTAAACAATTCGATTATGTACCAGCCATAATGCAGTTCTATCATGTTTATAATGCTATAAACACTTAACAAGCATATTCTACAATTCAATTAACACTTAATTTGTAAGACCCCAACTTTTATGAATAAAGATTTAATTTTTTATATATATTATTTCAAAATAGTAAGGTGTTGATTTGATAAATGTGAAAAATTATGGGTGAAATGTGAAAATATTTCAAAATAAGCAAGTGGTTATAAAATATTCATTGTTGTCAGGGAATATTCGTTTGGTCGTGAAATATTCTTGTTGTCGGGGAATATTCGTACGGCGACGCAGCTATTTGTGGGCCCCACGACGGAATAACTGTCGGATATAGAAAGTGACAGAAATAATATTTTTATAAAATAACGGCGTAGTTGTTACCGTTAGTACTGTTGAAATACCCGGTGATTAAAATACAGTAATACGTGGTGTTGCACAGTAGCATACGGTATTGCACATTATTTTGAATTATTAATTCTTACGTAAGAAGGCACTTACTCAATTATTGTTACAGTAATTACTGTTCAATATTTTATATTATTGATTAAATAATTGCATGATGTTTTATTGATTCAATAGTTGCTACGTTGATATTTTATATCAATAATTGCTACCGTTGATATTTTGTATTATTGATTCAATAATTGTCACTGCACAGTATTTCACATTATCAACTCAATAATTCATATTATTTGAATAATATTATTAGATAGCATTATTGACAATGTCTAAGGAAGTTCTGTCTAGGAGGGGTTATTTAATTGCGCGCCAGTAAGGAGAAGTCCTAATCGGAAAGCCCCCTCTTTCTTGGGAACGACTTGGTTGTCAATATTATAGTTATATAATATTATTTGTGAATAATTAATTATTGATTTATATGATAAGAAAATATTTATTTTGTGGATATAAAAGAAGGAATTAGTGCTGATGTGTTTTTATCGGTATTTTGGTGTGGAAAATCATCCGTTTATGAAATTCGGATAATTTATGTTTGGAATTTGGAAAAACTTCCTTGTACAAAGTTGTAGAGAATTAAATTTTCTATAAAAAGACATAGAATTTGTATTTTTCTGATAAAAGGGTTATTTATTATGAATTATTGAAGTTTTGGAAAATAAATGTTTTTTTAAAATGGTGGGCCCCACTTTTGGTTGGTGTGGAAAATGCTGATGGCTTTCACAAAGCGACTGGAATTTTTTTTTTTTTGAAAAAAATATTATTTTATTAAAAAGTCTACTTTGGCATCCTAAGTTTTTTCTATAAATAGGGTGCTTAGGTTAGAATTGAAAATCACACCAGAATCAGAAGTTTTCTCTCTCTATAATATCGAGAGTATTTTTATGAGTATTTAGATACTTTGAGTGTTACTATTCAGTACAAGTTTCCTTCGGTGTTATATCCGATATTCCAGTCAAAAGTACTATTCTTTTGAGGTAAGGGATGTTATTTTCTTTAATAAATGATGTTATTCTTTTCAATATCATTATACCAAAATATTATCATGGATTTTATTATGAAATTCTTACTTTTTCCGTCGGGGTTACTATTCACGTATACGGCACTATTCACGGAAAAATTAAATTTTCTTCTATATGTCCAAGTTGCTTGTTAAAGTTCTTGTGACACCCCCAAATCCGGTATCTTAATTTCCACAGGATTTGGTGTTCACTGTTCCAATATCATACAACTATCTACCCATAAATAATAAAATTCATTTATTAGATAAATACATCATCATCTTACATCATCTGAAATAATAATACATCATAAAACCCAGGTTAAACTTAACCTTAAATCTCTGTTGCGGAAACGTAAATAAATAAGTCTTAAGTTATCACACATAAATCTTGAACTTTAACATTCTTAACATCAACACAAGTCTTCAACACTTGTTAGCTTTTCCTTTGCCCTTGCTACTAAAAGGTACATCACTTCATTCATTATTAGCTACAATGTTATTATACAAGAGTGAGCACGAATGCCCGCAAGTATAAAAATATGACAGAATAATAACATGTGAGTGAAAGAATTCTGAATAACAGAAAGCTCAACATTTGAATCAAGAATATTAATCAAGAGTCAAATTACTTCTCAACTTTTGAATCAAGAATATTAATCGAGAGTCAAATTACTTCTGAGGGTCATTAAGACCTTGAACCGAGTCTTAGGTTGTCAAGTATATTAACCTTTCCAACCTTTAACAGTCATAAGACTATAGACTTTACTTCTCGTACTTAGGGAGATCAGCCCTTCGTACTGATACTGTGCACATTATCTTAACGCTTAAAGCATCTTCATTAATCCCTTAAATTACGGTTGTTCATCTCAGTTTGACATCAGAATCCGCACCAAATAAAGTTGGTTTGGATAACTCAATAAATGATATTCAAATTGAATATTAACTTCTCAAGGTATACAATCGAATAAGTATTGTACACTTAAATGATACTTTTAAAAGAATCATGGCATCTCATGTGAAATTCTAAACTTGGATATTCAAGAATAAGAATTTGCTCAACAATAGTAATTAAGTATAGCAATTGCTTAATTTAAAGAGTTTAGTTTAGGAAACCTGCCCAACAATAATAATAAGTTAGGGATAGAAAACTTGCCTCGTGCGCAAGCTACAGTTATTACTCACGTCTTTAATTACTCTTACCTATCACACATTTACAATATCAATTAATCACAAGTTCGATATGATTATTGATTTACAATTAGTGTTCTTTGAACTCATTATTAGGTTTTTCAAATAATGGTTTACGTTGATTAATTAATTAATCACATAACTTAAGTTATTAACTTGTATTAATAACTTATTACTTACATCACATGCCTTCATATTTATTAAACTTAAAATAATGTCTTCATATTATTTAACCTTTACAAATAATAGTTTAAGTCATGTAATTAATTTATTAATTAATCACATAACATAAATTATTAAACTCATATCAATATTTTATCATATTTATACAACATGTGTTCATGTTCATTAGACTCAAAACACATTTCACAATTTTCCAACACTTAGCAATTTTTTTCACAATTTTCGGACAGGTGCGGCCGCGCGCCATTTAGCCTTGTACCCGGCGCGGCCGCGCGGCTACGTTTTCCAAGAATTTCCAGTTCGCGAAGAACACAGAAATTCGGCCACTTTCTCAAATTTTACACCAATACACTGATTTATAATATTACCCATGAAGTATAAACTTCACAAGAACATTATATATCACTTTTAACATGTTCTTAACATTCCAAGTCATATAATTACCTATTTTAACACCATCAATTTCACTGTTCTTCATAAATTTTACAAAATTTAATGAAAAATATAAAATCTAACATTACGGATTCGTTACTACACCGAATTCGTTCATTTTAATTCCATTCTCTTTGTTTAAACATATAGACTTATAATCAAACGTCAATTTTAATCAAAACATATGATTACAACATGTATTTCACCCATATAGGTTATTAACCCATAATCAACACTCTGTATTTTTGAAAAATCCAATTCTTAACAAAATTTGTTGGTGTGATCAGTGTAAATCATACCTACATGATTCTACACATAATATCAACATATATGATTACATATATAAACATATGTTGGTTTAATTTTCTAAAATAATTCTTAACAGAGAAAATTTGAACATATGTTTAAATAAACTCTATGATTTCCAAAAATCCAATTAAGGCCATCTTAAATAAAATTGATCCTTTTAAATCATGATTATATATTATAAAACACGTTATCATCACATACCCATATAGATAGAATTATATCGTAACCCAATTGGGAAACCCAATTTCACAGAAAACTTAAAAGTACGTATTTAAGAAATCTTAATTTTGAAAACTTAAAAGAAGAATTACCCTTTTGTATAAAGATAACACAATCACAGACAATACTTAGGATTTCTCAAATTTCTTTCTCTCAATCTCTTCTCAATTCCTTCTTCTTTTTCTCTCTGACTTTTCTCTGAAAAACTTATAAGTTTCTTCTGATAATAACTTAGAAATAATAAGTATACGTATTATATAAATGTTACCGTTGTATAATAAACGGATTAACCTCTCTTAAGGCCTTGTTTGCCTTCCTTTTCTTTTCTTTCTTTCTCTTTATTTTAATAACTAGTTTATAATATAGTTAATGTAACACTTTAATTAAGTCAATTAATCTTATTTAAATTAATTAAATAAAATAATATAATTCACATTTAAATCACATTGTCACATAATTAATATTTTTATTTATTAATTATGTCAATTAATTAATTCATTAATTAATTATTAAATTAACTAAAGTAACATATGCTTATTTAATTAATTCAATTAATCAAATAAACTCCATTAAATATATTCTTTGAACTATTAAATTACTACATATTAATTTAATTAATGTCACACATATAATTAAATTAATCTACCACAAATTCATGAATTAATTAATTAATTCAATAATTAAATCATTAAAAATATTTATTTATTTCAATAAATATTCAAATATCTTTACAAAATTCCCGTTCGTCACAGTTCTTATCTTTGATTGGATCTAAGTTTTGAGCTTTATTCTTGAATTTTGCTCCACAAAGTATTATTATGGAGTACTCTTGAACTTAGATAAATTAGATTACGAATCCTTAGTCTTTGTCCTTTATCACACTGGATTCGTTCTTTAAAATATTTTTCATCATCCTCAGTCCTAAAAGGTGATATAACTGAATATCTTTGGGCGTAGTGCAAAGATGGACAGGTGTTGAGATGAACATGACCACTGGTGATACAAATGAATATCTTTGGCCTGTAGTGCAAAGATGAATATTTGATTTGAGATATATATTGATTGATGTTACAGTGATAAAATATTGATGATGGACTTTTAAATCATAGAAGATAGTAGACTTCATTCTCTACTTAACTCTTCTAATGAATTGTTATTTCCGCTGCGAATATTGATCTAAAATTGGTTGTCCATTATATTTTATCTGATTTATTGAAGACTAACGATAATTTATTTTTCATTATCTTCGTCATATTATTCTTTACTGGGCTAGTTGAGCTCACCCTTTTCATCTATTGTCCTCTTCAGGAAATGAGAATGTCGCAGGAACTAGTCAGGGGACAGAGTGATGGTACGAGTTAGAGCAGTAGTAGTCCTCATTATTTCTAATAAATAGTGTGATAATAATTGTAATGGGGACTTAGTTTGAATATTAATATTTTCTACATATTTATATTGACACTCACAGTTGTGTGGTCGTATTTTGGACGACCGTGAGATATACAACTTTGTATTTGAATTATGTACCATGTATTTGACGACTCAGAATGGGTTGGGTTGACTGGACCTATTCTGGGGGCGTCACAGTTGGTATCAGAGCTTAAGAATATGATTTCTGGTGGAGATCGGGGAATAGAACTAGGAGGGGAGAGATGAGTAAATCCTTCGCTAGTGTGTCCTATCTAAGCTTATGTGGTATTTAATTGGTCAGTCGGAGCATAGGGTTAATAGGTGATATGTTAATTTGTTTAATTAATCCTTGTTTTATGGCAGTATTTGAGGATGGCAGCTGAGAATGTTAACAATGAAGTGAATGAGACCTTGGAGACACCTTTAATCACCAACCAGGAGAACGTGCAACAAGAAGGCAATGTTCATCCTAAAAACAACGCTAATCAGACGATAAACAATGAGATGTTTAGAAGTTTTTTGCAGTTCATGCAAAACCAGACGAGGGAGACTCATACATGTGGAGATAATAATAACACGCAAATTGTCACTGCCAAGCAGTTCAAAGAGTTGGGACCACCAGAGTTTCTGGGAAAGCCGGATCCGATCAAGGCGGAGACGTGGGTTAAGCAAATTACCAAGATATTTGATGTCTTGGGATGCACAGAGAAACATAAGGTTCCATTTGCCACGTTTATGTTCCGTGGAGAGGCAGATTACTGGTGGGAGTCTGTGAAGCGTACCCAGCCTGCCGAACTAAGATGTCTTAGGAAGCGTTCCAGAAACTGTTCAATGACAAGTACTTTCTTGAAAGTATTCGTCATATAAAGGAGGTAGAGTTTATCAGACTAGAATAAAACAACATGACGGTGTCCCAGTACGAGGCTAAGTTCGCGGAGCTGTCCAGGTTTGCACCTCATTTGGTGGAGAATGAGGAACGTATGACGCGGACGTTTCTGAGAGGTTTGAAACCCGAAATACGTCAATACCTCATTTCTCACAAATTTTCTCTATATTCGGATGTAATGAACAGGGCCCAGTTGTTAGAACGAGATAGTGATTATGTTCAACCAAGGGACAACAACCAAGGTCGTACCGGTGGCAGCAGTCATCGGAGCAATGACAACCAGCGGGGAGGAAAGTATGACAGAAGCGGTAACCACTCCGGTGGTAATCGTGGCCATGATAGTAGAAAAAGCGAATCGGGGGGAGATTTCAAGAAGAGAAGGTATAACAATGAGAACGTGAAGACTTCAACATCAGCACCAGCATCAACTGTTTCTAGGGAAGGAGAACGACCACTGGTCGTATGCTATAAATGCGGGAAAGAGGGACACATCAGCCCAAACTGCCCACAACAATTTAAAGCATGCTATAACTGTGGAAAAGAAGGACATATAGATCGAGATTGTCCTGTTGCGAAACCAAATCCAGTGGGGTTGGTGATTCCCAAGGCGGTTTCGGACAAGTCAAAGTCGGTGATTCCTGGGAAAGCGTTTGTTGTGACAGCTCAAAACGCGAGGAACCCACACGAGGTGATTACGGGTAAGCTAATCATAAACTCTTGCGAAGTTTACACTTTGTTAGATACCGGTGCTACCCATTCCTTTATTTCACCTACTTGTGCTCAACGTTTAAACTTGACTTCTGATAAATTAGACTTTAACTTATCTGTTGAAACTCCGTTAGGAGAAACCTTTGTTACATCTACAGTTTACAAATCTTGTTTGATTCAGATTGGTACCCTTACCTTACCTGTTGATCTTATATCTTTGAAAATACTTGCATTTGACGTGATTTTAGGAATTGACTGGTTAACCACTTACCATGCTAAAATTGATTGTTTTCATAAAGTTGTTAGTTTTCATATTCCTAATCAACCTGTTGTGCGAATCCAAACTACCAAACCACTAAAATCAGTCAATATCATTTCAAATCACAAGGCTATTCGTTTATTGAAAAACGGATGTCAAGCTTTCTTAGCTCATGTCACTGATCTAAACCAGAATACGTTAGGTTTGAATGATATTTCTGTTGTTAACGAGTTTCCTGATGTATTTCCCAAAGAACTTCCCGGTCTACCCCCAGAACGTGAAGTTGAATTCTTTATTGACCTTGAACCCGGTACAAAACCCATTTCTAAAACCCCATATCGAATGGCTCCTATTGAACTTCAGGAGTTAAAGGTCCAATTACAGGAATTGTTAGACATCGATTTTATTAGTCCTAGTACGTCTCCTTGGGGTGCTCCTGTTTTATTCGTAAAGAAGAAAGACGGGAGTATGCGACTTTGTATTGACTATCGGGAGTTGATCCATGTCACCATCAAGAATAGGTATTCGCTACCTCGTATTAATGACCTGTTCGACCAGTTGCAAGGAGCACAATTCTTTTCAAAGATCGATCTTCCTTCTGGATATCATCAGCTGAAGATTAAAACTGAGGATATTCCGAAGACTGCCTTCAGAACTCGGTACGGGCATTATGAGTTCTTAGTCATGTCTTTTGGATTGACTAATGCTCCTGCTGCTTTCATGGATATGATAAACCGTGTATTTAAGGAATATTTGGATCAGTTCATTGTTGTCTTTATTGATGACATCCTCATCTATTCTAAAAGCCGTGAAGATCATGAGCACCACTTAAAGTTGGTACTTCAAAAGCTTCGTGAGAACAAGCTATATGCCAAGATGAAGAAATGCGAGTTCTGACTTAAGGAAGTTGCATTTCTTAGGCACGTGGTATCAAAACGTGGAGTATCTGTTGACCCAACGATGATTGAAGCAATACAAAGCGAGGAGCAACCTAAGTCGGTGACCGAAGTACGAAGCTTTCTGGGCTTAGCTGGTTATCGGAGGTTCGTAGAGGGATTTTCTCGAATCGCTACTCCATTAACTCAGTTGACTCGAAAAGATACAAAATTTTTTTGGAGCGAGGAATGTGAGAAGAGCTTCCAAGAGCTCAAGAGAAGACTTATCTCGGCACCTGTTCTGACAATATCATCTTGTTCGGATGGATTTGTTATCTACAGCGATGCTTCGGGCAAAGGGTTAGGATGTGTTCTCATGCAACATGGGAAAGTCATAGCCTATGCCTCGCCGCAACTCAAAGAATATGAGAGGAATTATCCTACTCATGATCTAGAGTTGGCAGCTGTCGTTTTCGCGTTGAAGATCTGGAGACATTATCTGTACGGGGAGAAAGTTGAGATTTATACGGATCATAAGAGCCTTAAATATTTCTTCACTCAAAAGGAACTCAACATGCGAAAACAACGTTGGCTTAAGCTGTTGAAAGATTACGATCATACCATCCAATACCATCCTGGAAAAGCGAACGTGGTAGCTGATGCGTTGAGTAGAAGATCATATGAGGAAACGAGTGCGATGATGTTAAGTATACGTGTAGAACCAGCTTTGATTGATAAAGTTAAAGCTACTCAAGCTACGGATCCGGAGCTGATGAAGATGAAGAAGAAGGTGCAAGAAGGTGCCATTCCAGAAGCAAGAATCGATGAAGAGGAAATACTTCGAGTCAACTCCAGACTTTGTGTTCCTAACGATTCCGACTTGAAGCATAGAATCATGATGGAGGCACACAGCACACCATTTGCAATCCATCTTGGGAGTACCAAAATGTATCGTGATCTTTGACATACATTTTGGTGGAGCAATATGAAAAAAAAGATCGCGGAGTTTATTTCGAGATGTTTAACTTGTCAACGTGTAAAGGCGGAGCATCAAGTACTGAAGGGTCCATTACAATCACTGGAAATTCCGAAATGGAAGTGGGAACACATTACGATGGATTTCGTTACAGGTCTTCCCAAGGTTTCTCAAGGCATAGATGCGATTTGGGTTATTGGTGATAGATTAACCAAGTCTGCTCATTTCTTGTCGATACGAGAGACTTATTCCCTTGAACGTATTGCTCATATGTACGTGAATGAGATTGTGAGATTGCATAGCATGCCAGTATCCATAGTTTCAGATCGTGACCCCAGATTTACTTCACGATTTTGGATCAGTTTGCAAAAAGCTATGGGCACGGATTTACGATTCAGTTCGGCTTATCATCCTCAAACGGACGGGCAATCGAAAAGGACTATTCAAACTCTTGAAGATCTATTGAGACTCTGTGTTCTAGACTTCAAAGGGAGTTGGGATAAGTACTTACCATTGGTGGAATTCTCCTACAACAACAGTTATCAGGCAAGTATAGGTGTGGCTCCATTCGAAGCGTTGTATGGGAGAAAGTGTCGTTCTCCAGTATGTTGGAACGAGGTGGGTGAAAAAACATTGTTGGGACCGGAGTTGGTACGTATGACTACAGAAAAGATTCAAATAATTCGGCAACGTATACAAACCGCACAAAATAGACAAAAGAGTTATGCGGATCTTCATCGAAAGGACGTGGAATTTAATGTTGGGAACCATGTGTTATTACGTGTTTCTCCGTGGAAGGGAGTTACGAGGTTTGGCAAGAGAGGAAAGCTCAATCCACGATTCTTTGGTCCATTTGAGATTCTTGATCGAGTAGAAAATGTGACCTATAGACTCGCCTTACCTCTAAGTATTCTCGTGTTCATAATATTTTTCACATATCTGTGCTTCGTAAATATGTGAAAGATTCAAACCGCATTATTGAGTTAGAACCGGACTAGATAGCTGAAGATTTAACGTATGAGGAGGTACCTGTCAAGATTTTGGATAGGAAGGAGCATGTCCTATGCTCGAAAATTATACCTCAAGTTAAAGTTTTGTGGAGAAACCATGAAATTGAGAAAATGACCTGGGAGTTGGAATCAGAAATGAAAGCGAGGTATCCTCACCTTTTCGACATACCAGGTACGTACGTCAATTTCGAGGACGAAATTTCATAAGGAGGGGAGGTTGTAAGACCCCAACTTTTATGAATAAAGATTTAATTTTCTTTATATATTATTTCGAAATAGTAAGGTGTTGATTTGATAAATGTAAAAAATTATGGGTGAAATGTGAAAATATTTCAAAATAAGCAAGTGGTTATAAAATATTCATTGATGTCAGGGAATATTCGTTTGGTCGTGGAATATTCTTGTTATCGAGAAATATTCGTACGACGGCGCAGCTATTTGTGGGCCCCACAACAGAATAACTGTCGGATATAGAAAGCGACAAAAATAACCTTTTTATAAAATAACGGTGTAGTTGTTACCGTTAGTACTGTTGAAATTACCCGGTGGTTAAAATACAGTAATACGCGGTGTTGCACAGTAGCACACGATATTGCACAGTATTTTGAATTATTGATTCTTACGTAAGAAGGCACTTACTCAATTATTATTACAGTAATTACTGTTCAATATTTTATATTATTGATTCAATAATTGCATGATGTTTTATTGATTCAATAATTGCTACGTTGATATTTTATATCAATAATTGCTACGTTGCTATTTTATATGATTGATTCAATAATTGCTACCGTTGATATTTTGTATTATTGATTCAATAATTGTCACTGCACAGTATTTCACATTATCAACTCAATAATTCATATTATTTGAATAATATTATTAGATAGCATTATTGACAATGTCTAAGGAAGTTCTGTCTAGGAGGGTTATTTAATTGCGCGCCAGTAAGGAGAAGTCCTAATCGGAAAGCCCCCTCTTTCTTGGGAACGACTTGGTTGTCAATATTATAGTTCTATAATATTATTTGTGAATAATTAATTATTGATTTATATGATAAGAAAATATTTATTTTGTGGATATAAAAGAAGGAATTAGTGCTGATGTGTTTTTATCAGTATTTTGGTGTGGAAAATCATTTGTTTATGAAATTCGGATAATTTATGTTTGGAATTTTGAAAAACTTCCTTCTACAAAGTTGTAGAGAATTAAATTTCCTATTAAAAGACAGAATTTGTATTTTTCTGATAAAAGGGCTATTTATTATGAATTATTGAAGTTTCAGAAAATAAATATTTTTTTAAAATGGTGGGCCCCACTTTTGGTTGGTGTGGAAAATGCTGATGGCTTTCACGAGGCGGTTGGAATTTATTTTTTTAAAAAATATTATTTTATTAAAAGGTCTACTTTGGCATCCTAAGCTTTTCTTATAAATAGGGTGCTTAGGTTAGAATTGAAAATCACACTAGAATCAGAAGTTTTCTCTCTCTATAATATCGAGCGTATTTTTGTGAGTATTTAGATACTTTGAGTGTTACTATTCAGTGCAAGTTTCTTTCGGTGTTATATCCGATATTCTAGTCAGAAGTACTATTCTTTTGGGGTGAGGAATGTTATTTTCTTTCATAAATGATGTTATTCTTTTCAATATCATTATACCAAAATATTATCATGGATTTTATTATGAAATTCTTATTTTTTCCGTTGGGGTTACTATTCACGTATACGGCACTATTCACGTATACGGCACTATTCACGGAAAAATTAAATTTTCTTCTATATGTCCAAGTTGCTTGTTAAAGTTCTTATCTTTGATTGGATCTAAGTTTTGAGCTTTATATTTGAATTTTGCTCCACAAAGTATTATTATGGAGTATTCTTGAACTTGGATAAATTAGATTACGAATACTTAGTCTTTGTCGTTTATCACACTGGATTCGTTCTTTAAAATATTTTTCATCATCCTCAATCCTAAAAGGTGATATAACTGAATATCTTTGGCCTGTAGAGCAAAGATGAATGATTACCTGATGAATATCTTTGGCCGTAGTGCAAAGATGGACAGGTGTTGAGATGAACATGACCACTGGTGATACAAATGAATATCTTTGGTCTGTAGTGCAAAGATGAATATTTGATTTGAGATATATATTGATTGATGTTACAGGGATAAAATATTGATGATGGACTTTTAAATCATAGAAGATAGTAGACTTCATTCTCTACTTAACTCTTCTAATGAATTGTTATTTTCGCTGCAAATATTGATCTAAAATTGGTTGTCCATTATATTTTATCTGATTTATTGAAGGCTAACAATAATTTATTTTCCATTATCTTAGTCATAATATTCTTTACTGGGCTAGTTGAGCTCACCCTTTTCATCTATTGTCCTCTTCAGGAAATGAGAATGTCGCAGGAACTAGTCGGGGGACAGAGTGATGGTCCGAGTTAGAGCAGTAGTAGTCCTCATTATTTCTAATAAATAGTGTGATAATAATAATAATGAGGACTTAGTTTGAATATTAATATTTTTTACATATTTTTATTGACACTCACAGTTGTGTGGTCGTATTTTGCACGACCGTGAGATATACAAGTTTGTATTTGAATTCTATACCATGTATTTGGCAACTCAGAATGGGTTGGGTTGACTGGACCTATTCTGGGGGCGTCACATAATTCACGTAATCGAGAAATTGACATGGAAGAACAAAAATGGAAAATGATAGGAATTATACCTCTACTACTATAGAATTGCACTTGCTGCTATATTAACTCCTCCTTAACTCAATTTGAAACTCAGAATGCAAGCTCTACTATCAATAACTCAGCAAAGGAAAATGAAGAAGGTGAGGGTCTTATTTATAGGCAATTGGTTACATAGATAATACAATTGTCTCCCAAATCAAACTAATGGGTAGAATGAGAATTTGATAGTTAAGGAATAGTTGTTGAGCAGTTGGTAAATCCCATCATGAAACTCACTCCCCTCATAATCATTGGCTAGATCATTGGTGAATTTGAGAAGAAATGTAGAGTAGCTAGCTATTGGGAGTTCACGTGAAGAAGCATTTGGGTCACTCATTATAGGATAATGTTAGAAACTCAGCAACTTGAAAACACACACTAATGTTATATATATATACCTACCATGCTTATTTAGGTTATATAATATATACACATTTCATTTCATATAACTTAGGTTATAAATGAATTAGGGGGTACACAATGTCATTACCAATGAGCAACTAAGTAATACAATGTATCAAGTAGGGGTACATATATATCAACATATAATCCATGTACATTTCCTTAATACTGAATATAAAACAATCGAGTATTACTCATTATTATATTGATTATTATTTCAATTATAATGACTATTGAAATCATTATCAAATAACAATTACTATATGCTAATAGGGTATACATTAATGTTCACCCACACACTTTATTACATAAGCACTATTATTATGTAACTCACATAATGCAACTAATCTTACTATATAGTCTATATGTATAATATATAGCCACATTAATGCGTCACCTTGTACTTTATACAATATAGAGGTAACTACCATATACTAAAGGTTTAATTATCGCATGCTTGCATAAACAATTAATCAAGTGAATATAATCTTGTTATATTTATTAATCCTTTACTCATTAATATTCTATTTCTCATAATATTAGTTAATTG
This sequence comes from Panax stipuleanatus, assembly GCA_020205555.1. Taxonomy (NCBI): domain Eukaryota; kingdom Viridiplantae; phylum Streptophyta; class Magnoliopsida; order Apiales; family Araliaceae; genus Panax; species Panax stipuleanatus. The sequence goes on along the minus strand of CM035118.1, from coordinate 47,456,630 downwards.
ACATATTATCAATTAATTACTCGTTAATCGTCTCTCCTTGTAATCACAATTAATCCTTTCCTATATTCAAATAAATTGAATATTTAATTATTAATCATCCTATCAATTCTTTTGATATAAAACTTAGGGCTAGTCCACTAATTTAAATAAACCATTAGTGACTCCCTTTAATTATTCATAGCAATTATTCACATAGGCACAAACTCACATAAACACATACCACACAAGGTTTAAATAAGCTTACAAAACTAACTTATTAAAATTAAATCATATATTTAATTAATAATGGAGTTTAAAAATTTACGGTCATTACAATCAACAATCCATTACAAGAGTCAAGTAGAATATAATGTATACTATCTTCTCCAAATTAAAAGTCTATCATCAATATTTTATTCATGTAACACCAATCAACAGTTCTTCGTTGTACCCAAGATAAATAGAACTTTCACCTCTTGTCTTTACCTGAAACACCAAAGATCATGGTTATACCAATTCACAGTTCATGTTCATAATCATGCTAATAAATTCTTCTTTTCACCCAAGCCAAAGATATTCATTTGTAACACCAATGGTTATGATAAAACTAGTCTACAGCCTTTAGTCATAATCATTCCAGTCAATTCATCTTTGCACTACGGGACAAATAAATTCATTTGTATCACCAGTGGTCATAATCATGCCAAGCAATAATCCATCTTTGCACTACGGGCCAAAGATATTCAACAGTATTATCAATAGTTAGGATCATACCAATCAATATTTCATCTTTGCAACCCCTAGCCAAAGAGAACTGATGGTTATGATCATATTAAGCAACAATCCATCTTTGCAGTACGGGCCAAAGACATACAATTGTAATACTAATGGTTATGATTATACCAATACACAATTCCAGTCATGATTATATCAATACACAATTCCTGGTCATAATCATACCAATCAACTGTTCATCTTTGCACTACGGGCCAAAGATAACTTTTCAACACAAATTTAAGTCTGAGGATGATGACAATGATATATATAATGAATGGACAGAAATAATCAGAATAATAAGATAAAATAGATCTTAGTGATTTTCAACTTAATTATCTAAAGTCCAAATTGCCAACATGATATCCAGAAAATCGATTAGAATTCTTGATAGAATATAAAGTTCAAGTAAATGTAAAGTTCATGGCTCAAATATAATAACTTAAAATTGAATAGAAAGATTCAGGTCAAGATACTAGATGAAGCGCAAACTATTAAGGATATTCTAATCATTTTAGGACTTTTTACCATTTAATAATAAGCTGAAGAAACGAATAATAATATCTTACCATAATATGGAGTAGGGAAGAAAATGATATCCTTTTATCATAAAAATGATACCCTTTACCTTAACACGTGACTAGATGTTGCTTTTTATGAAATTGATCAACTTGAATAATGCTTGCACTCTTTATCAACACTTGGAGTAACCTTATACTCAAAATAAATACTCACAATATTGTAGTAAAAGAATTTTATATTTTTGGTGTAGTCATGGTGTGCGTTTAGTTGCTCAACCTAGCAACCTATTTATACTGAAAATTGAGAAAATAATTAGCACACATACTTTGACAAAATAACCAAATGAGCTATATAAAATAATGGTAGTGGAATTTGTGGTCCCCACGGAGGAAATTAAACCAACTTGTACACGTTTTAACAAAATTTGTTTTAATAATAGAGTTGTGGTCCATACTACTTTAGAAAAAAATAGAGTGTCGACAAGTCCTGCCAAACTTACTTTTGTAAAAAGAAAATAATTGAACAAACATCTGCATATCATACTTATCCTTTATCAACACCTTTTATTCATCAATTACTTACACATTTTTAATCTTTCAACAATTACTCACAATTATTAACATAGACTCACAGTACTGCCAACTAGTCTAATTATATCATATCAAATAATTAATATGAGTTACTGTGTCGTGACAGTTATTGATTTAATAATGTAACATACTATGCAGTTGTTACTGTGACAATTATTAAATCAATAATATGAAATACTATGCTATTTTTACTGTAGCAATTATTAAATGAAATACTAAGTGACTTCTTACATAAAAATCAATAATCAGAGATATTATACAATACCGTGTGTTACTTTGCAATACCGCGTACTACTGTAGAATGAAGCGTCTTACTGTACTTTTATCACCGGGTATTTCAACAGTTAACCTGTAAAAAGTTATGCCGTCAATTTTTAAAAAGATTATTTATGTCGCTTTCTACATCCGACATTTATTCCGTTGTGGAGCCAACCAATGATTGGTTATTTCGGCACCGTTGTAGGAATATTCTTTGACAAAAAGAATATTCCACGAGCAAATGAATATTCCTCGCCAAAACGAATATTTTCTGACAACTATTTATTTTGTATAATTTGCACATATCACCCATAACTATAACATTTATTAAATTAACACCTTTTTATAACCAATTTAAATTCTATTAAAAGTCGGGGTCAACACCAAAACATAGTTACCTCAATTAAAATATAAATCAACTAATAATTCATTATTAATTCAAGGTGTCTTTATTTATTGCATTGAATCATAATTCATATTCCAAAAACTTATAAGTGAATAACAGAATTTAAGAAACCCATATATGATAAAAAAATAATTAAAAAAATATCAGTCCACTATTATGCTATTATCACCATTAAGCAGAACTTATTTATCAAATTAACAAATTTTAACAGAAACTAGACTTCAAATACTCCAATTTAGCATCAATAATCACCCAAATCAGATTTAAAATCATTAAGTTAAACATTTTTAAAACTTAGAACTTGATGCTGAAAATTCTGCGTTGAAAAATTCCAGAACAGTCACCTCACGAAATTCATAACAAATCATAAGTTAACCTTTAATGGTTCAAATTTTTGTGGACATATTCTCATCTTATATATGTATAACATATCCAAATATTACAACAATCCAACTGTCGGATTAAGAATTATAACTTACGCAATAGAGCTTAAGAAAACTTATTTTTCGGACTATAAGTCTTCAAACCAGTTTCATTCAAACAGTCACCACAAACAATCCACAAGGAATTTTTGGGTAATTTCAATTTTCGTGTTTAGCTTACTTCTAGGGCTTTCTTTTGATATAAGACTAATCTCCTAACTCATTATACATAAAGAGTTGTGAATTTTACAAAATCATGTAGTAAACTATTTTTTCTGAAATTTTCAAATTTTGTTCTTCTTTTAATTTCTTGATTTCTTTCGTTTGATTTATGTTTATACAAGTTTAATCCATTACAAATTAATAAGCATAACATATCCTCTTTCCATAAATTTCATAAAACTTAATAATCATATATAAAAATCAAAGTATAAATTAAAACAAACACTTTTTAATTTCGTCTTTTCTTTTCATTCTTCTTTCTTCTGCAAAGTCTCTCTCTCTTTTCTTTTCTAAAACTTTTGCTACTTGAGGGATTATTGGAATGGAGGTGAAGTGCTGAAATTTGGCTTGATAAGGCTAAATCCAATGCCAACACCAAGGCCCCCCATTAATCAATCAACCAATCACAAACAAGTTAGGTGAGACAAATGTGGAATGGCTTGGAAGTATTTGAAAAATAATTTCAGCATCCTCCCCACATGTATCAGCTCTTAGCCGCCTCCCCCCTTTTAGAAGATTGAATTCCCCTCTTTTATTTACTCACTTATCTGATTAATTGCTCATTTGACCATTTATAAATTTAACATTTTATAATTTTAGAATAATAATCATAAATTAAATTTGACTTTTATTTCATAAGCCGGGGTCTTATATTCGGTATCTGTAATACCCGTGAATTTTATGAATAATATTAATGTTGATATTAATAAACGTGTGAATATTCATTTTTATATAAATATTTATGTAGCATGAGATGAGTAACTCAATTTAATTAAATTAAATTTATGATAATTGAGAAAATGTGGAGAATTATAATGAGCTCGTGAAATGCCTTGTGTGGCACGATGAGGGAAATTATGATAGTTTAATTACATTAATGAATGAAGAAATTTATAAGTGAAGGATTAATTAATATTATATTATTAATTAATGGTTATTATGAGTAATAGCATATTAATGAGTAAATAATTATTTAATATAATAGATTAATGTTTATTCAATTAATTGCTAAGTGCAATAATATGTAATGGGTGATTGTATATTATATAGTGCCTACATTCAATTAATATAAGATGGGGTGTGACACTACAATGTGACTATATAATATATAGAACTATATAGTAAAATTAAATGAATCACATAAGTTAAATAAATAAGCCTATGTGACTATAACGACCCCAAAATTCATACAATAATATTCTCCTTCTCGATCGTTAACAATACAACTTTAATCTATCTTTACATCATTATTCGATATTAAAATCACTAAAAAATGCGGAATATTTAAAACTTTTATAAAATCTTTTTGTATTGCCCTGAATTGCAACCTTTACATAACATATATTTGATTCAATTCTATTACATGAATCGCTTCCTCTAAGTTACTATATACAAAGTATTACATCACAAGCAATATCCGCTATACATCGGATAGCTCAACTTTACAACTTTAACAAGTATAATACATCCAAAACAAACACATTACTCATCTAGAATAAATAATTTCTTGCATCGCTATTGATCTTAACATTCAATTAGCACGCATCATTACCATGCATCCTTGACCTGCAAAAGTGATTATTTGCAAGAGTGAGCTCGACAACTCAGCAAAACCTAACAATTTTCATGCATCACATAACACATAATAACATGCTCAACATACATCTCATAATCATCAAAGTAACATGGCATACATGCTTTAATTCACATAACACATATAAAGAATGAGTTCCTTACTCAATAAACATTCTTTAATCAATCAATGTAATCATAAATTGACTTTAACATTTCATGCTTGCAACGTATATAATTTAAAATAGTTCATCATCAAGCTCACGTAGAAAATAGGAACTGAAAGACTTGCCTTGATCGTTGTTTAAAAATAACAGATTAACAGCTTACAGCTATCTGCACTTCACGTAGCAACACATAGTAGTTGTAATGTAAACTCTACTCTACATCTCATAATCCTTCCTGTTAATTAATACACAATGTTCAATTAGATTGTGTTAAATTTCGACTTATATCTCACTATATTTCTTATTAGTCATAGTCGAAGTTCATTCAAGTGTTTAAGTCTTGCTAAGACTCTTTATTGGTTTTATATTAACCCCCTTCCGTATCTTATAATGTCCATTTCAGTTGAATTGAAACACTTTACGTACATTAACACTTGTCACGGTGTTTCGACGTTCATTCGTCACACGTCCGATTCGTCTCTCTTGTGTATGCTTAGTGTGCTTATATAACTTATCTAATAAATTATTTATTAATGTTAAGTATCATTATATTTACTAACATTCATGTTTTATAACTTAGAACAACATCTATTATCGTCGACAGCACTATACTTGCGTATGTGCATGTCTGACGCCCTCCGATTGCCTCCGAATACTCATCAGTCACAAATATGACCATTTTGACCCCTGCTAACAACCACAAATCGAAAAAGTTAAAGAACAAAAGTTGTAGGTCTACCCGTGTTTGTTCCGGATCATCTTGAATCTCCTCAATTGGAGTTCGTATGAAAATGTTATGGCTTTTTACTACATGAGGTCAAAGAAGTTTTGTATTACACTACTTAAACCACTCCGGACAACATGTAGCCCAGCTGGGGCGGGAGTTTCTAGGCTAAAAACCCCGCTGAGGCGGGGCCCACTACTGATGGGTTTCGGGATCGCGAACTGTGCAGAGAAATAAGCTAATTTGGCTTATTTCTTCGCACCAAAGTCCGATTTTAACTAACACAATGTACATGAAACTTTATACAAATAAAATACTACACTTTTAACATGATTTTAACATACAATACCACCACAACACATAATCAAAGCACCTAATTTTTAAGATTTTTGAAGAAAACGACATTCTTAAGCGTTCTTAACGAAAATTAACACTTTGAGTTCGTTTTAACCCCAAATCACATGATTCAAATCATGTTTTGTTCGTTTCTTGATATATTATTATAATATATGATTAATTTACATAATATATCACAACCAAACACTAATTTTTATATTTTAAGAAACTATTTTCCAAGTTAGTTCATTGTAAATTGCTATTTTCATAAAACTTATACTTTTAACAAAATAATTCATCAAAATTTTAATTCTCAACCTATTACATTCATAATACATGCATTATTTTCGTTATTGAAGATAGTATCATGAACATCTTTCAATTTACACCATAACATATAACTAAATCATCAATTTACCATTCTAAAATCAACCAATGTGTGAAACTTCATAAAAACACAATTCTCCATTTAAAACATGTTTCTACAACAAATTCGATTCCTAAAAATCGTTTATGATATATACTACACAATTCATAATCTTGTAATTTCATGAAACATAAACATAAAATTCTAACTATAAGGGTTAGGAATTATAGCCTTAAGTTTTAGCGATAAAGAAGATGAAAGAGACGATGAGGCTTCTAGTTTGATTTCTCCCAAAACTCCTTCCTCTTTCTTTCTTTCTTTCTTCTTCTCTCTTCTTCCTTTCTCTCTATCTTTTCTCTGTATCTCTTTCTAACACAAACTAACCTTTGTCTAACCCTTCTAACTTCTACACTAACGTAATATAATATACATATATCTTACATATACATATATTACATAATTATACATATATAACTTATAACATAATGACCACAATAATTATAATAAATACAATTATCACAATTAATAATATAGGTTACACATTTAGAATATCAAAAGCCCTAAGGCTTGTTTGGCAAAATAACATCATTTTAAAAACAGGTTTTAATAGTTACGGCTCGTTTGGAAAAACGAATTTAAAACAAAAGTAAGAACCTTGTTTGGGAAAACAGTTTTAAAAACTCTTTTAACTCTTTTAATAAATCCTTTAACACATATTCTTAATGTTATCCTTTAATTAATTAAATCTTAATATTCATTTAATTAATTAAAAATTTAACATCAATTAATCACATAAAATTGTCACATTATAATTATTTACTAATTATAACTTCATGTAACAATTATCACATCACTACATCTAATTTAATTATCTCAATTAAATTAGAACTATAACATAAAATTATTATATATTAATTAAATTAAATATTAAATAATTATTTAATTAATATAATACACTTAATTACATTATTCCATATTAATCACATAATTGTTTATTTAACTCAATAAATAATTTAATTAAAATATTTATTTTAATTCAATAAATATTAAAATTAATATCTAAAATCCTCTTCACATCAATTCACATATTTCACAATATATGACACGTATACACATACTCAAACTCAAAACATCAGATAATAAGAATTTTATTTATTAAATTCTCATTTATTAATTCTTAAAAATTCGAGATGTCACATCCTTTTCTCCTTATAAGGATTCCGTACTCGGAATCAATGAAACCTCCCTTACTCGGTTTTCACAAAATCTCTTTCACAATTTTATTATTGAATAACTTCAACACATTAACTTAACAACATTTATATATATCTTCCTCCATTCATTTCTTCAACAACTTTTAGGTTTTATTACATCACCTCTAACGACCCCGAAATTTAAACAATACAACTCTCGACATCGGTCGTTAACAATACATCCTTATTCAAACTTTACATCATTAATCAATGATACAATCACTAAAAATACAGAATATTTAAAACTTTTATATTATTCCTTCTTTATTATCCCTGAATCTCAACCTTTATCTTTACATAACTTTGATTCAACCTTATTTCATGAATCGCTTCGTCAGAGTTATTATAAACTAAAACTTACAACCCCGTTCAACAACCCTTATACATCGGGTAAAATTTAAACTTTACAACTCAACATCTGTTAACCATCATACATTATCAAATATATTATCTAAAACCTTAAACAGGGCCCAAAATAATAACAATTCAGCCAAAGTATCTAAATCTTCATGCATTACATCTGATTCATTTCTTTCAAGTAGCACATAGCGTTACCTTGAATCCTTAACCTGCAAAAGTGATTATTTGCAAGAATGAGCTCGATAGCTCAGCAAGATCTAACAGCTTTCATGCATCACATAGCACATAAATACATGCTCAGCATACATCTCATGATAATTAAAGTAACATGGTATACATGCTTTACTTCACACAACAAATATAAAGATTAACTTCCTTACTCAATCAACATTCTTTAATCAATCAATGTAGTCATAAATTGACTTTAACATTTCATGCTTAAAATATATATACAACATATCATGCTCTTTGCAAAATAATTTAAAACAGTTCATCATCAAGTGAACGTAGAAAATAGAAACTGAAGGACTTGCCATGATCGTTATTTACCAATAACAGTTTAACAAGCTTACAGATATCTGCACTTCACGTGCCCTACACAAATATATAATCATGCACATCAATTATTAGTCACATAGCAATGCATATTAGTTGTAATGTAAACTTTACTCTACATCTCATAACCCTTCCTATTATCAATACACAACAGTCAATTTGATTGTGTTAACTTTCGACTTATATCTCATTATATTTTTTTTTCGTAATATTCAAAATTCATTCAAGTGTTTAAGTCCTGCTAGGACTACCTATTGGTTTTATATTAACCACATTTCATATATTATAATGTTCGTTTCATTAGAATTGAAATACTATTTAAGTGTATTACCACGTTACACGGTATTTCGACGTTTATACATCACACGCCTAACTTGCCTCTTTTGCATGTGCTTTGCATGATCCTATATTGGGTTACATTACTCTATAATGTTTCATTCTTATTGAAAACATAATATTAAACAAGGTCATACACACTCATTACGGCGCTGCGACTCTTGCACGTCCGTACATCAAACTTGCCTATTCGAACGCCAAAACGACACGCATTTGCGCACGCTTAGCACGCCCCTACGAATTGTCTAATACTCAAGGTTAATGTTAAGTATCATTATAATACATAATAGTCATGTTATGGAAGTTAGAACATCATTTTACATGGTCGGGAGCATTACATATGCATACGTGCATGCCCGACGCCCCCCGATTGCCTCCAAAAACACATCAACCCCAAAAATAACCATTTTGACCCCTGATACTGACCTCAAATTAGAAAACTTAAAGAACAAAAGTTGTAAGTCTACTCGTGCTCGTTTCGGATCATCTTGAATCGCCTCAATCGGAGTTCATATGAAAACTTTATGGCTGTTTTACCACAGGAGATCAAAACAGCCCCGGACTGACACTGTTCCCGGCGCAGCTGCACCCCTGGCAGCGTGCTACGTGAATCTTCTTTCCAGTTTGTGGTTCTGGCGAATTTTCTAACCCTTTTCTCCATCTTCATAAATTGAGTTATACACATCCAATTGAGTCCGTTTTCGACTCTATGGATTCGTGAAACACTGAACTACTCATCTACATAATAATTATAACACTTCAAAAATATTAACAATTCATTTTAAGGGTTCCAATTCAATGTTCATGCTAATTTTTCATGTTTTACATATATATAGCGAATTCATTCACAACAAATTCGTTTCTTAACCAAATTGATTCATTCAACTTCCGTTTTTTTTTGTTTTTCATCATATTAACAACATCCATAATCAATTTCAGATTATATACATGATCTAACCATCCAATTAAGCCATAAGCAAAATTCCTTATTCTAAAAACATATTTACATGAATTTGATAACTCTAAAATAGTTTATAGATGACATATCACAGATTATACACGCCTATAAACAAATATATCCTTATCCTTCATCAACCCAAACTAATTATATAAAAACCTAATATTTGAGGCAAACAAGAGTAGAGAATTTTAAGGTTGGATTAATACCTTTTGATTCCTTCTTAACCCAATTAAATGATGAACAAGGTTTTTTTCTTCTTGTTCTTCCAAAGCTCTTCTCCAATTCTCAGAGAATTCTCTCACTCACCCTCACTCCCAAATTTTTTTTTACTGAAGAACAAGCTAACTGATGAGTTTTGTTTTCAACGTAAAAACTCAATTCCTTCATCGTTTACCAAACCCCAAAGGTCACAAGACCTTGTTTGGCAAGCTTCCTTAGGCACCCCTTTCAATTATTTTAATAATCTTTTATCATATGGTATATTTGTCACACTTAAATTTAATTAAATTATAATCTCTTTTTAGCCAACACAATGCTTAATTAGCTAATATAATTATAACTTTATTTAACAACCATTAATCCTCTAATTTAATTACTCAATTAAATTAGACTATTTTCATTCACTTGATATCATCACACTTTAAACAAATTATAACATAACAATCTCCAACTAAAATATTCATTTTAAACTTAATAAATATTTCAAATATTTACGAGATTCACAATCGTGTTACATTTACATATTACATTTATATGTAATATATATTACTCTCTCATTTTATCAAAACACATCATAATAAGAATTTTATCCTTTAAATTCTTATTTTAATTATTTTACATTAATCCACTATTTTAATTAAGTGAATACTCACATTATTTAAGAGATTTAATCATAACAAATTCATTGCCACAAGGCATAATAATCAAATTATATTATTCCATAATATAATTCTCAAGTTAATTAGATTAGCTTAATTCCCTTTTCAAATAATTCCATTCATCTTTTCCAATAGTTAAATTAAATTAACTACTAAACCTCATTCTTCCATCATATGAATATATATATATATATATATATATATACACATATATTCTATATTCATACCAAATCATATATCTCACAATATATAACACATATATACACATATCCAAACCCAAAACATCTTGTAATAAGAATTTTATTTATTAAATTCTTATTTTAATAATTTTTAAAAATCCTGGTTGTCACATAACCTTCAATTAAACACAATCATATTTCTAATATTATCTATTCTTTAACTCGTTCATTCCTTTTTAAGGATCATTATCGAATACTCTACTCGTCGAATTAATATACTACATAATTCGCCATCTATAATTGTTCGGGTTATGACATTCACCCATTCTTCTAAGAATTTCGTCCTCGAAATTTTAATATTTTAATTCACTGGATTAAAGCGTTCTACCACTACTTCTTTCAAAGGAATATCCTTCTCGCAACATTCATCTTTAGAATAATATGAATCTTCCACAATTGCTCAATAATTGGGAAGCGATATAAATAACTCAGGAATTTAAAAGATTCCAAATCATGCTGAGTGGTCACAAGACCTTGAACTTATTTTTAGGTTTAATAATGCTTCACCCCCGGTACTTCACACTATAAAACCGCATCGGTACTCTAGGTGGCTAGCCAATCGTACCCCTACGTCGGGCCCAAACGTAGTACATCGTAACGACTATATGCATTACACTCGAAACTATTATCTCTGATAACATGTCCCCTTTTATAGGGTTGTTCACCTCAGATTCTTAACATCTGAATCCGCACCAAAACAATTTGGTTTGGCATAGTTTGGCCAAGAACGCTCGAATTTCGTAAACATCTTTCAATATTTGTCTAGCTGAATCAAGTTGTATAGACTTCTAGCAACAATTCAGACATCAATCGAAATATATATATATATATATATATATATATATTTTAACAAACTGAATAAAATAAATTTTTTTTATAGTTTAAGGAAACTAAAAATAATAAGTAAATCTTTTTATAATATCCTGATACCGTACCGTAGTAATGGTACATTGAGGATTTCGTCATTACATGACGTCGTCATACTACATCATACCATAGTGGGCTGGCGATCATACGATCACATCCAACACTAGGTTTAACTGCATTGATAACTTCCTCGATTATTATTTCTACATCATATCAAATGATGTATAGAATGTATACAATACATTTTCAAAATAAAAAAAATTATTTTTGTCTAGCTGAAGCAATTAGCATAGACATGTGAATAATAGCACTATTTTAAAATTTCATTGGTTCCATCATTTGATTCAATGTTTTTCAAGAAAACAGAAGTGCAACATCAGCACTGTAACGACCCCAAAATTCATACAATATAACTCTCGACATCGGTCGTTAACAATACATTCTTATTCAGACTTTACATCATTAATCAATGATACAATCACTAAAAATACGGAATATGTAAAATTTTTATATTATTCCTTCTTTATTATCCCTGAATCTCAACCTTTATCATTACATAACTTTGATTCAACTTTATTTCATGAATCGCTTCGTCAGAGTTATTATAAACTAAAACTTACAACCACATTCAATAACCCTTATACATCGGGTAAAATTTAAACTTTACAACTCAACATCTGTTAACCATCATACATTATCTGATACCTTAAACAGAGTCCAAAATAATAACAGTTCAGCCAAAGTATATCAGTCTTCATGCATTATATCTGATTCATTTCTTTTAAGTAGCACATAGCGTTACCTTGAATCTTTAACCTGCAAAAGTGATTATTTGCAAGAATGAGCTCGACAGCTCCGCAAGATCTAATAGCTTTCATGCATTGCATAGCACATAAATACATGCTCAACTCTCATAATAATTAAAGTAACATGGCATACATGCTTTACATCATATAACAAATATAAAGATTGAGTTCCTTACTCAATCAATATTTTTTAATCAATCAATGTAGTCATAAATTGACTTTAACATTTTATGCTTACAACATATATACAACATATCATGCGCTTTGCAAAATAATTTAAAACAGTTCATCATTAAGTGCACGTAGAAAATAGGAACTGAAAGACTTGCCTTGATCGTTGTTTATCAATAACAGTTTAACAGCTTACAGATATCTGCACTTCAGATGCCCTACACAATTATATAATCATGCACATCAATTATTAGTCACATAGCAATGCATATTAGTTGTAATGTAAAGTTTACTCTACATCTCATAACCCTTCCTATTATCAATACATAACATTTAATTTGATTGTGTTAACTTTCGACTTATATCTCAATATATTTCTTTTGCGCAATATTAGAAATTCATTCCAGTGTTTAAGTCCTGCTAGGACTATCTATTGGTTTTATATTAACCACATTTCATATATTATAATGTTCGTTTCATTAGAATTGAGACACTATTTAAGTGTATTACCACGTTACATGACGTTTCGACGTTTATATGTCACACGCCTAACTTGCCTCTTTTGCATGTGCTTTGCATGCTCTTATATTGGGTTACATTACTCTATAATATTTTATTCTTATTGAAAACATAATATTAAACAAGGTCATACACACTCGTTATGGCGCTGCGATGCTTGCACGTCCGTACGTCAAACTTGCCTATCCGAACGCCCAAACGACACGCATTTGCGCATGCTTAGCACGCCCATACGAATCGTCTAATACTCAAGGTTAATGCTAAGTATCATTATAATACATAATAGTCATGTTATGGAAGTTAGAACATCATTTTTCATGGTTGGGAGCATTACATGTGCATACGTGCATGCCCGACGCCCCCCCGATTGCCTCCAAAAACACATCAGTCCTAAAAATGACCATTTTGACCCTGATACTAACCTCAAATTAAAAATATTAAAGAACGAAAGTTGTAGGTCTACTTGTGCTCGTTCCGGATCATCTTGAATCGCCTCAATCGGAGTTTGTATGAAAACGTTATGGCTGTTTTACCACAGGAGGTCAAAACAGTCTTGGACTGACTTTTCTCCCGGCGTAGCTGCGCCCCAAACAGCCTTGGGGGTAGTGCAGCTGCGCCACTGGCAGCGTGCTACTCAAATTTTTCATCCAGTTTTTTGTTCTGGTGAATTTTCTAACCCTTTCCTCTTTCCAATCTTCATAAATCAAGCTATACACATCCGATTGAGTCCGTTTTCGACTTTATGAATTCGTGAACCACTGAACTACTTATCTACTTAATAATTATAACACTTCAAAAACATTAACAATTCATTTTAAGGGTTCTAATTCAGTGTTCATGCTATTTTTCCATGTTTTAAACATATTTAGCATAATTATTCACCACGGATTCAATTCCTAACCAAATCAATCCGTTTAAACTTCGTTGCTTTTGTTTTTCAACACACTAACAACACCTCTTATCAATTTCATAGTTTATTCATGAACTAACCCTCAATTTTTGACTCCAACTAAGCCATAACATACATATTTCATCAATAACTCAATATCCTCTTCATCATCATATTTTTCATGATTTTGATAACTCAAAACCAATTATAGATTACATATAACGGATTATTCATACCCATAAACATATCAAGAAATTCATCATCAAAACTCAATTACAGTGAAGTAATTTTAAGAAAAACACAACTAGAGTTTAAAACTAGATTATTACTTTTGATTAGTTAGAAAACTCATATAATCTTCTTGTTTTTCTTTGATTCTCCATCCTTCACATATAATTTCTTCTTCTCTTCCTCTCTTCTCCTCTGTTTTCTAACTCTTAGCCTTAGGAATATAGCGTAAACATATATGAAGCTTAACTTAGACGTGGCTTGGCCAGTTACCAATACAAAGAGTCACTGACAGTTGCAAATACAAAGGGCCTCTAGGCCATGTTTGGCTAGAACCCAAACAACCTCTTATTAATTTATTTTAATAATCCCCCTTATCATATGGTTCACAAATGTCACACTCCGTCTAATTAAATTCTAATATTTTAAATTGAATTAAATTAAACTTAAATTCTTAAGAAATAATATTGATCTTATCAGTCAAATTATAATTTCTATTCAACCATTATAACTATAACTTTATTTAACAAATTCTTACTTCTCTAATTTAATTATTTAGTTAAATTAGAGTATTTTTATTCCATTAGCGTAATAAAATACGCACTGATTACAAAATTATTTCACATTATTTTATTCTATATTCTCATACTTGAATAAATTATTTCATAATAATTTTCATCGAATATTTATCTTACTCCATAAATATTTTAATTAAAATATTTATTTTATTTGATAAATATTTTAATTATTTACGAACCTCACAATCGTAACATATTAACATATTGTATTTATATGTAACATACATTACTCTCTCATTTTATTAAAATACGCCATAATAAGAATTTTATTCATTAAATTCTTATTTTTAGTTATTTTACAATAATTCACTAATTTAATTAAGTGAATTACTCACATTCTTTATGAAATTTAATTCATAAAAGATTCGTTGCCACAAGGCATAATAATCAAATTATATTATTCAATAATATAATTTCCAACTTAATTAAATTAACTTAATTTCTTTTTTAAACAATTTGATTTACCTTCTTTAATAGTTAAATGAAATTAACTACTAAACCTCATTTTTCTAATATATGAATATATATATATATATATATATATATATATATATATATATATCTTCTATATTCACACCAAATCACATACTCCACAATATATAACACATATATACATATATCCAAACTCAAAACATCTCGTAATAAGAAAATTATTTATTAAGTTCTTATTTTAATTATTTTCAAAAATTCGGGTTGTTACATCCTTCCCTCCTTATAAGGATTCCGTCCTCGGAATCACTGAAACCCTACCTTACTCAGGTTTTCATCAAATCTCTTTAAAAACATTTATCTTTGAATAACTTTAACACATTACCTTAATATAAGTTTTATGTTTCCTACTACATTCATTTCTTCAACAAATTCTAGGTTTTATTTCATAACTTTCACTTGAACTCAATTATGTTTTGAGTATTATATAATCTTTAACCCATTCATTTCCTTTCTAAGGACCATTACCATATACTCTACTGGTCGAATTAATATACTTCATAATTCACCATCTATAATTATTCGGGTTATCACATTCACCCCTTCTTCTAAGAATTTCATCCTCGAAATTTTTATTAATCTTCATTCATTCAATCTATCAAAATAGATTTTATGTTAATCTTATTCACTACCTTGTTGCGTTCTACAATTATTTCTTTCTAAGGAATATCCTTCTCGCTACATTCTCCTTTAGAACAATAAGAATCTTCCACAATTGCTCAATAATTGGGAAGCGATATAAATAACTCAGGAATTTAAAAGATTCCAAATCATGCTGAGTGGTCGCAAGACCTTGAACTTATTTTTAGGTTTAATAGTGCATCACCACTGTAAACCATCTTTAACAGAATGTTTAGCAATCACACAGACTGAAAATACTCTCTGCAAGTACTCTAGGTGATCAGCCTATCGTACCCCTACGTCGTGCACAACGTATTACATCTTAACATCTTAATGACTATATGCGTTACTCTTGGAACCATTGTCTCCGATAACATGTCCCTTTTACAGGGTTATTCACCTCAGCTTCTTAACATTTGAATCCACACCTAAACAATTTGGTTTGGTATAGTTTGACAAAGAACGCTTGAATTTCATGAACATCTTTCAATATTCGTCTAGCTGAATCAAGTAGCATAAACTTCTAGCAATAACTCGGACATCAATCGATATATATATATATCTTTAACCAACTCAATTTTTTTTTCATTTAAAGAAACTAAAAGTAAATAAATCTCCTTTTTTTATAGTTTAAGAAAACTAAAAATAAATGAATCTTTTCATAATATCCTTATATCGTACCGTAATAATGGTACGTTAAGAATTTCGTTATTACATGACGTCGTCATACTACATCATACCTTTGTGGGTTGTCGATCATACGATCACATCCAACACTAGGTTTAATTGCATTGATAACTTCCTCGATTAGTATCTCTACACCATATCAAATGATACATAGAACACATAAAATATATTTTGGAAATTTAAATTTTTTTTGTCTAGCTGAAGCAATTAGCATAGACATGTGAATAATAGCACTATTTAAAAAAAATTCATTGGTTCCATCATTTGATCCAATATTTGTTTTCAAGAAAACAGAAGTGCAACATCAGCACCAAGTCAATAAATTTTAAAAATCTAGCAAAGCTAGGAGATTTAGAATATAAAATTTTCTCCACCAATTAAATCTTACTCCATCATTACTTAATCATTTTATCAACCTTAAGCAACATCAATGCTTCCTACACCATAACCTTTCTATTCCCAATATAGTTCATCAAACTTTCCACACTTTGGAAGTCAGGAACTTTCCACAATAATATGAGTTTAACAACTTCCTAGTCAGATCATAGGTGTCCATTCGCTGAGGAGTTCCAAGCATACCATATAATTATGAGTCATGAACTTACCATAAGCATGAGTTTTAAAAACTCGCACTTAATCCTAATAACACCTTACTATATTTAATAGTCTCTAACTATCAAATATACACATGAGAAAAGAATCACCTTTTCACCACATATACATTGATAGCGCGACACCAACATTCCAATTATTATCAATGTGATAAACTAAGTGCAAGCACAAAACCCTCGCCCATACAAAGGTTTGTACAACTCAGCCATCACATGATTCTTCAATTGAAATCCCACCTAACTCTATCTTGCTCATAACTTGCATTTTACTCGATACGAATTTTCCGCATCTCATCATTTATAACTCCTCGTGAGTTAACCTCGTACTATATCATAGTACATTCTCATTATAGCATCAAACTATAACTATTCAATCATTACTGGCCATCTTTCTTTCAACTTTAAAAGATCACGTCGTGACCTTATTCTATAATCATCTCCCATATGATTCTTTCTTATCTCATTATCGTTTTATTTTAAAACTTCTTATCTTTACCTATCATCATGTCATATCAAGATTTCCTTTACGCTTTTAATATTATAGACTTTGTCTATTCATCGTTATTCGACATCTTTATTATTGGAGTTAGGTAACTCCTGATTCTCATCTTCATATCTCTTCAGGATTTTTCTTTGAATCATCTTGTTTATTTAACAACTCTTCTTTTAAGAATTTCTCACTTCGTTCATAAAGTCAACATTTTATTCGAGTTTTATTCCTCGTTATTATTATCTTCTTCTTATAACATTTCTAGGACTTAACTCATCCTATATTTGTACGTATGTGAAAGGAATCACCTTTTCGTTATACGTAACTTAACTTCTCATTCTCTAAGGTCATAGCCTAAGGTACTCTTAGTTAAGGTGTATAACCTATCAGCTCTGATACTAACTATAACGACCCCAAAATTCATACAATACAACTCTCGACATCGGTCGTTAACAATACATTTTTATTCAGACTTTACATCATTAATCAATGATACAATCACTAAAAATATGGAATATATAAAACTTTTATATTATTCCTTTTTTATTATCCCTGAATCTCAACCTTTATCATTACATAACTTTGATTCAACTTTATTTCATGAATCGCTTCGTCAGAGTTATTATAAACTAAAACTTACAACCATATTCAATAACCCTTATACATCGGGTAAAATTTAAACTTTACAACTCAACATCTGTTAACCATCATACATTATCAAATACATTATCTGAAACCTTAAACAGAGTCTAAAATATTAACAATTCAGCCAAAGTATATCAGTCTTCATGCATTATATCTGATTCATTTTTTTCAAGTAGCACATAGCGTTACCTTGAATCCTTAACCTACAAAAGTGATTATTTGCAAGAATGAGCTCGACAGCTCAGCAAGATCTAACAACTTTCATGCATCACATAGCACATAAATACATGCTCAACATACATCTCATAATAATTAAAGTAACATGACATACATGCTTTACATCATATAATAAATATAAAGATTAAGTTCCTTACTCAATCAACATTTTTTAATCTATCAATGTAGTCATAAATTGACTTTAACATATATACAACATATCATGCGCTTTGCAAAATAATTTAAAACAGTTCATCATCAAGTGCACGTAGAAAATAGGAACTGAAAGACTTGCCTTGATCGTTGTTTACCAATAATAGTTTAACAGCTTACAGATATCTACACTTCACATGCCCTACAATTATATAATCATATACATCAATTATTAGTCACATAGCAATGCATATTAGTTGTAATGTAAACTTTACTCTACATCTCATAACCCTTCCTATTATCAATACATAACATTTAATTTGATTGTGTTAACTTTCGACTTATATCTCAATATATTTCTTTTTCGCAATATTAGAAATTCATTCCAGTGTTTAAGTCCTGCTAGGACTACCTATTGGTTTTATATTAACCACATTTCATATATTATAATGTTCGTTTCATTAGAATTGAGACACTATTTAAGTGTATTACCACGTTACACGGCGTTTCGACGTTTATACGTTATACGCCTAACTCGCCTCTTTTGCATGTGCTTTGCATGCTCCTATATTGGGTTACATTACTCCATAATGTTTCATTATTATTGAAAACATAATATTAAACAAGGTCATACACACTCGTTACGGCGCTGCGATACTTGCACGTCCGTACGTCAAATTTGCCTATCCGGACGCCTAAACTACACGCATTTGCACACGCTTAGCACGCCCATACGAATTGTCTAATACTCAAGGTTAATGCTAAGTATTATTATAATACATAATAGTCATGTTATGGAAGTTAGAACATCATTTTACATGGTCGGGAGCATTGCATGTGCATACGTGCATGCCCGACGCCCCCCGATTGCCTCCAAAAACACATCAGTCCCAAAAATAACCATTTTGACCCCTGATACTGACCTCAAATTAAAAAACTTAAAGAACAAAAGTTGTAGGTCTACTCGTGCTCATTTCGGATCATCTTGAATCGTCTCAATTGGAGTTTGTATGAAAACGTTATGACTATTTTACCACAAGAGGTCAAAATAGTCCCGGACTGACTTTTCTCCCGGCGCAGTTGCTCCCCGAACAGCCTTGTTGGAAGCGCAGCTGCGCCACTGGCAGCGTGCTACGCAAATTTTTCATCCAGTTTGTTGTTCTGACGAATTTTCTAACCCTTTCCTCCTTCCAATATTCATAAATCAAGCTATACACATCCGATTGAGTCCGTTTTCCACTCTATGGATTCATGAACCACTGAACTATTCATCTACTTAATAATTATAACACTTTAAAAATAATAACAATTTCTTTTAAGGGTTCCAATTCAGTGTTCATGCTATTTTTTCATGTTTTAAACATATTTAGCATAATTATTCACCACGGATTCAATTCCTAACCAAATCAATCCGTTTAAACTTCGTTGCTTTTGTTTTTCAACACACTAACAACACCTCTTATCAATTTCATAGTTTATCCATGAGCTAACCCTCAATTTTGGACTCCAACTAAGCCATAACATACATATTTCATCAATAACTCAATATCCTCTTCTTCATCATATTTTTCATGATTTTGATAACTCAAAACCAATTATAGATTACATACAACGGATTATTCATACCCATAAACATATCAAGAAATTCATCATCAAAACTCAATTACAGTGAAGTAATTTTAAGAAAAACACAACTAGAGTTTAAAACTAGATTATTACTTTTGATTAGTTAGAAAACTCAAATAATCTTCTTGTTTTTCTTTGATTCTCCATCCTTCACATATAATTTCTTCTTCTCTTCCTCTTTCTTTCTTCCTTTCTTCTCCTCTGTTTTCTAACTCTTAGCCTTAGGAATATAGCGTAAACATATCTGAAACTTAACTTAGACGTAGCTTGGCCAGTTACCAATACAAAGAGTCACGAAAGTTGCAAATACAAAGGGCCTCTAGGCCATGTTTGGCTAGAACCCAAACAACCTCTTACTAATTTATTTTAATAATCCCCCTTATCAAATGGTTCAGAAATGTTACACTCCGTTTAATTAAATTCTAATATTTTAAATAGAATTAAATTAAACTTAAATTCTTAAGAAATAATATTGATCTTATCAGTCAAATTATAATTTCTATTCAACCATTATAACTATAACTTTATTTAACAAATTCTCACTTCTCTAATTTAATTATTTAATTAAATTAGAGTATTTTTATTCTATTAGCGTAATAAAATACGCACTGAGTACAAAATCATTTCACATTATTTTATTCTATATTCTCAAACTTGAATAAATTATTCCATAATAATTTTCATCAAATATTTATATTACTCCATAAATATTTCAAATAAAATATTTATTTTATTTGATAAATATTTTAATTATTTACGAACCTCACAATCGTAACATATTAACATATTACATTTATATGTAACATACATTACTCTCTCATTTTATTAAAATACGCCATAACAAGAATTTTATTCATTAAATTCTTATTTTTAGTTATTTTACAATAATTCACTAATTTAATTAAGTGAATTACTCACATTCTTTATGAAATTTAATTCATAAAAGATTCGTTGCCACAAGGCATAATAATCAAATTATATTATTCAATAATATAATTTCTAACTTAATTCCCTTTTCAAACAATTTGATTTACCTTCTTTAATAGTTAAATGAAATTAACTACTAAACCTCATTCCTCTAATATATGAATATATATATATATATATATATATATATATATATATATATATCTTCTATACTCACACCAAATCACATACTTCACAATATATAACACATATATACATATATCCAAACTCAAAACATCTCGTAATAAGAAATTTATTTATTAAGTTCTTATTTTAATTATTTTCAAAAATTCGGGTTGCCACAAGCACGAAGTCAATAAATATCGAAAATCTAGCAAAGCTAGAAGATTTAGAATATAAAAAATTCCTCCATCAATTTAAATCTTTACTCCCTCATTATTTAATCATTCTATCAATCTTAAACAATATCAATGTTTTCTATACTATAAACTTTCTATACCCAGTATAAATTATCGAACTTACCACACTTTGGAAGTTCAGGAACTTGCCACAATAATACGAGTTTAAGAACGTGTCCTAGCAATACGTAGTCAAAGAACTGATCAGAGACTGTCCATATGCTTAGGGGTTCAAAAACATACATACGATTATGAGTCACGAACTTACCATAAGCATGAGTTTTAAGAACTCGTCTAACCTTAAGATCATCTAATGTAATCTTAATATCATCTAATCTAGTCTCTATTGTTTCTAAATATCAAATATAAATATGAGAAATAAATCACCTTCTCGTCATATATATTGATAGCGCGACACCAACCTTCCACCGATTATCAATATAATAAGCCAAGTGTAAGCACAAAACCCTGCCCATACAAGATTTGTACAACTCAGCCACCACATAAGTCCTCAGTTGAAATCCCACTTAACTCTATCTTACTTAAAACTTCTCGCTCTATACTCTATACAGACTTCTGTATCTCATCATTTATAACTCCTCGTGAGTTTATCTCGTAATATATCATAGTACATTCTCGTTATAGCATCAACTATAACTATTCAATCATTACAGACCATCTTTCTTTTACAACTTTAAAAGATCACGCCATGATCTTATTCTATAATTATATTCTTATGATTCTTTTCTTATCCCATTATCGTTTTGTTTTAAAAACTTCTTATCTTACCTTTCATCATATCATACTACAATTTCATTTATGCTTTTAATCTTATAGACTTTGTCTATTCATCGTTATTCATCATCTTTATTATTGGAGTTAGGCAACTCCTGATTCTTATCTACATATCTCTTCAAGATTCTTCTTTGAATCTTCTTGTTTATTTATCAATTCTTCCTTTAAAAACTTTCTAACTTCATTCATATTGCTCAATATTTTATTCGGGTTTTATTCCTCGTCATTCTAATCTTCTTTTTATAACATTTCTAGGACTTAACTCATCCTATACATCTACGTATGTGAAAAGAATCACATTTTCGTTATACGTAACTTAAACTTAACTTCTTATTCTCTAAGGTCATAGCTTAACGTACTCTTACTTAAGGTGTATAACCTATCAGCTTTGATACCAACTGTAACGACCCCAAAATTTATACAATAATATTCTCCTTCTCGATCGTTAACAATACAACTTTAATCTATCTTTACATCATTATTCGATATTAAAATCACTAAAAATACAGAATATTTAAAACTTTTATAAAATCTTTCTTTATTGCCCTGAATCGCAACCTTTACATAACATATATTTGATTCAATTCTATTACATGAATCGCTTCCACTAAGTTACTATACAAAGTATTACATCACAAGCAATATCCACTATACATCGGATAGCTTAACTTTACAACTTTAACAAGTAAAATACATACAAAACAAACACATTACTCATCTAGAATAAATAATTTCTTACATCGCTATTGATCTTAACATTCAATTAGCACGCATCATTACCTTGCATCCTTGACCTGCAAAAGTGGTTATTTGCAAGAGTGAGTTCGGCAGCTCAGCAAGACCTAACAGTTTTCATGCATCACATAACACATAATAACATGCTCAATATACATCTCATAATCATCAAAGTAACATGGCATACATGCTTTAATTCACATAACAAATATAAAGATTGAGTTTCTTACTCAATAAACATTCTTTAATCAATCAATGTAGTCATAAATTGACTTTAACACTTCATGCTTGCAACATATATAACATATCATGCTCTTTGCAAAATAATTTAAAATAGTTCATCATCAAGCTCACGTAGAAAATAGGAACTGAAAGACTTGCCTTGATCGTTGTTTACTAATAACAGATTAACAGCTTACAACTATCTGCACTTCACGTGGCAACGCATAGTAGTTGTAATGTAAACTCTACTCTACATCTTATAATCCTTCCTGTTAATTAATACACAATGTTCAATTAGATTGTGTTAACTTTTGACATATATCTCACTATATTTCTTTTTAGTCATAGTCGAAGTTCATTCAAGTGTTTAAGTCTTGCTAAGACTCCTTATTGATTTTATAGTAACCCCTTTCCATATCTTATAATGTTCATTTCAGTTGAATTGAAACACTTTACGTACATTAACACTTGTCACGGCGTTTCGACGTTCATTCGCCACATGCCCTATTCGTCTCTCTTGTGTATGCTTAGTGTGCTTATATAACTTATCTAATAAATTATTTATTAATGTTAAGTATCATTATATTTACTAACATTCATGTTTTATAACTTAGAACAACATCTATTATCGTCGACATCCCTATACTTGCGTATGTGCATGTCCGGCGCCCTCCGATTGCCTCCGAATACGCATCAGTCACAAAGATGACCATTTTGACCCATGCTAACGACCTCAAATCGAAAACGTTAAGGAACAAAAGTTGTAGGTCTACTTGTGCTTGTTCCGGATTATCTTGAATTTCTTCAATCGGAGTTCGTATGAAAACGTTATGGCCGTTTTACTATAGGAGGTCAAAGCAGTTTTGCATTACACTACTTAAACCACACCGGACAGCATGTAGCCCCACTGGGGTGGGCGTTTTTAGGCCAAAAGCCCCGCTGGGGTGGGGTCCACTGCTGGTGGGTTCCCGGATTGTAAACTGTGCAGAGAAATAAGCCAATTTGGCTTATTTCTTTGCACCAAAGTCCAATTTTAACTAATACAATGTACATGAAACTTTATACAAACAAAATCCTACACTTCTAACATGATTTTAACATACAATACCACCACAACACATAATCAAAGCACCTAATTTTCATGGTTTTTGAAGAAAATGACATTCTTAAGCGTTCTTAACGAAAATTAACACTTTGAGTTCGTTTTAACAAAATTACATGATTCAAATCATGTTTTGTTCGTTTCTTGATATATTATTATAATCTATGATCAATTTACATAACATATCACAACCAAATACTAATTTTGATATTTAAGAAACTATTTTTCAAGTTAGTTCATTGTAAATTGCTATTTTCATAAAACTTATACTTTTAACAAAATAATTCACCAAAATTTCAATTCTCAACCGATTCCATTCATAATACATGCATTATTTTCTTTATTGAAGATAGTATCATGAACATCTTTCAATTTACACCATAACATATAACTAAATCATCAATTTACCATTCTAAAATCAACTAATGTATGAAACTTCATAAGAACACAATTCTCCATTTAAAACATGTTTCTACAACAAATTCGATTCCTGAAAATCGTTTATGGCATATAATATACAATTCATGTTCTTATAATTTCATGAAACATAAACATAAAATTCTAACTATAAGGGTTAGGAATTATACTCTTAAGTTTTAGCGATGAAGAAGATGAAAGAGAAGAATTTCTCCCAAAACTCCTTCCTCTTTCTTTCATTCTTCTTCTCTCTTCTTTCTTTCTCTTTATCTTTTCTCTGTATCTCTCTCTAACACAAACTAACCTTTGTCTAACCCTTCTAACTTCTACACTAACATAATATAATATACATATATCTTACATATACATATATTACATAATTATACATATATAACTTATAACATAATGACCTCAAAAATTATAATAAATATAATTATCACAATTAATAATATAGGTTACACATTTAGAATATAAAAAGCCCTAAGGCTAGTTTGGCAAAACAACATCATTTTAAAAACAGGTCTGAATAGTTACGGCTTCGTTTGGAAAAACGGATTAAAAACAAAAGTAAGGGCCTTGTTTGGGAAAACGGTTTTAAAAACTCTTTTAATAAATCATTTAACACATATTCTTAATGTTATCCTTTAATTAATTAAATCTTAACATTAATTTAATTAATTAAAAGTTTAACATCAATTAATCACATAAAATTATCAAATTATAATTACTCGCTAATTATAACTTCATGTAACAATTATCACATCACTACATCTAATTTAATTATCTCAATTAAATTAGAACTATAACATAAAATTATTATATATTAATTAAATTAAATATTAAATAATCTTTTAATTAATATAATACACTTAATTACATTACTCTATATTAATCACATAATTATTTATTTAACTCAATAAATAATTTAATTAAAATATTTATTTTAATTCAATAAATATTAAAATTAATATCTAAAATCCTCTTCACATCAATTCACATATTTCACAATATATGACACGTATACACATACTCAAACTCAAAACATCAGATAATAAGAATTTTATTTATTAAATTCTCATTTATTAATTCTTAAAAATTCGGGATGTCACATCCTTCATTCCTTATAAGAATTCCATCTTCGGAATCAACGAAACCTCCCTTACTCAGTTTTCACAAAATCTCTTTCACAATTTTAGTGTTGAATAACTTCAACACATTAACTTAACAACATTTATATATATCTTTTTCTATTCATTTCTTAAACAACATTTAGATTTTATTACATAACCTTCAATTAAACACAATCATATATCTAATATTATCTATTCTTTAACTCGTTCATTCCTTTCTAAGGATCATTACCGAATACTCTACTCGTCGAATTAATATACTACATAATTCACCATCTATAATTGTTCGGGATATGACATTCACCCCTTCTTCTAGGAATTTCGTCCTCAAAATTTTAATATTTTTATTCACTGGATTAAAGCGTTCTACCACTACTTCTTGCTAAGGAATATTCTTCTCGCTACATTCATCTTTAGAATAATAAAAATCTTTCACAATTGCTCAATAATTGAAAAGCGATATAAATAACTCAGGAGTTTAAAAGATTCCAAATCATGCTGAGTGGTCACAAGACCTTGAACTTATTTTTAGGTTTAATAATGCTTCACCCCCGGTACTTCACACTATAAAACCACATCGGTACTCTAGGTGTCCAGCCTATCGTACCCCTTCGTCGGGCCCAAACGTAGTACATCGTAACGACTATATGCGTTACACTCGGAACTATTATCTCCGATAACATGTCCCCTTTTATAGGGTTATTCACCTCAGCTTCTTAACATCTGAATCTGCACCAAAACAATTTGGTTTGGCATAGTTGGCCAAGAACGCTCGAATTTCATAAACATCTTTTAATATTTGTCTAGCTGAATCAAGTAGCATAGACTTCTAGCAACAATTAGGACATCAATCGAAATATATATATATATATTTTAACCAACTCAATAAAATAAATTTTTTTATAGTTTAAGGAAACTAAAAATAATAAGTAAATCTTTTCATAATATCCTGATACCGTACTGTAGTAATGGTACGTTGAGGATTTCGTCATTACATGACGTCGTTATACTACATCATACCATAGTGGGCTGGCGATCATACGATCACGTCCAACACTAGGTTTAACTGCATTGATAACTTCCTCGATTATTATTTCTACATCATATCAAATGATGTATAGAATGTATAAAATACATTTTGAAAATTAAAAAAATTATTTTTGTCTAGCTGAAGCAATTAGCATAGACATGTGAATAATAGCACTATTTTAAAATTTCATTGGTTTCCATCATTTGATCCAATGTTTTTCAAGAAAACAGAAATGCAACATCAGCACGAAGTTAATAAATTTTGAAAATCTAGCAAAGCTAGGAGATTTAGAATATAAAAACTTTCTCCATCAATTTAAATATTTACTCCCTCATTACTTAATCATTCTATCAATCTTAAACAACATCAATGTTTTATATACTATAAACTTTCTATACCCAGTATAGTTCATCGAACTTACCACACTTTGGAAGTTCAGGAATTTGCCACAATAATACGAGTTTAAGAACTTGTCCTAACAATACGTAGTTAAAGAACTGATCAGAGACTGTCCATATGCTTAGCGGTTCAAAAACATACATACGATTATGAGTCACGAACTTACCATAAGCATGAGTTTTAAGAACTCGCCTAACCTTAAGATCATCTAATGTAATCTTAATATCATCTAATCTAGTCTCTATTGTTTCTAAATATCAAATATAAACATGAGAAAAGAATCACCTTCTCGTCATATATATATTGATAGCGCGACACCAACCTTCCACCGATTATCAATATAATAAGCCAAGTGTAAGCACAAAACCCCGCCCATACAAGATTTGTACAACTTAGCCACCACATGAGTCCTCAGTTGAAATTCCACTTAACTCTATCTTACTTATAACTTCTCGCTCTATACTCGATACAAACTTCTGTATCTCATCATTTATAACTCCTCGTGAGTTTATCTCGTACTATATCATAGTACATTCTCATTATAGCATCAAACTATAACTATTCAATTATTACAGACCATCTGTCTTTTACAACTTTAAAAGATCACGCCGTGATCTTATTCTATAATCATCTTCTTATGATTCTTTTCTTATCCCATTATCGTTTTATTTTAAAAACTTCTTATCTTACCTTTCATCATATCATACTATGATTTCATTTATGCTTTTAATCTTATAGACTTTGTCTATTCATCGTTATTATTATCTTTATTATTGGAGTTAGGCAACTCCTGATTCTTATCTACATATCTCTTCAAGATTCTTCTTTGAATCTTCTTGTTTATTTATCAATTCTTCCTTTAAGAATTTTCTAACTTCATTCATATTGCTCAATATTTTATTCGGGTTTTCTTTCTCGTCATTCTAATCTTCTTCTTATAACATTTCTAGGACTTAACTCATCTTATACATCTACGTATGTGAAAAGAATCACCTTTTCGTTATACGTAACTTAAACTTAACTTCTTATTCTCTAAGGTCATAGCTTAAGGTACTCTTACCTAAGGTGTATAACCTATCAGATTTGATACCAACTGTAACGACCCCAAAATTCATACAATAATATTCTCCTGCTCGATCGTTAACAATACAACTTTAATCTATCTTTACATCATTATTCGATATTAAAATCACTAAAAAATGCGGAATATTTAAAACTTTTATAAAATCTTTCTATATTGTCCTGAATCGCAACCTTTATATAACATATATTTGATTCAATTCTATTACATGAATCGCTTCCTCTAAGTTACTATACAAAGTATTACATCACAAGCAATATCCACTATACATCGGATAGCTTAACTTTACAACTTTAACAAGTATAATACATCCAAAACAAACACATTACTCATCTAGAATAAATAATTTCTTGCATCGCTATTGATCTTAACATTCAATTAGCACGCATTATTACCTTGCATCCTTGACCTGCAAAAGTGGTTATTTGCAAGAGTGAGATCGACATCTCAGCAAGACCTAACAGTTTTCATACATCACATAGCACATAATAACATGCTCAACATACATCTCATAATCATCAAGGTAACATGGCATACATGCTTTAATTCACCTAACAAATATAAAGATTGAGTTCCTTACTCAATAAATATTCTTTAATTAATCAATGTAGTCATAAATTGACTTTAACATTTTATGCTTGCAACATATATAACATATCATGCTCTTTGCAAAATAATTTAAAACAGTTCATCATCAAGCTCACGTAGAAAATAGGAACTGAAAGACTTGCATTGATCGTTGTTTGCCAATAACAGATTAACAGCTTATAGCTATCTGCACTTCACGTAGCAACGCATAGTAGTTGTAATGTAAACTCTACTCTACATCTCATAATCCTTCCTGTTAATTAATAAACAATGTTCAATTAGATTGTGTTAACTTTCGACTGATATCTCACTATATTTTTTATTAGTCATAGTTGAAGTTCATTCAAGTGTTTAAGTCTTGCTAAGACTCCTTATTGATTTTATATTAACCCCCTTCCATATCTTATAATGTTCATTTCAGTTGAATTGAAACACTTTACGTACATTAACACTTGTCACGGCGTTTCGACGTTCATTCGTCACACGCCTGATTCGTCTCTCTTGTGTATGCTTAGTGTGCTTATATAACTTTTTTGATAAATTATTTATTAATGTTAAGTATAAATTATATTTACTAACATTCATGTTTTATAACTTATAACAACATCTTTTATCGTCGACAGCACTATACTTGCGTATGTGGATGTCCGACGCCCTTCGATTGCCTCCGAATACGCATCAGTCACAAAGATGACCATTTTGACCCCTGCTAACGACCTCAAATCAAAAAAGTTAAAGAACGAAAGTTGTAGGTCTACTCGTCCTTGTTTCGGATCATCTTGAATCTCCTCAATCAGTGTTTTGTTTAAAACATTATGGCCGTTTTACTACATGAGGTCAAAGCAGTTTTGCATTACACTACTTAAACCACTCCGGAAAGCATGTAGCCCTGCTGGGGCAGAAGTTTCTATGCCAAAAGCCTCTTTGGGGAGGGGCCCACTGCTGGTGGGTTCCCGGCTAGTAAACTGTGCAGAGAAATAAGCCAATTTGGCTTATTTCTTTGCACCAAAGTCCGATTTTAACTAACACAATGTACATGAAACTTTATACAAACAAAATCCTACACTTCTAACATGATTTTAACATACAATACCACCACAACACATAATCAAAGCACCTAATTTTCATGATTTTTGAAGAAAACGACATTCTTAAGCGTTCTTAACGAAAATTAACACTTTCAGTGCGTTTTAACCCATATCACATGATTCAAATCATGTTTTGTTCGTTTCTTGATATATTATCATAATCTATGATCAATTTACATAACATATCACTACCAAACACTACTTTTGATATTTAAGAAACTATTTTTCAAGTTAGTTCATTGTAAATTGCTATTTTCATAAAACTTATACTTTTAACAAAATAATTCACCAAAATTTCAATTCTCAACCGATTCCATTCATAATACATGCATTATTTTCGTTATTGAAGATAGTATCATGAACATCTTTCAATTTACACCATAACATATAACTAAATCATCAATTTACCATTCTAAAATCAACCAATGTATGAAACTTCATAAGAACACAATTCTCCATTTAAAATATGTTTCTACATTAAATTCGATTCCTAAAAATCGTTTATGGCATATAATACACAATTCATGTTCTTATAATTTCATGAAACATAAACATAAAATTCTAACTATAAGGGTTAGGAATTATAGCCTTAAGTTTTAGTGATGAAGAAGATGAAAGAGACGATGAGGCTTCTAGTTTGATTTCTCCCAAAATTCCTTCCTCTTTCTTTCTTTCTTCTTCTCTCTTCTTCTTTTCTCTCTATCTTTTCTCTGTATCTCTTTCTAACACAAATTAACCTTTGTCTAACCCTTCTAAATTCTACACTAACGTAATATAATATACATATATCTTACATATACATATATTACATAATTATACATATATAACATATAACATAATGATCACAATAATTATAATAAATACAATTATCACAATTAATAATATAGGTTACACATTTAGAATATCAAAAGCCCTAAGGCTTGTTTGGCAAAACAACATCATTTTAAAAATAGGTTTTAATAGTTAAGGCCCCGTTTGACAAAACGGATTTAAAACAAAAGTAAGGGCCTTGTTTGGGAAAACAATTTTAAAAACTCTTTTAATAAATCCTTTAATACATATTCTTAATGTTATCCTTTAATTAATTAAATCTTAACATTAATTTAATTAATTAAAAGTTTAACATCAATTAATCACATAATATTGTCACATTATAATTACTCGCTAATTATAACTTCATGCAATAATTACCACATCACTACAACTAATTTAATTATCTCAATTAAATTAGAACTATAACATAAAATCATTACATATTAATTAAATTAAATATTAAATAATCATTTAATTAATATAATACACTTAATTATATTACTCCATATTAATGACATAATTATTTATTTAACTCAATAAATAATTCAATTAAAATATTTATTTTAATTTAATAAATTTTAAAATTAATATCTAAAATCTTCTTCACATAAATTCACATTTTTCACAATATATAACAGGTATACACATACTCAAACTCAAAACATCAGATAATAAGAATTTTATTTATTAAATTCTCATTTATTAGTTCTTAAAAATTCGGGATGTTACATCCTTCCCTCCTTATAAGGATTCCGTCCTCGGAATCAACGAAACCTCCCTTACTCGGTTTTCACAAAATCTCGTTTATAATTTTATTGTTGAATAACTTCAACATATTAATTTAACAACATTTATATATATCTTCCTCCATTCATTTCTTCAACAACTTTTAGGTTTTATTACATAACCTTCAATTAAACACAATCATATATCTAATATTATCTATTCTTTAACTAGTTCAGTCCTTTCTAAGGATCATTACCAAATACTCTACTCGTCGAATTAATATCCTACATAATTCACCATCTATAATTGTTCGGGTTATGACATTCACCCCTTCTTCTAAGAATTTCGTCCTCAAAATTTTAATATTTTAATTCACTGGATTAAAGCGTTCTACCACTACTTCTTTCTAAGGAATATCCTTCTCGCTACATTCATCTTTAGAATACTAAGAATCTTCCACAATTGCTTAATAATTGGGAAGCGATATAAATAACTCAGGAATTTAAAAGATTCCAAATCATATTGAGTGGTCACAAGACCTTGAACTTATTTTTAGGTTTAATAGTCCTTCACCCCCGGTACTTTACACTATAAAACTGCATCGATACTCTAGGTGGCTAGCCTATCGTACCCCTACGTCGGGCTCGAACGTAGTACATCGTAACGACTATATGCGTTACACTCGAAACTATTGTCTCCATTGGGTTGTTCACCTCAGCTTCTTAACATCTAAATCTGCACCAAAACAATGTGGTTTGGCATAGTTTGACCAAGAACGCTCGAATTTCATTAACATCTTTTAATATTTGTCTAACTGAATCAAGTAGCATAGACTTCTAGCAACAATTCAGACATCAATCGAAATATATATATATATATATATATATATTTTTAACCAATTCAATAAAATAAATTTTTTTCTATAGTTTAAGAAAACTAAAAATAATAAGTAAATCTTTTCATAATATCCTGATACCGTACCATAGTAATGGTACGTTGAGGATTTCGTCATTACATGACGTCGTCATACTACATCATACCATAGTGGGCTGACGATTATACGATCACATCCAACACTAGAAAATTGCATAAATTGGTTGAGAATTGATATGTGAGGTGATGCTAGCATGTTGGTTAAGTTTATATACATGTTATATATGTAATGTATTTGAATTCAAGTATGTTTTATGAAGGATTTCAAAATGGTTTTGGAAGCTCTGCAATAGCAGAAACCTTCCTGGCTGGAACCGGAGTGGCGCAGCCGCGCCACTCTATAGTTCAAACACGGCACGGCCGCGCCGATATGCAGCATCAGAATTCAACTTTTGTGTTTTCTGAAATGTTGAGCATGCTAGTGTAACTTAATTATACCTATTTATGTCCCTGAAGTACTGACATAGGTTGCCTTGCGTGTTATCACCTACCTTAGCTTGGTTTAATGACCTTATAAAGGAAACTTAACATTAGAGAATTTGTTAACAAACTAAGTATACTTTGAATTCTGAACTTGTGAGCATGCTATTATGTGGTCTAGTTATGCATGTACATGAGTATGATATATAGTATGTAAAGTTACTTTGCATGTTTGGTTAGTTTAACATGAGATTTTCAAAGAAACTTATGATTTTGAAAACTAATGTTGTTGATAACTACTTTATGTGAATTCTGAAAATTTATGACTACCATGATAGGACATGTTATGCATCTAGACATGATTGACATGCGCACCTAACTAGCCATGTACGTTACAAACTAGTTGAACATGGTTTCAAATGAGTTTTAAGGAAGTAAAACTATGTTACTTTGAAATACATGATTAGGATGACTTGAACATGTATGATTGAGGTTTATTGACCTCATTGCATATGTATAATGGCTAAACATGAGAAACCTTTTTAATTGATCATGTTAAGCTTGTTAGATGGGAAGTTGATAACGAACTATGTTAAAAGCAAGATTTAAGATCGAACCTAATCATGAACCTCATAACATGTATGCTATCACTAATGTCTTAAACTGCAATACAGGTTTAGTGAAGCGTTCAAGTGTTAAGAAGTATGTTAACGATAGAACCATATATTGATAAGTGAGTATACGACTTTCAAAACGCTAATTCAACGATAACTACGAGCTATGTCATTTGATCATATAATAACATAAAAACTAATTTTGTGCTATGTGTACGTAAGATATGTAACGATATACGCGTAGGATTGTACGACTAAAGTTAGAATCTTATGTGTGTTTAACTTACAAACCAAGTATATGTATTCGACTTATGTAACTAATGAAAATACATATGCGTAATTGTGTTACGATAGGATATCTTAGTCCGGAAAGTGTTGATAAGCTTTAAGTTGATAAACTACGCATAAAACAAGTATCCTAACCTATGCATTTACTTTATGCAAGGAATCTATGATTTACGCAAGTTTCCTAACTTCACTTGATTTTGGTATTGAATGCAAGTACTCGAACCTTACTCCTTATTGAGCAAGTTTCTTAACCCTACTCTTTATTGAGCAAAGTTCCCTAACTCTTTTCACTTTACATATTGTATAAATTTGAATTGTTGCCATGTCAAACAAATATTTGTTATTATTCGAACATCGACCTTATCTCTTGATGTTGCGAGCATTGAACTTATCGTTCGTAAATGCATTACAAAAGTTATCTAAGCCATTTGATTCGGCTAGACTTATATCGTATGTTAGAAAGCTACCCAAATCAATTGACTTGGTGCGGACTCTTATAATTCAACTGAGATGAACAACCCTCATGGAAGGGGAAATTATATACAATTGTCGAGAAACCAACATGCGCACATGAGTACGATTAAATGTTATGCATGACATAGGGTACTTTAGGCTGATCACCTGCTGTACTTATTTTTATTGGATTATCAGCATATTACTGTTAATTCTAGTAAGAGTTCATAGTCCTTAGTGACTGCTCAGTGTTCATTATTCTTGAACCTTGAAAAGGTTAAAACTTTGAATCCTGTTGATATCTTTCTGTCCATAGCGACTATTATTGAAAACTATTGATACTTCTTGTTATTCTTGAACTATCATTTACTGTTGTACCTTTGGGATTTAAAATCTATATTATTCACTCTTATTGCTATATTACTTGCTGAGCAAACTTGTTGCTCATTCTTGCATTTCATAAAATATTTTAGTTAAGGCAGAGCAGGGTGGACCCTCGGGCACCGATAAGGGCAAAGGCAAGGCTATGGCGTAGCTTTGTATTCATATAGAACTGTTATGATAATTGTAATAAGACATAATTCGTATTATGTACTAGTTAAGTTTAAGTTATGTATTAGCTCTGATTAAGCTATGTTTAAGATGATGGAGTTATGTTTAAGTTACGAGACTGTGGGACCCGAATAATTATATTAAATAAATATAAATTATTATATTATTCCATTGCATGAGTTGTTATGAAGTTACTAGAATTTAGAAAGTGACGAACCGAATTCAAGACGTGAGTGGTCCGAATTTGGGGACATCACAGTATCCTACGGATTTTAAAAATATTATCCGGTATTCAAAATAATATTCGAATACGGATAATATCTATTTTTGTTTTCGTATCTGGCATATTTAAAAACTAAGATTTTATTTAATTACTAGATATTAATGAATATGAAGCTATACTAATGAATGCAAGTTATTAATTAATGAATATAAGTTATTAATATACATGTAACAAGATAATAGTTATAGTTTTGTAAGTAAATATATATATATATATATATATATATATATAAGTTATTAATTAATGAATGTAAGTTATTAATATATATGTAACAAGAAAATGCTATAGTTTTATAAGTTTATATATATATATATATATATATATATATATATATATATATATATATATATATATATATATATATATATATATATATATACAAAAAATCTCTCCAACGAAGCGCGTCGTCATAGCCGGTTCGTTAACGAACCAATCCGTCAAAGAATTGGACTGTATATATACATATATATAATTATATATATATATATATATATATATATATATATGTAAGTTTTTAATTAATTAATGTAAGTTATTAATATATATATATATATATATATAATATATATATGTAACAAGCTAATTGATGAATAGATTTTATATCTACGAATTGAGTAGTTTTAACATAATTATTTTGCTTATTCTTAAGGATTTTGGTATTAATTTATTGCAGTTTAATAAGTTTTTTCTAACAAGAGATTTCAGCCTGTAATAGTGTAAATGTTATAAAACGTTGTGAGCTTAGCCTTAAATTAGCTACAGGTGATAAAATATTATTTGGCGAAGGAGTAGATACTCCAAACAGGGCATAAGTGTTAAAGAATAGTTGACCCATCAAATGAAGCGAATAGGGGACTGGAAGTCATATCGCTTAAATAATTCAGAGCCAAACACATAGGAGTCACGGTGCTTGGCTGTTTTGGATAGACACGTGTGTCTCATGCTCCCGGGAGAAATTTTTCTTGAAGGAGAGAATTATTCAAAATAGGGAGTAGATAATTATTCAGAATAGGGAGTAGAGAATAGTACGTAGAAGAATAGGGGGTTCAGAGTACTTTCAAAAGCGGGAGAAAAAGCTGGGAAAGAAGACAAGACTTCGATAGTGTTTTTATTCTCTTTTCTTTTAATCTTATATCTTGTATTTAGAATGACTCTTGAGAAATCATTTATGTCTTTATTTTTAGTTATGAACTAATTTATTAATTAGGAAATCAATGGAACCCGATGATGATTTAATCTAGTATTTATTTCTATTGTTCATTGAATTGGTTATATACTGGGGTTGTTTAATATATCTCGTTGTTATTGTTATAATTGTCTGATCAACAATTATTAGATGGATTTAGATGAAATGGGATAATGGATTTTAAATTAAGATCTGGATGTAGTAACTTGTGATTAGCAATTCTTCCTAGGAAAGAATGCTAATTTGTGAACGGGATAGAAATATACTTGGATGACGCAAGCAACTAATGAAAAATGAATCTTAATGAATTTATTATTATTATTATTTCTCATAGAAATATTGTAAAATCCCAAAACCCTAGTAAGACTCGGTTATGTAAATTCTTCATTTATCAATACAATCTCTCTGTTTTGAATATGTATTGTGTTATTATATACGCTATTGAAGATTTAGGTCAAAATAAATTTTCTCTGAAAAACGTCGTGCTTGAAACGTCGTACGTGCTTAAAATTTTTATTCCGTATTTGGATTTTTCGGTATATTATTTTATCAAGCTGCTTTGTCGTGCTTACACTGACAAAATGCTTTGTCGTACTTCGTCTAGATTATGTGACAAACCTAAATTAAGAAACCCTAACCCTAGATTTCAAAACCCTAACCCTAATTAAGAAGTACTAACCCTAATTAGGTTATCTTAAACCCCAATTATGTTAACTAAACTTAAATTAGGTGTTAATAACTTTATTAAGTTATCCTAAACACAAAAAATCAAAACACTAAATCACAATTAGTGAATATTAGGGCAAGATTAGCTTACTAATCAAAGTGAAGTTTCTCACAAGCATGTGCCACCACCACACCATGCAATCCTATCTCATCTGACCACTAAACAGCTGGTCATACCAGCACACAACTTCACAAGCAAAGATATTTTTGGAGGCAAAGATGGAAAAATGACCTAAAAACTCTAACTTACTAAATCTATAAATAGCAGCCTCATTTATGACCAAACCTACGAAATCCTTTAACCTATACACTCATACTACCTGCCATAAGAAGCCCTAATAATAGCAAGATCAGAATCTGTAACGCCCCCAAATTCGTGTAACATCGATTACAGGATATGGTGCTCACGGTACAACATACATCATTGTCTAACAACGTAAACTCCAGAAATAATAATAATAATATAACTATTACATACTTATTCAAAATAAAATCTCAAGTCTTTACAACCTTTAATAAACCAAAACTTAAACTTAGCGTTTATCGCTACATTACATCATATGCGAAAATATAAACTTATTACATAAGGTAACTAACATCATTTCATCTTAGATTTTCCCTTGTCCTTGCCCGAGCCCTCAACCTGTTCATCCTTAACTGAAAGGTTTAAGCAAGAATGAGCACAAATTGCCCAGCAAGTATATAAAGAAGTTTGAAAACATACATCAGGAGTAAGAACATCTGTATGGCAATATCTCAACAGTTGAAAGAATTATCAAGTGTTAAACAAGAATATCAAAGATAAGAGTTTAGAATTCTCAATAGCATACTAAGGGGTGTGAGATACCCTGAACATTACTTTGTTTCATTGAAAAACCATCAGACGGTTTAACAATCAAATAGATTGCAAACGGTCTCTGCAAGCACTCCAGGTGATCATCCTATCGTACCCTACATTGTGCACAAGTATAAAGTTTAAACTACATAAGCATAAATGGGACTATATGCCCGACATCTGTTTGCCCGTTTATACGGGTTGTTCATCTTAGTATTCCTGCGAGACCGCACCAAAACAATTTGGATTGGTAAACATTAATTAGCTTCAAAGGATTTGAATTGTTCAAATGTTAAACCCTTTTTCATCAACAATCTCTAGCCGAAACAAAAGCTAGAAAGCATACTTGGAAACAGTTCATGATAGCAATAGAACTTTTAAAGCATAACAGTTAAATTAATAACTGGGTAATCATCAATAACGTTTCGCAAAATAATTAAAGTTATAGAACTTTACGACAAAGGAACTTGAATTAAATAATCACAAGTCCGAACTTACCCTCGCTAAAATCAAACGAGTAAGGTTTTAATAATTTCTTAATGAAAATAAGGTTAAGAAACTTGCATAATCAAATCTGAGTAAGGAAACTTGCCTGATAAGTCTTCTACAGTTTAAGCTATCAATTAGTCCTTCACGTAACCTAATCACATATGTCACGCTAAGCAACTAAGTATTCCAATTTTAATTTGAAATATAATTGTTTCCTTTTATATTAATTAGGTTATTCAACTAACTCGTATTATATCATTACTATAATTCAATCACATAACATGCTGCATCATATAAGTAAAGGGGTTCAATATAAGAATCTGAAAGTAAATAAAATTCTGACATTTTACCTTGACCCGACCCGACCTGGATCAGACCCGGCCCGACCTGACCCAAACCGGCCTGGCGCAGCTGCGCAGCCCCAAGCCGTATTACCGGCGCAGCTGCGCTGCTCAACCAACCCAGAAGCCATCTTTGAACGGCGCAGCTGCCCAGCGTTAAGCCGTATGAACGGCGCAGCTGCGCTGCTCTTCATGCCCAGAATTTTTTTTCCTGCCGAGCAGCCTACTTCCCGATTTAATTCCCACTTATTTACAGGTTGTATGACCATGATATTTGGACACCATACACTCCATACATCCTAGTATTTTACAAAAATATCACATTCTAGAAAATAGCAAGTTAAGACCACGAATCGACTGCCTTGAAAAGCGTGCCAGAACAGGTTTTAACACTTTAAAATTTTTTGGAATTTCCAGATTTTCTGCAGACTTTATTATGAACATGCATGCTTACGAATTTTATATCTCACTCAATATAACTCTGATTACTATGAAATTTGGACAGATTGGACTTGATACTACATAGTATTTTACAAAATTATTACCTACCATAATTGGGTCACAGAAACCATGATTCCAAGGCTCCGAAAAACTCAAAAAGTCACAGATTTCAAGTTTAACCAACTTTGACAAAATTTATGATTTTGATTATAGCATGTAAGGACTTGGTTCGTACTGTCCAGAACATATATACTAACATAAATACACATGTTACAACATTCCACTTCACCAACTTTCCATGATTTGATGAATTTAGCATGTTAGTGGCATAATATCAAACATATAGCATACATGGAATCATTCTTTGAATTTCTATGAATTTGCAACATGATTACACCAGAATTTTCATTCTTATCATCCACATAACAGTAATAGGTAATATCATGGCATCACAAAGTCCAAACCAACCGTTTACTCTGATTATTCATGTATTTTTCCACTATTTCTCTCTAGAACATAACAAAAATTGGGTCATGAATTACCTCTTGGTGCGAATTCTTCCTTGTTTTAATCTGCTAGAGCCTCACTCCTTGCTTGTTAACTCCTTTGTAATCTCCAGAATTCTTAGACAACCTTGTATCACTCTCAAACTCTCATTCTCAATATTTTTTTTCTCTCGGTTGGAACTTTTTGTGAAAGGGAGAAGAGACTTGGATTGGGAATATATATAGCACATGATATACATTGTTTGCTCCAGGCCCTTCCATCTCCACATCAGTTATATATCTTAAGTGTATTGCATCCACTAGTATTGAAAGAGAAGTGGGGTTTTGAGAATGGAAGAGTCTTGTTTTATTAAGGAGTTGTAACTCCTTCCCCTTCAATATAACAATACGTATAATCACTCCCCTCTTGTCCCAAATTCGTGTGTCACAAAGTCTCCCAACTGCTGACTTTGATTAAATAAATACATTATAATATTATTTAAATCAATTAATAACTATTTGACTGTTTTTCCCTCCGTAGCCAAACGTTTTGATACTTATATCGATTCCTTCTAAAGTCGACGTTTCGGACGTCATGGGACTATCCGTTTCGTCAAATTCATCTCCAAAATTCGTGGTTGACTTTTTCCCCAAAAAAGTCAACCGGTTGACTTTTTGGTCAAAGTCAACCGTGACACATTTTTGTGGTTACAGTCTATCCTGACTAATTTCGACGTTTCGGACTCAAATACGCAGTCCGCAGTCTCTAAATTCCACTCCAAACTCAAACTCATACTTTAAAGCCATCCCACAAAATTAATAGAATTAATTCCATACTTAACCAATTTAAATAGTTGAATTAAACTGAACCAACCATTTAAATACATCTCATCACATAACATATATAAATAGCACATATACCCCTAATAATAGAAATCACACAAGAGTTCCACATAAATTTGTCTATTGAAAATTATTAAATTACACAATAATCTCGGATATTACATTCACCCTCCCTTATAAGGATTCCGTCCCGGAATCATTACACATCAAACAAAAAGACTAGGGTAATTTTTTTTTATCATTTTCTCCTTGAGTTCCCATGTAGCCTTTTCGGCGTTGTGGTTCCTCCATACTACCTTAACAGAAGGTATTATCTTATTTCTTAACACTTGTTCTTTTCTATCAATTATCTGCACTGGAAACTCTTCATAGGTTAAGTCTTTTTCGAACTGATTGGGTTCATACTCTATGACATGCTTGTAATCCTGCTTATAGGGTCGTAAAATAGATATGTGTAACACGTTGTGTATATGTTCTAACTCCGGAGGTAAAGCTATTTCATAAGCCACCTCACCGACTCGCCTTAACACTTCAAAGGGTCCTATGAATCTGGGACTAAGTTTTCCCTTCTTCCCAAATCTCATTTTCCCTTTCCAAGGTGACACCTTCAGAAACACATAAGTGCCAACATCGAAGTCTCGTTGTTGCCGATGTTGATCAACATATTTCTTCTGTCGATCTTGAGCTATCACTAATCTCGCACGTATTATTTTGATCACATCCGCAGTTTGCTGCACCAAGTCTGGCCCTAGTAATTTACGTTCTTCTACTTCACCCCAGCACAATGGCGTTCTACATTTCCTTCCATATAGAGCTTCATAAGGTGGCATCCCGATGCTCGCGTGGTAACTGTTGTTGTATGCAAATTCCACCAACGGTAGGTGGTCATCCCAGCTTCCTTTGAAGTCCATAACATATGCTCTCAGCATGTCCTCCAATGTTTGAATAGTTCTCTCGCTTTGGCCATCTGTTTGAGGATGATACGCCGTGCTCAACCTCAGTTTCGTTCCCATGCGTTCTTGAAAGCTTTTCCAAAAATTTGCTATGAACCGCGGATCGCGATCTGACACAATTGATACAGGTACACCGTGCCTGGAAATGATCTCTTTGATGTAAAGCTTTGCCAACTGATCCAAGTTATATCTGATCTTGATTGGCAAGAAATGCGCTGACTTGGTCAATCGATCAACGATCACCCAAACTGCATCGTAACCCTTCTGTGTATTTGGAAGTCCTACCACGAAGTCCATCATGATATGCTCCCATTTCCATTCCAGAATTTCTAGAGGTTGAAGTAACCCGCTCGGTTTCTAATGTTCCGCCTTGACTCGCTGGCATGTTAAACACTTACTGACGCACTCTGCGACTTCTCTCTTCATATTGGGCCACCAATAATGTTGGCAAAGATCCTGGTACATCTTTGTGCTTCCCGGATGGATTGAGTAACTTGAGCTATGAGCTTCCTGCAAGATTTCTTCCTTTAATTCAGATACCGCTGGCACCCAAATTCTCTTCTCAAATCTTAACAGTCCATCACCACCCTCACTGAATTTAAGCTCCTCTCCATCTAAAATTCTTTTCCTCACCTTCCCACATTCTTCATCGCTGCCTTGCGCTTCCTTAATTTTGTCCAATAGAGTCGGATGAGCCTCTATTGCGAACACTTTATCATCTGACTCCCTCGGACTCATTATCTCGAGTTCCAATCTCGCCATCTCCTTAATTAATTCCTCTTGAACTGTTAGCATTGCCAACTAACCACTGCACTTTCTGCTTAGCGCATCAGCTACTACGCTAGCTTTCCCCGGATGATATAAGATGTCGCAATCGTAATCCTTTATTAGTTCCAACCATCTTCTCTGTCGCATATTCAACTCCTTCTGCGTGAAGATATACTTCAGACTTTTATGGTCCGGATATATTTCACACTTTACACCATATAAATAGTGCCTCCAAATCTTTAGGGCAAATACTACCGCTGCCAATTCCAGGTCATGGGTAGGATATCCCTTCTCGTAATCCTTCAACTAACGCGATGCGTACACAATAACTTTACCATATTGCATAAGCACGCAGCCAAGTCCTTTGTGCGACGCATCACTGAAAATTACGAAATCACCAGTATCATCTGGTAAAGACAACACCGGTGCCTCACTCAATCTTTTCTTAAGCTCCTGAAAACTTTCTTCACACTTCTCTGTCCAGACAAATTTCATAGACTTCTTCGTTAAATTCGTCAACGTTCCTGCTATCTTCGAAAAATCTTGAATGAACCGTGTGTAATAGCCTGCCAGTCCTAAGAAACTTCTTACTTCAGTCGGCGTCTTTGGTTGGTCCCAATTTTGTACCGCTTCCAC
The DNA here is from genome assembly GCA_020205555.1 of Panax stipuleanatus. Classification (NCBI taxonomy): domain Eukaryota; kingdom Viridiplantae; phylum Streptophyta; class Magnoliopsida; order Apiales; family Araliaceae; genus Panax; species Panax stipuleanatus. The sequence continues at coordinate 47,413,416 of CM035118.1, read as the reverse complement.
TTTTGCTGGATCCACGGAGATTCCGTCCTTGTCGATCACGTGACCCAGAAATTGAACTTTCTCCAACCAAAACTCGCACTTCAAAAATTTTGCGTATAACTTATCCTTCCTTAATGCCTCCAATACCAACCTTAAGTGTTCAGCATGATCCTCCTGAGTCTTGGAATAGATCAGGATATCATCTATGAACACGACTACGAATTTATCTAAGTATTGCTTGAATACCCGGTTCATCATGTCCATAAACGCCGTCGGTGCGTTCGTTAACCCAAATGACATCACCAAAAACTCGTAGTGTCCGTAACGAGTCCTGAATGCTTTCTTAGGTACATCTTCCTTCCTCACCTTCAACTGGTGATATCCCGTCCTCAAGTCTATCTTAGAAAAATATTTTTCTCCCTTCAATTGATCAAACAGATCATCTATCCTAGGTAACGGATACTTGTTCTTGATTGTCACCTTGTTCAACTCTCGATAGTCGATGCAAAGTCTCATCGACCCGTCCTTTTTCTTCACAAATAAAACTGGTGCTCCCCAAAGAGACACACTCGGTTGAATATACTTCCTATCCAATAATTCCTGCAACTGTACCATCAGCTCCTTCATCTCTGCTGGTGCCATTCTGTATGGGAATTTTGAAATCGGGGACGTTCCCGGTACTAAATCTATAACAAATTTGACCTCCCTATCCGGTGGAATACCTGGCAATTCCTCTGAAAATACATCCAAAAATTTATTCACTACTGGTATCTGTCCCATCCCTACCCATACTTCTTGCGTATCAACGATATGGGCCAAATAACCTATACATCCCTTCCTTAGCAGTTTCCTCGCTTGCATCATCGTCAGACAATTCGAGTGTCTCGGCGACTTACTCCCGTAGAACACTACCTTAGACTGATTTGGAGTCTTAAGGTTTATACACTTCTTCTGGAAATCTATCATCGCTCCATGGTTAAATAACTAATCCATTCCTAGAATTACATCAAATTCCCCTAATTGAATCTGAATTAAATCTACTGGTAACTTATATCCCCTGATATATCTACAACACAATTCCTATGGACATGGCTAACGGGAATTCTTTCCTTATTAGCAACTTCTATATTCATCGAATATTCTAATTCTTCCTGGGGTAAGTTTAATAGTTGGGAGAATTATGCGACATGAAGGAACAAGTAGCACCCGAATCGAATAATACATAAGCAGATATATCATTGATCGGAATGATACCTGAAACCACATCCTTGGATGCGATCGCATCCTGAACTGTCATGTTGAAAGTCCTTGCTGTTGGTCAATTTTGAGTTGGCGGTCCAATAATTGTGAGATTTCCACCGCTTGGTCCCCTTCCTCCATTTCCTCTTGCTAAATTCTTCTTTGGGCAATTCCTTGCCTGATGATCCAATGCTCCACAGTTGAAGCATCCATTCCTCTTTGGTGCAGAGCAATTGGGAGAGATGTGACCCTTTTGCCCGCAATTGAAATAGACATTCTTCCCCTTTAGACATGCACCCGAGTGATTCCTCCCACACTCCTTGCATGCCTCAGTCCTCTTCTTTGTTTCCCCTGGTTTTCCCCCAGAGTTTCCCGAGTTGAAATTGTTGTTGCTATTGTTGTTGTTCCACTTCCTCTTGTTTGCACCACTGCTGCTGCTACCTTCCCCGCGATTCCTTCCTTCATTCTTCTTCTTTTTCTCCTTATTAAACTTCATTAGGGCTTCACTTACGCCCTCAGCAATTATAGCCTTCTCCAGGAGAGTTGCGAAGCTGTTCGTCTGTAACACCGAAAGCCTACTGTATAACCATGGTTTGAGACCCTGCTCAAACCTCCTCATTTTCCTCTCCTCAGTGTCGACCTGATGAGGTGTGAACCTTGCCAGTTCGTTGAACTTTACGGCATACTGGGGTACCGTCATGTCGTCTTGCTTCAGCTCCAGGAATCGCATCTCCATGTGACTCTGCATACTCACAGGAAAGTAATTCTCAAAAAATATCTTCTTAAACCCTTCCCAAGGTATCACCCCTTCTCCAGCCCTGGTCTAGTTTGCCTCCCACCAGTAGTTGGCTTCACCCTTCAGCATATACATGGCGAAGATTATTTTCTGATCATCTCCTACTCGGGCGATAACGAACGCCTTTTTGATTTCCTTAACCCAAGTTTGGGCTTCAATGGGTTCGATGGTTCCTTTAAAGTCTGGGGGTCCCGCGCTCTTGAAGTCCTTAAAGTGTGCCACCTGGCCCACTGGAGGGTTATTGGTATTCGGGGTTCGATTCTGAAGTACCCCAACTAACATGTCTACAAATTGTTGCATGGGGTTTGGTGGACCCCTAGCATTACCGCCTGACCCTTCTGGTACTTGACAACGTCTTCCTCTAGCCATCTATCTGTTTAAATAAACTTAATGTTATCATCTCATAACTTATTCCTACAGCATATATATTTCATATAAAACTTAATCATCACATCACATATTTAAATAAAAGCATATTTATTTTAAAAAAAAACCATAATCACAAGGTATCTCATCAACTTATGGCATTATGCCATTTACATCTCTTTAAACCAAAAATACTTGGTCCAATCCATAAACCAGCTTTTTATTTCATAGCTAAGCGTTCTATATGCTAATAGTAAAAGTTCATCACTAATAACCTAAAGACTCCGCCTAATGGCGTCCTCATGCTCCTCATTTGCTATATCCAGCACCAGCCCTTGGCTTATAACACGTCTAGACCGGTTCTCCTCAAGTGGAAAATGATGCACCCTATGCTGGAATCTTCCATGCGCTGACTTAATTGCATATTTCATCCTATCCATCCTAACCTTCTTATCTCTCACTTCTCCTTCTAACTCGCCACTTAGCTTCTCGGCCTGAGCACGGCCTATCCTCTCATCTCCCTAGAATGTGGTAATGATCTGCTTGTCAGTTTGGAGACTCTGAATCATTGACTCTAGCCAATTAATGGTATGTCCCAAGTGGGTCCTGATAGCTTCTTTCTCATCCTTCAGCCTGTCCGCCTTATGACTTGCTATTCACAGCTTGTCAGCCAGATCCCCGTTCCTAATTATCAGGTGGTGCACCAATGCCTCCGGCAATGCTGCAGCTTGCTACTCCCCCTGATACAGCTCCTCAAACTCCTGAACCTTGTCATGCAATTTAGTAATCCTATCCATCAACTCATCCAACATAGTATCCTCAGGTGCTTCTTCAGAGTCCTCCTTGGCCTCCTCGGCCTCCTCTTCCTATTCAGGATACTCCTCTGGGTCTGACTCAGCTGCTGCCTCAGCTATGGGCTCAGGTACAGCTGTCACCAACTACTCACTCACAACGTGAATATCTCTAACCTCATTTTCTCCTGACATCCTACAATCAAGACAAACAACTCGATTAGTATTTTAAAATAGATATTGATTTTGTTTTTAGAAAAATAGATTTGACACAACCCTTAGAACTCTATGTGAGTTCATCTCCTTATATCCTCCACTAACTTCCCTAAGGTTGTAGTCTAAGGTTCCTCACCTAAGGTTTATAACCTACAGCTATGATACCAACCTGTGAAGCCCCCAAATTCGTGTATCATCGATTACAGGACATGGTGCTCACGGTACAACATACATCATTGTCTAACTACGTAAACTCCAGAAATAATAATAATAATATAACTATTACATACTTATTCAAAATAAAATCCCAAGTCTTTACAACCTTTAATAAACCAAAACTTGAACTTAGCGTTTATCGCTACATTACATCATATGCGGAAATATAAACTTATTACATAAGGTAACTAGCATCATTTTATCTTAGATTTTCCCTTGTCCTTGCCCGAGCCCTCAGCCTGTTCATCTTTAACTGAAAGGTTTAAGCAAGAATGAGCACAAATTACCCAGCAAGTATATAAAGAAGTTCGAAAACATACATCAGGAGTAGGAACATCTGTATGGCAATAACTCAACAGTTGAAAGAATTATCAAGTGTTAAACAAGAATATCAAAGATAAGAGTTTAGAATTCTTAATAGCATACTAAGGGGGTGAGATACCCTGAACATTACTTTGTTTCATCAAAAAACCATCAGACGATTTAATAATCAAATAGATTGCAAATGGTCTCTGCAAGTACTCCAGGTGATCAGCCTATCGTACCCTACATTGTGCACAAGTATAAAGTTTAAATTGCATAAGCATAAATGGGACTATATGCCCGACATCTGTTTTCCCGTTTATACGGGTTGTTCATCTTAGTATTCCTGCGAGACCACACCAAAATAATTTGGATTGGTAAACATTAAATAGCTTCAAAGGATTTGAATTGTTCAAATGTTAAACCCTTTTTCATCAATAATATCTAGCCGAAACAAATGCTAGAAAGCATACTTGGAAACAGTTCATGATAGCAATAGAACTTTTAAAGCATAACAGTTGAATTAATAACTGGGTAATCATAATAACGTTTCCCAAAATAATTGAAGTTATAGAACTTTACGACAAAGGAACTTTAATTAAATAATCACAAGTTTGAACTTACCCTCGCTGAAATCAAACGAATAAGGTTTTAATAATTTCTCAATGAAAATAAGGTTAAGAAACTTGCATAATCAAATCTAAGTAAGGAAACTTTCCTGATAAGTCTTCTACAGTTTAAGTTATCAATTAGTCCTTCACGTAACCTAATCACATATGTCACGTTAAGCAACTAAGTATTCCAATTCTAATTTGAAATATAACTGTTTCCTTTTATATTAATTAGGTTATTCAACTAACTCGTATTATATCATTACAATAATTCAATCACATAACATGCTGCATCATATAAGTAAAGGGGTTCAATATAAGAATCTGAAAGTAAATAAAATTCTGACATTTTACCCTGACCCGGTCCGACTCGATCCGACCCGGATCAGACCTGGCCCGACCCAACCCAAACCGGCCCGGCACAGCTGCGCAACCCCAAGCCATATTACCAGCGCAGCTGCGCTGCTCAACCAACCCAGAAGCCATCTTTGAATGGCGCAGATGCGCAGCGTTAAGCAGTATGAACGGCGCAGCTGCACTGCTCTCATGCCTAGAATTTTTTTTCCCTGCCGAGCAGCCTATTTCCTGATTTAATTTCCACTTGTTTACAGGTTGTATAACCATGATATTTGGACACCATACACTCCATACATCCTAGTATTTTACAAAAATATCACATTCCAAAAAATAGCAAGTTAAGACCACGAACCGGCTGCCTTGAAAAGCCTGCCAGAACAGGTTCTAACACTTAAAAAAATTTCTAGAATTTCCAGATTTTCTGCAGACTTTATTGTGAACATGCATGCTTACGAATTTCATATCTCACTCAATATAACTCCAATTACTATGAAATTTGGATAGATTGGACTTGATAGTACATAGTATTTTACAAAATTATTACCTACCATAATCGGGTCACAGAAACCATGATTCCAAGGCTCCGAAAAACCCGAAAAGTCACAGATTTAAGTTTAACCAACTTTGACAAAATTCATGATTTTGATTCTAGCATGCAAGGACTTGGTTCCTACTATCCAGAACATATATACTAATATAAATACACATATTACAACATTCCACTTCACTAACTTTCCATGATTTGATGAATTTAGCATGTTAGTGGCATAATATCAAACATATAGCATACATGGCATCATGCTTTGAATTTCTATGAATTTGCAACATGATTACACCAGAATTTTCATTCTTATCATCCACATAACAGTAATAGGTAATATCATGGCATCACAAAGTCCAAACCAATCGTTTACTATGATTATTCATGCATTTTTCCACTATTTCTCTCAAGAACATAACAAAAATTGGGTCATGGATTACCTCTTGGTGCGAATTCTTCCTTGTTTTAATCTGCTAGAGCCTCACTCCTTGCTTGTTAACTCCTCTGTAATCTCCAGAATTCTTAGACAACCTTGTATCACTCTCAAACTCTCATTCTCAATATTTTTTTTCTCTCTCGGTTGGAACTTTTTGTGAAAGGGAGAAGAGACTTGGATTGGAAATATATATAGCACATGATATACATTGTTTGCTCCAGCCCTTCCATCTCCACATCAGTTATATATCTTAAGTGTATTACATCCACTAGTATTGAAAGAGAAGTGGGGGTTTGAGAATGGAAGAGGCTTGGTTTATTAAGGAGTTGTAACTCCCTCCCCCTCAATATAACAATGCGTATAATCACTCCCCTCTTGTCCCAAATTCGTGTGTCACAAAGTCCCCCAACAGCTGACTTTGGTTAAATAAACACATTATAATATTATTTAAATTAATTAATAACTATTTGACCGTTTTACCCTCCGTAGCGAAACGTTTTGATACTTATATCGATTCCTACTAAAGTCGACATTTCGGACATCATGGGACTATCCGTTTCATCAAATTCATCTCCGAAATTCATGTTGACTTTTTCCCCAAAAAAGTCAATCGGTTGAATTTGACCAAAAAGTCAACCATGACACATTTTTGTGGTTACAGTTTATCCTGACTAATTTTGACGTTCCGGACTCAAATACGCAGTCCGCGTCTCTAAATTCCATTCCGAACTCAAACTCATTCTTTAAAGTCATCCCACAAAATTAATAGAATTAATTCCATACTTAACCAATTTAAATAGTTGAATTAAACTGAACCAACCATTTAAATACATCTCATCACATAACATATATGAATAGCACATATACCCCTAATAATAGAAATCGCACAAGAGTTCCACATAAATTCGTCTATTAAAAATTATTAAATTACACAATAATCTCGGATATTACAGAATCAAAGCTTAGATATTAAATTTTGCTCAAGAAAGTTATAAACTCTAATTCTAGTTTAGATCTTTAATGCTTTGTTAGATTTGTTGTTTTGTTGTTTAAATATGTGTAATAATATGTTAGTAAGTGTTATGGGTTAATAGATCATTATCCATAACATCTAGATGAAAGTAATATGCATACAAGCCAATCATGTATGATGATAAAGCATATACTTTGGAGATAATCTTATTTATTTATTAATAAAAGTATTCATTTATTAAAGGCATTTAATTATCTACATGATGCTATTTTTATAATATGTAAATAACCCATAGTTTAAGCAATGCTTTTAGAATCATGATGTTGATCATGTTAATGAGATCTAAATTCTTAGAAAGCTTTAAACTAAAATAGTTCCCAATCAGTGGATTACTAAAAAGGGGATTAGTAAATCCGGATAGATTGGTACATATGTTGCTTGCTCATTGGATGAGGATGATTGATCTCATGATCATTTGTGTGGAGACACTAAAGCAAGTATGTAGGTGCTTATTGGAGAATAACTTCACTGAACGTGACTCGCTATGGAATACCTAATAGAGTTTTACTTGCCTGTCAATAGGAATTCCTAATGTGATAGTAGTATAAGTGATCCTTAGACTTGAGATTATCATAGTATCTTGTATGTAATGAATTACACATTGACTTAGTCCTTAATTACCCTTAGACCTTTTCTTAATATTCTATTCTATCCTTTCCGTATATCAGTCGATCAATTTTTTCAAAATAGTATTTATTGATTATGTATACATCCCCACCACGCACACCACCCACCCTCCCCCCACCGCCGCACCCACCACAAAAAATAATATTTATTGATTATGTATACACCTTCGCCCCGCGCACCCTCATCCGCCCCCACCCTCTAATTTTTTTTTTTTTACTAATTATGTATGCACCCCGCCACCTCCACCCCACCCCACCCCACGCCCCGTAGCCCCCACCCCCACTCAATTTTTTTTAATTATGTATACATCCCCACCCCACACTGCCCACCCCCACATCCACCCAACCCCAGCCCACAGCACCCCACCCACCCCCAAGCACCCCCACCCCACCCCATAAAAATTTAAAAAATAATATTTACGATTATATATACACCCAACCCTACCCCACCCCATCCCCACCCCACCCCACAAAAACTAAAAAAATAATATTTATTGATTATATATACACCCCACCCTCCCCAACCCCCACCCCACCCCACCCCACGCATAAAAATTAAAAAAATAATATTTACTGATTATATATACACCCCACCCCAACCCCCACCCCACCCTACCCCCACCCCCAAACCTCCCCCACCCACCCACCCCACCATCCCACCCCATAAAAATAATAAAAAAATAATATTTACTGATTATATATACACTCTAACCTACCCCACCCCACCCACCCCCCCTCTCCCCTAAAAAAATAATAGTATTTACTAATTATATATACCCCCACCCCACCCTGCCCCCACCCCCACCCTGCCCACCCACCCTCACCCCACCCAACAAAAATTAAAAAATAATATTTATTAATTATGTATACAATCTCATCCCGCCCCCGTCCCACCCTGCCCCACCCCCAACCCCCACCCCCATCCCCCTCAAAAAAATATTATTTACTGATTATATATACACTCCAACACCACCCCCACACCACCCCGCCCTCGCCCCCTCTCAAAAAAAATAATATTTACTGAATAATATAACCACTTATTTAAAAGTTTTTAATTAATTTTTAATTATTTTTTGATGTATAAATAAGTTTAAAATATGTTATTATTGGTAAGAGTATAATAGTCCAAACGATATTTTTTAATTCAATCATTTAATTAATTCTGGAAAAAACAAACATAATATGGGATTATTTTAAGTTATCCTATGAATAATCCCATAAAAAACAAACATGTGACTAGGACTATTTAATCCTAGGATTAATAGTCTTGGATTATAGTCCCATGAATTATAATCATGGGATTATAATCCTTGCAAACAAACATGGCCCTAGGGTTTAGCCAACCACCCTCTTTCTTGATAAGTCCTCTTTCTTGGTGGATCACCTATAGAGGCCAAACACTTTGGTGGCTAACGTTGATCAAAAGAAGAAAATTCAAGGAGATCACGAAGAACAAGGAGTTGAACTCGTACCTATGAAAGTTTTGTTCTACAAGGGTATGATTCCATAACTTCTTATTTATCATTTTAAATTAATAATTTACATAAATGATGATTCGGGTAATGGTTTTGTAGAAATTTTTAAACTCTGATATACCATGCTACCGCTAATTTTGCAATTTAATTGCGCCCATGATTTCGTACAAACCCCACACTAGATGCATCAAAAAGGTGTTTTAAGCAATTTGAAAAATTTGTAAAAACATTATTGACAGCCTAATATCAGAGCCCGTAGATCTTCATGTATTAATGGTTAGGTATGTTAATTGTATGCTAGTTGTAGTATTAAATGAGCTTAGTAAGCTAGAACAAGAATCATGTTCATTGGATTAACAAAATGAAAGATATAAGTGGTGAAAGGTCGTTGACCGATCACGAAGTTCTGATTTCTAGGTTACCCAGAAATCTCAAGAACAGTTGAGCAAGGCAGTTTGATTGGCTTGTATTTTTCCTTCTATATGTTGTTAAGCTAGCTAAGTGTTATGTTATTATACCCTTACATGTATACTACAAGTGTGATACACTCTAACACATGATAAATACATAGGATGACTAGAATTAATCGTCAAAACCCATTGACCGTTCACGGTTTCATTTTATGGGAAACCCAGAAAATGAAGAACACCAAGAACAACCTCTGACAAGACTTTGATCGGCTTAGATCCTTACTTTAGGATGTTACTCGGTCCAAGCCAGTGCTATCTCGTTGTACTATGACATATAGACTACACAATGCAACAATCAGAACACATATCTAATACACATATTGAAAGATATTAGAACCACAAAGTCATTGACCGACGTTGACCACTGTTCTGGGTTACCTAGAAACTCAAGAACAGCTCTGACAGCCACTTTGAACCGTAATAACTTTTTGATATGTTATGATTAGAGTTCAAACTTAGTATCATGTTATAGTATTACATAAACACTACACCATTGAAACACTTAGAGATCCAGAATTATAACAAGCTTAAAGATCCAACCTGGTCAAACTGACCACCCGATCTTGACCAAGTTGTTCTTCAGGCTGAAGAACAGCTATAGCTACGTTTCCTGTCGCTAAAGACCTATAGCGACAGACAGAGATAAAATTAATTAAAATAAATTAAATAAATTAAATAATTATAAATAATTATAAATTAAGTTTTAAAAATCATTTTAAGTTATAAAAATTAACTTTTAATATTTTGACATAAATTCCATAATTATTTTTATAATTAATTAATAAATAAATCATTTATGAATAATAATTAATTAATTAAAAATGATATAAATGTTATAAAATCATATTAAATAATTATTAATTATTTAAAAATAATACTAAGGTTTGAACAATTATACTAAGTAATTTTTAAATATCTAAGTATAAAATTAATGATTTAAAAATCATTCTAGTGGATAATTAAAATACTTAAAAATTATTATAAGCTTCTAGAAATTATAATAAATGATAAATAAATTATCTAAAATTATAATAAATCTTATAAGTAAAATTTAAACGAGATATTAACTTAATAAATATCCGATAAGGTATTAGGACACTGAAATCATATTAAACAAAAATCGGACTTATATAGTTTGAGTACTTAAGTATTGTTATCAATACTAATGATCTATATACATATGGTTAACGTATTTAGGTATCATAAACCATTCGAGTAACGATAAATAGACGTTCTTCGCACATGTAAAAATTCAAACTTTACATTTTCATTACGTAAGTTCTTGAACCCTACTTAAATTCTTTTCGATATATTATTATGAGCCAAGTTGTTACCAGTTATTGTGAAGTTATAGCTATTGTTTTAAGCATAACTTAAGAAATGAATTACTTATTCATATGATATTGAACTATTGTTTATCAAGCATAAACTGTTGATTCAAACCAAATTGCTTTGGTAAGACATCTTATACTGAGTTGAATTTACCCTAAATTGTGTCTACAAATTGGCACTAGAGGTAGGATAATATACATACTCTTAGGATATTGAATAGGTTGATCCTCTATATCATATCAGAATAAATAGATTTCTAAGTCTTTGTAACTGACAGAAATAGTTGATATAAAAATTTCAGAAATGGTCATCAACCCTCAGTGAAGTAAAATTGTTGAACTATCGTTTCTTCAAATCAAACATTGTGTTTATATAAACTTGCTGAGCATGTCATAGCTTATTTTTGTAAATCATTTCCTTTGCAGTTTTAGATGGTAAACCCGTCACTTCTGGAACACATAATGGAAAAAGGCCATGCATAGATTAGCTTTATATTATTGTCTTTCTTTAATGTAAGTCTTATAAGACTTTTGTTGTAATAAGAACTCAATGTTGAGAACTATGTTGTAGACACTCGACATTTCGCTTTCTTTATACTAACCTTACAGAAGGTTAAAGCATACTTTTACTTCAGAGATAACCCCGAGGTAGGGCAAAAGCATCTGGTCACCCTGGAGACAACCCTGTGGATGATTCAAAGGGAAAATGACGTCCGAACATGACGCGAACCAAACGAGCATGGCAAAACTGAGATAGTGTCCGCTAGAAGCCACCTCAGCAAATCTCAAACTGTGTGCCATCAAAGATAAGCCAGTTAACTACAGTTTAGAATTGAAAGATACCTCTCATCTACCAGCATCATCTTCCCAGACCCCGATTCTGTGACACCCCCAAATTCGGATACTTCAATTCCACGAGACTTGGTGTTCACTGTACAAATAACATCTATCTATCTACCTAGAATAAATGCAAACCATGCACTAGATAGAAATAAATCCTCCCCTTATGGGGTTACAACATCTGAACAGAAATACATAATCAATCCAAGGTCATACTAAACTTAAATCTCAAATGCGAAAATATAAACCATAATTAAGTCTTACACAACTGGATACAAGTCTGAAATATAAACATATGAAATAGACAAGTCTTCATCACTTGTTGAGTTTGCCCTTATCTTTGGTAGTAAAAGGCTCGTCGGACCTTTTGTTCTTAACTGCAATGTTATTATTACGCAAGAGTGAGCACGATTGCCCACAAGTATAATAATATGACAACAATATAATAACATGCGAGTGAATCAAAGATATCTGAATAAAGAAACACAACTTTTGACTCGAGGATAAATAACAGGAATCAAAAGAACATCTGAGGGTCATAAGACCTCGAAGTATGTCCTAGATTATAAAGTGTTAAACTTCAAACCTTTAACATTCATAAGACTATGGACTCTACTTCTCGTACTTAGGGGGATCGGCCCTTAGTACCATACTGTGCACAATATCTCAACGCTAAAGCGTAAATAATCCCCTTTACAGGGTTGTTCATCTAAGTTTTGACATCAGAGTCCCCACCAAAGGAAGTTTGGTTTGGATAAGCTCAATAAGTATCTAAAATTTAGAACGTACATCAATTATGGACTAGTCGAATAAATAAGGGTTCACTAGTCCTATAAGTTCAACAATAACATCGATATTCAACTTGAATGGTAAATCTCAAGAGTATACAATCGAATAAGTATTGTATAGTTGAATCATGCTTAAAAGAGTTATAGCATCAAATATGAAACCTTTGAACTTGAAAAATTAAAAACAAGAGCGAGCTCGATATAGAACTCAAGTCTAAGACTTGATAAATGAATAACTTACAATGTTAAGAAACTTGCTTAATAACAATAAGTTAGAGATAGGATACTTGCTCAATGTAAAAGTAAAGTTTGAGTTAAGGAAACTTGCCTCTTGCACAAGCTACAATTTATAATTCACATTCTTTATTAAATCCTACATATCAATACGTTCACAATACACATTAATCAATAACTCGATATACGTATCGAATCACACACATCGGTCTTAAGCACGTTATTGGACTATATAATTAACGATTCAAGTCATGTAATTAACTTATTAATTACTCACGTAATATAAGTTATTAACCTCTTATTATATGTTTAATCATGTCTTCATGTTTATTACATTAGGTTCCAATTACATTTCCTGGACTTGAACAATTAAAATCTCATTTCTAGGCAAAATCTGCCAAGTGGCGCTGCAGCTTCACCATTTGAACTAAAAATGGCGCTGCAGCTCCACTGGCGCTGCAGCTCGGACTTTAAGCTTATGTTTGGCGCTTCAGCTCCACTGGCACTGCAGCCCCAATCTTAGGCTTAAAGCTGGAGCTGCAGCTCCACTAGCGCTGCAGCCCCACTCATAGGCTTAAAGTTGGCGCTACAGCTCCACACGCCAGTTTCAGAATCTGCAGTTCATGAATAACAGAGAACCAGGCCCAGAATTCACCATTTAATGCTACCACAACAATTTAATTGCTACCCATGAAGTATGGACTTCACAGAAACACTAAACAATATTTCTAGAATGATCTTAGCATTCTAAATCACGTAATTACACAAGTTATATCAATCAAATTCACTGTTTTTCATACTTTATAAAGTTTTGAAAGAAAAATAAGAAATTCAACGTTATGAATTTGTTATAACACCGAATCCATTCGTTTAACTTCCGTTTTGTTCGTTTAAACGTGTATAATTATATTACATCATCAATTTAAGTTAAATAAACGTGTAAGGTATGTAAATTTGGTACATAAGGGCCATATGGGCCATTCTTATGTTCTGAAACTTTGAAAATCTCAATTACCATATAATTACATGAAATTAACCGCTGTAATTTATGCATATATGATATACAACATGTTATGAACATCAATTAATATATATATAGCCATATCATGAACAAATGTAAATTTTCCCATTCTTAGAGAATTTTAAAACATGTAAATGAAAAACTCTGTAACTTTTCAAATCTTTAATTAAAGCATATATTCATGATTTTAATTACTCTAATTTGCATACAAATCATATAGAATTAGATTATACTTGCCAATAAACGTATATAATCAATTTCTTAAAACATTGGCCATCAAACTCACTTTATAGAGAACTAAAATAACTTTCATGGAGAAGGTATATGAGCATGAACTTAAGAGTTTGGTTTGAAGAATTTACCCTTGCTACTTATTAAGATGGTTCAAGGATGATGATCCCTCACTAATTCTTCTTCAATTCACTATTTTCCTCATAATTTCTCTCTCAGATTCTCTCTAGCCTCTCTTTGATGAAAATAATAGTAATACGTATATGATATAAGATATAAGCTATAAGGTCTAATATGCATATACGTATATAATAGTAGTGGAGTCATGGGTCGTCAGTTAATCCTATAATGGGTTAACTGACCCCAACCCCCGATAAGGCTTTGTTTGTTTGTCCCTTATTCCTCCTTTCTATTTAATTTAATTAAAGCTTTTATTGTATAGTTAATTAATGTCACACCCAATTTTAATCAAATAATGTTATTTACATCAATTAAATAAATATAGCATAAATCCATATTAAATCACCTAGTCACATAATTAAAATTCTTATTTATTAATTATGTCAAATCATTAATTCTCTAATTAATTATTTAAATTAATTAGAATAACATTATGCTTATTAATTAATATATTAAATCAAATAAGCTCAATTAAATGCATCATTGAATATAAAAATTTCTCAACATTACTTTAATCAATGTAACACATAATTAAATTAATCTACCACAAATTTATCAATTAATTATTTAACTCAGTAATTAAATCATAGAAAAATATTTATTTAATTCAATAAATATTCAAATTAAATTATAAAAATCTCGTTCGTCACAGATTCAGTTAGACTTGACCTTATTCCTGCAAGTAGTATGCATACAAGCCAATCATGTATGATGCTAAAGCGTATACTTTGGAAACGATCTTATTTATTTATTAATAAAAGTATTCATTTATTAAAGGCATTTAATTATTTACATAATGCTGTTTTTGATAATATGTAAATAACACAGTTTTAAACAATGCTTTTAGAATCATGATGTTGATCATGCTAATGAGATCAAAATTCTTAGAAAGCTTAAAACTAAAATAGTTCTAAATCGTGGGATTACTAAAAAAGGGATTAGAAAATTCGAATAGATTGGTACATATGTTGCTTACTAATTGGATGATGATGATTGTTCTCATGATCATTTGTGTTGAGACACTAAAGCAAGTATGTAGGTGCTTATTGGAGAATAAGTTCACTGAACGTGACTCGCTATGGAATACCTAATGGAGTTTTACTTGCTTATCAATAGGAATTCCTAATGTGATAGTAGTACAAGTGATCCTTGGACTTGAGATCATCATAGTATCTTGTATGTGTAATATCCGAGATTTTGTATTTAATTTAATAATTATTAATAAATGAATTTATGTGAAATTCTTGTGTGTTTTCTTTTATTAGATGTATATGTGTTATACATACATGTGTTATTTTATGATATGTGATGAGGAGTATTTAAATGGTTGGTTCATTTTAATTCAACTATTTAAATTTGTTAAGTATGGAATTAATTCTATTAATTTCGTTGGATGGCTTTAAAGTATGAGTTTGAGTTCGGAGCGGAATTTAGAGACGCGAACTGCGTATTTGAGTCCGGAACGTCGAAATTAGTCAGGATAGACTGTAACCACGATAATGTGTCACGGTTGACTTTTTGGTCAAAGTCAACCGGTTGACTTTTTTGGGGAAAAAGTCAACCATGAATTTTGGAGATGAATTTGATGAAACGGATAGTTCCATGACGTCCAGAACGTCGACTTTAGTAGGAATCGATATAAGTATCGCAACATTTGGCTACGGAGGGCAAAATGGTCAATTAGCTTATTAATTGATTTAAATGGTTAAAATAATATTTTATTTAAATGAGGATCAGCAGTTGGGGGCCCACGTGACACCTGAATTGGGACAAGGAGGGAGGGAGTATACGTATATAACAATATAGCAAGGAGGGGTTATGTCACCTTATATACAAACTTTTCATTTTCCTAACTCCCCTCTCTATACTAACTATTGTTTTATGAGCATTATGTATGTAACTGATGATTTGAAGATGGAAAGGCTGGAGAAAGCAACATATAACATGTTATATATAAACTCCCAACCCAAGTCTCCTCCTCCTTTTGTGAAAATTCCAACCGTAAGAGGAGAAAATATTGAGAGAATGAAAGGTTGAGAGGTTTGAAGATTTCTGGAGTTTACAGTGGAGTTAGCAAGCAAGGGGTGACGCTCAATCAGATTAACACAAGGAGAAATTCGTCCAAGAGGTAAGCATGAACCTACTTTTATGTTTTTGAGAAGAATAGTAAGAAATTGTATGTATAAACATGGGAAATGAGTTGTTTGTACCTTGGGATGCCATGCTATTGCTTGTTACTGATATATAGGTGATGAGAATGAAAATTCTGGGTTTAATCATGTTCCAAGCGCATAGAAAATCATAGAAATCAAATATGTATGCTATGTGTTTGATAAAAGGCCACTAACATGCTAAACTCGTCAAAATATGGAAAGTTAGTGAGTTTGATTGTTGTAACATGTGCATATATGTTAGTAGATGTGATCTGGACTGTAGGAATCGAATCCTTCTTGCTAGAATCAAAATCATGATTTTGTCAAAGTTGGCTTAAAAGTGAAAACACATGATTTTCGGGTTTTTCGGAGCCTTGGAATCATGGTTTCTGTGACTCGATTAGTGTATGTAATAATTTTATAAAATACTAGGTAGTATCATGTACAACCAGTCCAAATTTTAAAGGAATCTGAGTTGAATTGAGAGTGTTATGAAATTCGAAAGCAAGCAGGATGGTATTAAAATCTGCAGAAAATCTAGGTTTCCAAGAAATTTGCTAAGTATGGAACCAGTTCGTGCACGCTTTTCTAGGCTGTTGGTTTATGGTCTTAACATGGTAGTTTCATGTATGTTGTATTTTTGTAAAATACTATGATGTATGAAGTGTATGGTGTCCAAATATCATGGTCATATAACCTGTAAACAAGTGGGAATTAAATCGGGAAGTAGGCTGGCCGGCAGGAAAATATTTCTGGGCATGAAGAGCAGCGCAACTGCGCCGTTCATATGGCTTAACGCTGCGCAGCTGCTCCACTCAAAGATGGGTTCCGGGTTTGCCAGGCAGCGCAGCTGCGCCGGTAATACAGCTTGGGGCTGCGCAGCTACACCGTGCCGGTCTAGGTCGGGTCGGGCCGGGTCTGATTCGGGTCGGGTCGGGTCGGACCGGGTCAGGGTAAAATGTCAGAATTTTATTTTCTTTCAGATTCTTATATTGAACCCCTTTACTTATATGATGCAGCATGTTATGTGATTGAATTATAGTAATGATATAATACGAGTTAGTTGAATAACTTAATTAATATAAAAGAAAATAATTATATTTCAAATTAGAATTGGAATACTTAGTTACTTAACGTGACATATGTGATTAGGTTACGTGAAGGACTAATTGATAGCTTAAACTGTAGAAGACTTATTAGGCAAGTTTCCTTACTCAGATTCAATTATGCAAGTTTCTTAACCTTATTTTCATTGAGAAATTATTAAAACCTTACTCGTTTGATTTCAGCGAGGGTAAGTTCGGACTTGTGATTATTTAATTCAATTTCCTTTGTCGTAAAGTTCTATAACTTCAATTATTTTGTGAAACGTTATTGATGATTACCCAGTTATTAATTCAACTGTTATGCTTTAAAAGTTCTATTGCTATCATGAACTGTTTCCAAGTATGCTTTCTAGCTTTTGTTTCGGCTAGAGATTATTGATGAGAAAGGGTTTAACATTTGAACAATTGAAATCCTTTGAAGCTATTTAATGTTTACCAATCCAAATTATTTTGGTGCGGTCTCGCATGAATACTAAGATGAACAACCCATATAAACGGGCAAACAGATGTCGGTCATATAGTCCCATTTATGCTTATGCAGTTTAAACTTAATACTTGTGCACAATGTAGGGAATGATAGGATGATCACCTGGAGTACTTGCAGAGACCGTTTACAATCTGATTGATTGTTAAACCGTCTGATGGTTTTTCGATGAAACAAAGTAATGTTCAGGGTATCTCACACCCCTTAGTATGCTATTGAGAATATTAAACTCTTATCTTTGATATTCTTCTTTAGCACATGATAATTCTTTCAACTGTTGAGATATTGCCATTCAGATGTTTTTACTCCTGATGTATGTTTTCAAACTTCTTTATATACTTGCTGGGAAATTTGTGCTCATTCTTGCTTAAACCTTTCAGTTAAAGATGAAAAGGCTGAGGGCTCGGGCAAGGACAAGGGGAAGTCTAAGATGAAATGTTGAGGGTTGTTTATGTAATAAGTTTATATTTCCGCATATGATGTTATGTAGCGATAAACGCTAAGTTTAAGTTGAAGTTTATTTAAGGTTGTAAAGACTTGGGATTTTATTTGAATAAGTATGTAATAGTTATATTATAATTATTATTGTTGGAGTTTACATAAATAGATGATGATGATTGTTGTATCGTGAGCACCAGGTCATATAATCGATGTTACACGGATTTGGGGGCGTCACAGGTTGGTATCGAAGCTGTAGGTTATAAACCTTAGGTGAGGAACCTTAGACTATAACCTTAGGGAAGTTAGTGGAGGATATAAGGAGATGAACTCACGTACAGTTCTAAGGGTTGGGTCAAATATATTTTTCTAAAAAACAAAATCAATATCTATTTTAAAATACTAATCGAGTTGTTTGTCTTGATTGTAGGATGTTAGGAGAAGATGAGGTTAGAGATATTCACGTTGTGAGTGAGCAGTTTGTGACAGCTGTACCTGAGCCCATAGCTGAGGCAGCAGCTGAGGCAGACCCAGAGGAGTATCCAGAAGAGGAAGAGGAGGCCAAGGAGGACTCCGAAGAAGCACCTGAGGATACTATGTTGGATAAGTTGATGGATAGGATTACTGAATTGGATGACAAGGTCCATGAGTTGGAGGAGCTGTATCAGGGGGAGCAGCAAGCTGCAGCATTACTGGAGGCATTGGTGCACCACCTGATAATTAGGAACGGGGATCTGGCGGACAAGCTGCGAATAGCAGGTCAGAAGGCGGACAGGCTGAAGGATGAGAAAGAAGCTATCAGGACCCACTTGGGACATACCATCAATGGGTTGGAGTCGAGGATTCAGAGTCTCCAAACTGACAAGCAGATCATTACCACATTCTGGAGAGATGAGAGGAGAGGCCGTGCTCAGGCCGAGAAGCTAACAGGCGAGTTAGAAGGAGAAGTGAGAGATAAGAAGGTATGGATAGACAAGATGAAGTACTCGTTTAAGTCGGCACATGGAAGGTTCCAGTATAGGATGCGTCACTTTCTGTGTGAGGACCACCGGTCTAGACATGTTATACGCCGAGGGCTGGTGCTGGAGATAGCGGATGAAGAGCATGAAGACGCCATTAGGCGGGGTCTTTAGTTTATTTCGTGTTGAACTCTTACTACTAGCGTATAGAACGCTGATCTGTGAAATAAAAACTTGGTTTTTGATTTTTCCAAGTGTTTTAGGTTAAAGAGATGTAAATGGCATAATGTAATAAGATGATGACATACCTTGTGATTATGGTTTTTTTTAAAATAAATATGCTTTTATTTAAATATGTGATGTGATGATTAAGTTTTATATGAAATATATATGATGTAGGAATAAGTTATGAGATGATAACATTAAGTTTATTTAAGCAGATAGATGGCTAGAGGAAGACGTCGTCAAGTACCAGAAGGGTCAGTCGGTAATGCTGGGGGTCCCCCGAACCCCATACAATAATTCGTAGACATGTTAGTTGGGGCACTTCAGAATCAAACCCCGAATACCAATAACCCTCCAGCGGGCCAGGTGGCACACTTTAAGGACTTCAAGAGCGCGGGACCCTTAGAATTTAAAGGAACCACCGAACCCATTGAAGCCCAAACTTGGGTTAAGGAAATCAAAAAGGCGTTCGCTATCGCCCGAGTAGGAGATGATCAGAAAATAATCTTCGCCACGTATATACTAAAGGGTGAAGCCAACTACTGGTGGGAGGCAAACCAGACCAGGGCTGGAGAAGGGGTGATACCTTGGGAAGGGTTTAAGAAGATATTTTTCGAGAATTACTTTCCTGTGAGTATGCAGAGTCGCATGGAGATGCGATTCCTGGAGCTGAAGCAAGATGACATGACGGTACCCCAGTATGCCGCAAAGTTTAACGAACTGACGAGGTTCGCGCCTCATCAGGTCGACATTGAGGAGAGGAAAACGAGGAGGTTTGAGTAGGTTCTCAAACCATGGTTATACAGTAGACTTTCGGTGTTGCAGACGAATAGCTTCGCGACTCTCCTGGAGAAGGCTATAATTACTAAGGGCGGAAGTGAAGCCCTAATGAAGTTTAATAAGGAGAAAAAGAAGAAGAATGAAGGAGGGAATAGCGGGGAAGGTAGCAGCAGCAGTGGTGCAAACAGGAGGAAGTGGAACAACAACAACAGCAACAACAATTTCAACTCAGGAAACTCTAGAGGAAAACCAGGGGAAACAAAGAAGAGGATTGAGGCATGCAAGGAGTGTGGGAGGAATCACTCGGGTGTATGTCTAAAGGGGAAAAATGTCTGTTTTAATTGCGGGCAAGAGGGGCACATCTCTCCCAATTGCTCTGCACCAAAGAGTAATGGATGCCTCAACTGTGGAGCATTGGATCATCAGGCAAGGAATTGTCCCAAAGAAGAATTCAACAGGAGGAAATGGAGGAAGGGGACTAAGCGGTGGAAATCTCATAATTACTGGACCACCAACTCAAAATCGACCAACAGCAAGGACTTTCAACATGACAGTTCAGGATGCGATCGCATCCAAGGATGTGGTTTTAGGTATCATTCCGATCAATGATATATCTGCTTATGTATTATTCGATTCGGGTGCTACTTGTTCGTTTGTGTCGCATGAATTCTCCCAACGATTAAACTTACCCCAGGAAGAATTAGAATATTCGATGAACATAGAAGTTGCTAATAAGGAAAGAATTCCCGTTAGTCATGTCCATAGGAATTGTGTTGTAGATATCAGGGGATATAAGTTACCTGTGGATTTAATTCCGATTCAATTAGGGGAATTTGATGTAATTCTAGGAATGGATTGGTTATTTAACCATGGAGTGATGATAGATTGCCAGATGAAGTGTATAAATCTTAAGACTCCGGATCAGTCTAAGGTAGTGTTCTACGGGAGTAAGTCGCCGAGACACTCAAATTGTCTAACGATGATGCAAGTGAGGAAGTTGCTAAGGAAGGGATGTATAGGTTATTTGGCCCATATCGTCGATACGCAGAAAGTAGGGGTAGGGATGGGACAGATACCAGTAGTGAATTAATTTTTGGATGTATTTTCGAAGGAATTGCCAGGTATTCCACCGGATAGGGAGGTCGAATTTGTTATAGATTCAGTACCGGGAACGACCCCAATTTCAAAAGCCCCATACAGAATGGCACCGGCAGAGTTGAAAGGAGCTAATTGTACAGTTGCAGGAATTATTGGATAGGAAGTATATTCAACCGAGTGTGCCTCCTTGGGGAGCACCAGTTTTATTTGTGAAGAAGAAGGACGGGTCGTTGAGACTTTGCATCGACTATTGAGATTTGAACAAGGTGACGATCAAGAACAAGTATCCGTTACCTAGGATAGATGATCTGTTTGATAAATTGAAGGGAGCGAAATATTTTTCTAAGATAGACTTGAGGACGGGATATCACCAGTCGAAGGTGAGGAAGGAAGATGTACCTAAGACAGCATTCAGGACTCGTTACGGACACTACGAGTTTCTGGTGATGTCATTTGGGTTAACGAACGCATCGACGACGTTTATGGACATGATGAACCGGGTATTCAAGCAATACTTACATAAATTCGTAGTCATGTTCATAGATGATATCCTGATCTATTCCAAGACTCAGGAGGATCATGCTGAACATTTAAGGTTAGTATTAGAGGCATTGAGGAAGTATAAGTTATACGCAAAATTTTTGAAGTGCAAGTTTTGGTTGGAGAAAGTTCAATTTCTGGGTCACGTGATCGACAAGGACGGAATCTCCTTGGATCCAGCAAAGGTGGAAGCGGTACAAAATTGGGAACAACCAAAGACGCCGACTGAAGTAAGAAGTTTCTTAAGACTGGCAGGCTATTACAGACGGTTCATTCAAGATTTTTCAAAGATAGCAGGAACGTTGACAAATTTAACGAAGAAGTCTGCAAAATTTGTCTGGACAGAGAAGTGTGAAGAAAGTTTTCGGGAGCTTAAGAAAATATTGAGTGAGGCACCGGTGTTGTCTTTACCAGACGATACTGGTGATTTCGTAATTTTCAGTGATGCGCCGCACAAAGGACTTGGCTGTGTGCTTATGTAACATGGTAAAGTTATTGTGTATGCATCGCGTCAGTTGAAGGATTACGAGAAGGGATATCCTACCCATGACCTGGAATTGGCAGCGGTAGTATTTGCCTTGAAGATTTGGAGACACTATTTATATGGTGTAAAGTGTGAAATATATACGGACCCTAAAAGTTTAAAGTATATCTTCACGCAGAATGAGTTGAATATGAGACAGAGAAGATGGTTGGAACTAATAAAGGATTACGATTACGACATCTTATATCATCCGGGGAAAGCTAACGTAGTAGCTGATGCGCTAAGTAGAAAGTGCAGTGGTCGGTTGGCAATGCTAACAGCTCAAGAGGAGTTAATGAGGGAGATGGCGAGATTGGAACTCGAGATAAAAAGTCCGAGGGAGCCAGATGGGAAATTGTTCACAATAGAGGCTCATCCGACTCTATTGGACAAAATCAAGGAAGCGCAAGGCAGCGATGAAGAATGTGAGAAGGTGAGGAAGAGAATTTTAGATGGAGAAGAGCTTAAATTCAGCGAGGGTGGTGATGGACTGTTAAGATTTGAGAAGAGAATTTGGGTGCCAGTGGTATCTGAATTAAAGGAAGAAATCTTGCAGGAAGCTCGTAGCTCAAGTTACTCAATCCATCTGGGAAGCACAAAGATGTACCAGGATCTTCACCAACATTATTGGTGGCCCGATATGAAAAGAGAAGTCAGAGGGTGCGTCAGCAAGTGTTTAACATGCCAGCGAGTCAAGGCGGAACATCAGAAATCGAGCGGGTTACTTCAACCTCTAGAAATTCCGGAATGGAAATAGGAGCATATCACGATGGACTTCGTGGTAGGACTTCCAAACACACAGAAGGGTTACGATGCAGTTTGGGTGATCGTTGATCAATTGACCAAGTCAGCGCATTTCTTGCCAACAAGATCAGATATACCTTGGATTAGTTGGCAAAGCTTTATATCAAGGAGATCGTTTCCAAGCACGGTGTGCCTATATCAATTGTGTCAGATCCCGATCCGCAGGTTCACAGCTAATTTCTGGAAAAGCTTACAAGAACGCATGGGAACGCAACTGAGGTTGAGCATCGCGTATCATCCTCAAATAGACGGGCAGAGCGAAATAACTATCCAAATGTTAGAGGACATTCTGAGAGCATGTGTTATGGACTTTAAAGAAAGCTGGGATGACCACCTACCGTTGGTTGAATTTGCATACAACAACAGTTACCACGCGAGCGTCGGGATGCCACCTTATGAAGCCTTATATGGAAGAAAATGTAGAACGCCATTGTGCTGGGATGAAGTAGGAGAACGTAAATTGCTAGGGACAGAATTGGTGCAGCAAACTGCGGATGTGATCAAAATAATACGAGCGAGATTAGTGACAGCTCAGGATCGACAGAAGAAATATGCTGATCAACATCGGCAACAACGAGACTTCGATGTCGGCACTTATGTGTTTCTGAAGGTATCACCTTGGAAAGGGAAAATGAGATTTGGGAAGAAGGGAAAACTTAGTCCCAGATGCATAGGACCCTTTGAAGTGTTAAGGATAGTCGGTGAGGTGGCTTATGAAATAGCTTTACCTCCGGAGTTAGAACATATACACAATGTGTTCCACGTATCAGTTTTACGACCCTATAAACAGGATTACAAGCATGTCATAGAGTATGAACCCATTCAATTTGAGAAGGACCTAACCTATGAAGAGTTTCCTGTATAGATAATTGATAGAAAAGAGCAAGTGTTGAGGAATAAGATAATACCTTATGTTAAGGTAGTATGGAGGAACCACAACGCCGAAGAGGCTACGTGGGAACTCGAGGAGAAAATGATGAAAAATTACCCTAGTCTTTTTGTTTGATTTGTAATGATTCCGGGGACGGAATCCTTATAAGGGAGGGTGAATCTAATATCCGAGATTTTGTATTTAATTTAATAATTATTAATAAATGAATTTATGTGAAATTCTTGTGTGTTTTCTTGTATTAGATGTATATGTGTTATACATACATGTGTTATTTTATGATATGTGATGAGGAGTATTTAAATGGTTGGTTCAGTTTAATTCAACTATTTAAATTGGTTAAATATGAAATTAATTCTATTAATTTCGTGGGATGACTTTAAAGCATGAGTTTGAGTTCGAAGCAGAATTTAGAGACGCGGACTGCGTATTTGAGTCCAGAACGTCAAAATTAGTCAGGATAGACTGTAACCACGATAATGTGTCATGGTTGACTTTTTGGTCAAAGCCAACTGGTTGACTTTTTGGTCTAAGTCAACCGGTTGACTTTTTTGGGAAAAAGTCAGCCACGAATTTCGGAGATGAATTTGATAAAACGGATAGTCCCATGGCGTCAAGAACATCGACTTTAGTAGGAATCGATATAAGTATCGCAACATTTGGCTACGGAGGGCAAAATGGTCAATTAGCTTATTAATTGATTTAAATGGTTAAAATAATATTTTATTTAAATGAGGATCAGCAGCTGGGGGCCCACGTGACATCTGAATTGGGACAAAGAGGGAGGGAGGATACGTATATAACAATATAGCAAGGAAGGGGTTATATCACCTTATAACCAAACTTTTCATTTTCCTAACTCCCCTCTCCATACTAACTATTGTATTATGAGCATTATGTATGTAACTGATGATTTGAAGATGGAAAGGCTGGAGAAAGCAACATATAACATGTTATATATAAACTCCCAACCCAAGTCTCCTCCTCCTTTAGTGAAAATTCCAACCGTAAGAGGAGAAAATAATGAGAGAATGAAAGTTTGAGAGGTTTGAAGATTTCTGGAGTTTAAAGTGGAGTTAGCAAGCAATTGGTGAGGCTCAATCAGATTAACACAAGGGGAAATTCGTCCAAGAGGTAAGCATGAACCTACTTTTATGTTTTTGAGAAGAATAGTAAGAAATTGCATGTATAAACATGGGAAATGAGTTGTTTGTACCTTGGGATGCCATGCTATTGCTTGTTACTGATATATAGGTGATGAGAATGAAAATTCTGGGTTTAATCATGTTGCAAGTGCATAGAAAATCATAGAAATCAAATATGCATGCTATATGTTTGATAAAAGGCCACTAACATGCTAAACTCGTCAAAACATGGAAAGTTAGTGAGTTTGATTGTTGTAACATGTGCATATATGTTAGTAGATGTGATCTGGACTGTAGGAATCGAGTCCTTGCATGCTAGAATCAAAATCATGATTTTGTCAAAGTTGGTTTAAAAGTGAAATATGTGATTTTTAGGATTTTTCGGAGCCTTGGAATCATGGTTTCTGTGACTCGATTAGTGTATGTAATAATTTTATAAAATACTAGGTAGTATCATGTACAATTTGTCCAAATTTTAAAGGAATCTGAGTTGAATTGAGAGAGTTATGAAATTCGGAAGCAAGCATGTTAGTATTAAAATCTGCAGAAAATCTGCGTTTCCCAGAAATTTGCTAAGTATGGAACCAGTTCGTGCACGCTTTTCTAGGCTAGTTGGTTTATGGTCTTAACATGTGTTTCATGTATGTTGTATTTTTATAAAATACTATGATGTATGAAGTGTATGGTGTCCAAATATCATGGTCATACAACCTGTAAACAAGTGGGAATTAAATCGGGAAGTAGGCTGCCCGGCAGGAAAAAATTTTGGGCATGAAGAGCAGCGTAGCTGCGCCGTTCATACTGCTTAACGCTGCGCAGCTGCGCTACTCAAAGATGGGTTCCGGGTTTGCCAGGAAGCGCAGCTGCGCCGGTAATACGATTTGGGGCTGCGCAGTTGCGCCAGGCCGGTCTGGGTCGGGTCGAACCGGGTCAGGGTAAAATGTCAGAATTTTATTTTCTTTCAGATTCTTATATTGAACTTTACTTATATGATGCAGCATGTTATGTGATTGAATTATAGTAATGATATAATACGAGTTAGTTGAATAACCTAATTAATATAAAAGGAAACAATTATATTTCAAATTAGAATTGGAATACTTAGTTACTTCACGTGACATATGTGATTAGGCTACATGAAGGACTAATTGATAGCTTAAATTGTAGAAGACTTATCAGGCAAGTTTCCTTACTCAGATTCGATTATGTAAGTTTCTTAACCTTATTTTCATTGAGAAATTATTAAAACCTTACTCGTTTGATTTCAGTGAGGGTAAGTTCGGACTTGTGATTATTTAATTCAAGTTCCTTTGTCGTAAAGTTCTATAACTTCAATTATTTTGAGAAACGTTATTGATGATTACCCAGTTATTAATTCAACTGTTATGCTTTAAAAGTTCTATTGCTATCATGAACTGTTTCCAAGTATGCTTTCATGTTCTCTAATATTTGCGCGATAATTTTGGAAAACGAATTCTACTGGGATTACTTCCTTATTCGCAACTTTTATGTTCAAGGGATCTTCTAATCGTTCTCGGGGTGTATTAAGTCTAATAGGAAACTCTTCAGATACAAAAGAACATGTGGCACCCGAATCAAATAATACATATGCTTTATATCATTGATTGGGATTATACCTGACGCCACGTCCTTTGCAGCTACTGCGTCCTGGACAGTTATGTTAAAGGTCCTAGCGGTTGGGTGGTTGGATTATGCCGGTCCGCTGATCATCAGTTTGTTTCCCCCTTGTTGGCTACTACCTCCTCCATTTCCCTTCTTCGGGCAATCCTTGATCTGGTGTTCTGTCGAGCTACAAGCAAAACATCCTTGAATCTTCTTTGGTTTCGGGCAGTTGGGTGAAATGTGCCCCGCCTGACCGCAGTTTTAACAAGTGTCGCGTCCCTTCCAGCACTCACCTTGGTGATTCTTTCCACATTTTGGGCATCCCTCTGCCCTCTTCTTAAATCCTCCACTAAAGTTTCCTGACTGATTGTTATTGTTTTTGTTGTTGTTGTTATTGGGAGCTCTCCCACTTCTTTTTTCCCAAGTTACTTCCTCCACTGCTGCTTCCTTTTCCTCGGTTTTCTCCTCCGGTATTCTTTCCTTTCTTCTCCTTGTTATACAGACTTAAGGCCTCATTGTCACCTTCCGCAATGATCTCCTTCTCCCGCAATGTCGCAAAGGAATCAATCTGAAGAACTGATACCTTATTAAACTGCCACGGCTTCAGTCCTTGTTCAAAACCGTCTAACCTTCCTCTCCTCATCTCTGAGTCGGTGTTCTGCAAATTGCGCTAGTTCATTGAACTTAGTCGCGTACTGTGCCACCGTCATATCACCTTGCTTCAGTTTTAAGAACTTCACCTCCAACCTATTCTTCATGCTTTTCGGGAAGTAGTTCTCAAAAAATAGAGTCTTGAATCTATCCCAAGCTATTATCCCTTCTCCGGCTCTCTGTTGATTAGCCTCCCACCAGTAGTTGGCTTCGCCTCTCATCATATATGTAGCAAACACAGTCTTCTGGTCTTCACCTACTCGAGCGATGGTGAAAGCCTTCTCGATCTCTTTTATCCAGGTCTGCGCAATGATCGGGTTGGTAGTACCCTCGAACTCTGGGGGTCCTACACTCCTAAAGTCCTTAAAGTTTGTCACTGGTACTATTTGAGGATTGGGGCGAACGGGTTCGTTGTTCCTTCCCCTAAGAGCCTCTCTCCTAACAGATCAACTAGCTTCTGGATCGGGTCTACTTGTTCCTTCTCATTGTTAACTGATTCCTCAGGTGTAGCTAATCTACGTCTGGGAGGCATTTTCTGCATCACAAAATTTTTCATTTTATTAATACTCAATATTATTACTTAAGTATTTCTTTAAATACTAAAAAGAATAAAATTATAACACAATTCTGAAATAAGCTTCATTTATATTCATATGCCAAATCGTTTCATTACATGATCATCCCTAGCATATTTCTATAAATGTTAACACATATCCCCTAATATCACAAAAGACGGGGAAAACACCTAACACACTACCCCTCTAACAAAAGCTTACTCGGGGTTTACATCACTATCCCATATCTTACACAAAATATTAGGATTTTAATACAACATATACATCACATGAAAGACACTACTAAGCTATTACTAGTCTAGCTAAGGGTCTCATCCCATCATCCCACTCTCCACAGTGCTCTTATACTCGATCTGTGCTATGTACGTCATCAACTCTCGGCTCATAGTATGTAGGGTCTGTCCCTGCTCCGCTGGGTAGTGGTATACACCATCGATCATCCTCTCGAAAGCTGAACAAAACACATACCACATCTTGTTCATCTTCCTCTTCTTGCATCAGACCTCATCCTTTAGGTCCTCAGCTCTCTCGTTAGCCGCTTCCCACTTCTCCTCGAAGTGGATCCTATCCATAACCTCTAACTCTAGCTGAGTACGAAGTGCCACTTTCTCAATCTTTTCACTTAACTCTCTCAGCCCGACCTCTTCTAACTTTCCTGCCAAGTCTACATTTCTGGATACCGACCTGTGGAATAAGGTTCCCATCTGGATCCCTGCCTCCCTGCGGTAAGAAATCTCTACCTCTAACTCCTGTATGGCCAGCTTCCTCTGATGGTCCTCATCCCTCAGCTTCTAGAACTCGGACTCTCTCGCTTGGGCCTCAGCCTCTAGCTCCTGCACTCTACAGTCTAGCTCTAGAATACGCTCCTCATACTCCCCCAGCATTTGCTCCTCCAGGTTAGGCTCGTAAGAGTCCTCCATGGGCTCGCTCTCCGTAGGCTTGTCCTCAGCGGGCTAGTCCCCCATGGGCTCCTCCTCTGGATCAAACTCTACCTCGATCTCATCCTTGTTGTCAGACTCGGATGGTGCAATAGCTGCACAGGCACAACCTCTAGAGGTGCCTCATATACCACATGTATATATCTGGGCTCCTCCTCTGCCAGTCTACTAGGTACTTCCATGTCTGTCATCCTACAATCACAAACACAAGACAAACAAACAGCAACTCCATTAGAAAGTTAAAAAAAACATAAGTTCATTGTATAGAATGAAGTTATATTTCATAACACACTAAGTCTCTCTAAGAAAACTTTACATAAGTTTTATCTCCTTTTATCTTCCTTAGTTCTCCTACGTTATAATCTAAGGACACTCGCTCCTAAGGTTTATAACTACAGCTCTGATACCAACCTGTGACGCCCCCAAATTCGGACCGCCACAGAGTCTCGAATTCGGTTCGTCACGTTCTATAATCTAACACCATAATAATAATACGACTAATTGTCGCATTGCACAGCGGAATAATACACAACACTACTACCGAATAGATTATATTTAATTAATATAATTTATTCACGTCCCAAGGTCTCACAACTTAAACATCGATTACATAGCTTAAACATCTCTTAAGCATATATAAACTTAACTAATACATAATATAATAAGGTCTTATTACAATCATCATAAAGTTCTACGTAAAATAAATCTACTCCGTAGCTTTGCCTTTGCCCTTGTCGGTGCCCGAAGGTCCACCCTACTTTGCCTTAACTCAAATATTTTTAGGAAAAGCAAGAATGAGCAACAAGTTTGCTCAGCAAGTAATATAACAGTAAAGGTGAGTACTACAGTTTTTGAATCTCAAAATGGTATAGCAAGGTATGATAGTTCAAGGATAGCAAGAAATATCAACAGTTCTTAATAACAGTCGCTAAGGACAGAAAGATATCAACAAGATTCAATGCTAAATCAATTCAAGATTTTAAGATAATTGAATATTGAGAAGTCACTAAGGACTATGAACTTCTACTAGAATTAACAGAAATATATTGATAATCCAATAAAACAAGTACAACAGGTGATCAGCCTAAAGTACCCTATATTATGCATAACATTCAATCATACTCAAGTGCGCACGTCGGTCTCCCGACAAATATAATTTCATTTCAAAGAAGGTTGTTCATCTCAGTTAATATAAGACTCCGCACCAATCAATTGGTTTGGATAGCTTTTTAGTCATGATATAAGTCTAGCTGAATCAAATGACATAGATCACTCTTTATAAGTTCAATACTTGATATTAAAGTTCGAAGAATATAATCGACTTTATCTCAACTATAAGACACGAATCATAATTCGAATAACTTGCTTGCACAATAATAAACTCAATACATGCTTAATAAGAATAGAGTTCAAGTACTTGCTTACAATATTCGTTAAATAAAGTAATGCAAGAGTTTAGGATACTTGCATAATAAAAGAGTGTAAGTTAGGGAACTTGCCTTAAGCGTAGTTTACCAAAGTATAGCTTATCAACGCTTTTCGAATCTTATTATAACATAATTACATATACAGGATATTCATTAGTTATGTACATCCAATACAAAAACTCTATACGTAAGGTTATCATACACATACGATTCTAACTTAACTGCATAATCCTATATGTAAGTCATTACGTACTTTACATACACATAGCACAAAATCAGTTTCTAATACACTATGACATTAAAGAACATAGTTTGTAATCATATTTTGACTTAAAGTTATAAACACTTATCCAACTCATGATCCTATCATTAGCATGCTCATTGACTCCTTGAAGACTGTACTGGACATGTATGACAGATTAAGGTATCAATATAAGCATGCATAACATTCTCAGATCACAAACAAAATAAGCAGTCTTCACTGCAGGGTGGCGCGGTTGCGCTGGATTTGAACTAGGAAGTGGCGCGGCCGCGCTGCTCCTAGTTCAAACCAGAGCTGAGAAAACAGAAGCATGGCCCAACTTGCACACCCTTGTACACATATGATGACACTTGAAGAGTCATACATGTTATGATGTTTATAACTAGGTTTGGTCTCTTCTATATCTTGTTCTTTACATGATTCATTATTAGATTTCACAAAATCAAGGCTTTAAGTGTTCCTTAAACAAGGTCTCTCATGTTTAGTCCTTATATATACAACGAGGTCAATAAGTCTTAACTAAACATGCTTACGTTATCTTAGTCATGCATTTCAAGTTGTATAGTTTTACTACATTTGGACTTGTTCTAAACCATACTCAACTAGCTTACCATGAATATGACTAGTTAGGCATATATGTTAATCATGTCTACATGCATATTCATATCCAAATATGATAACCAAAACTCAAAATACATGTAAGGTTGTTATCAACCCAACTAGTTTCCCAATTCTTAAGGT
Source organism: Panax stipuleanatus (assembly GCA_020205555.1). Lineage (NCBI taxonomy): Eukaryota > Viridiplantae > Streptophyta > Magnoliopsida > Apiales > Araliaceae > Panax > Panax stipuleanatus. Next base: position 47,381,975 of record CM035118.1, on the reverse strand, counting down.
TTCCTTTTAAAAATCTCATGTTAACCAATCAAACATGCAAAGCTACCTCACTTACTATACATCATACTTTTATATATTCATGCTAGACCACATAAGTATGCTCACAAGTTCCTAACTCAAAGTGTTTATAGTTTATCAAATTCATAATTAAAACTTTTGAGTTTCCATTAGTAGGTCATCGAAACTTATTCAAGCATGCAAGGTAAGTTCACATATTCTATATCATGCTTTCATCCACATAATAGATCACATAAGCATGATTTTAAGTTCAAAACTTAATGTATACATAGTTCATTTACACATAGCTAGTTTTGTCCTTTACTTGTAATTTCCCTTTTTAAATCATGCTTGAATAGTCTATACCATCTCTAACATATTGGTCACATGTCAAGACATATCATAACTTAATATGTTGATGCTTATGGTCAGAATATACATTACACCATGTTCACAAATTCTAGTTTTCAAATTGTTAAGTTTTCTTTGAATATTCATACTAAACCAAGCTAAAATGATTTACTATGACCAAGACAACATTAATCCACATGTTAGGGTCATTTACATGCATACTCTATCTAACAAAACATGCTCAGAATAACACAACAACAACAAGATCAGTATTCAAGACATATCATAACTTAATGTAGTCACCCACACATATTGTCATATAATTGTTATTATTAGGTAACTTTCATAACTCAATAAATCTTACTATATAGTTTATATATATTATATAGTTACATTGATGCGTCACATTGCACTTCCTTTTTAATGTAGGTACTGTCTATTATCACATATCTTGCACACATCAATTAAATGAATTATAATTCTAATCATGTAAATTATTTTACTCATTAGTATTCTATTATTCACAATAACAATTAATTAATAATATAATATTAATTAGCCATTCACTTCTTAATTCATTCATTCCTTAATTAAATTAAACCATCCAAATTTTCATTCTTATGCCACACAAGGCATTTCACAAGTCTCATCATAAACTCCACATTTTTCTCAATTCTTATAAATTCAATTTGAATTAATTGGATTACTCATCTCATAACACATCAATATTTATATTCAAATGAATATTTATTTTCTTATTAATATTATTATTAATATTTATTCAGTAAAATTCACGATTCTTACAACAATGACGGTGCCAGAGTATGCTACAAAATTCAACGAGCTGGCAAGGTTTGCAACTTACCAGGTCAGTACTGACGAGAGGAAGGCGAGAAGATTCTAGCAGGGATTGAAGCCCTGGCTGTAAGACCCCAACTTTTATGAATAAAGATTTAATTTTCTTTATATATTATTTCGAAATAGTAAGGTGTTGATTTGATAAATATGAAAGTTATGGGTGAAATGTGCAAACATTTTTAAAATGAGCAAGTGGTTATAAAATATTCTTGTTGTCGGGAAATATTCGTTTGGTCGTGGAATATTCTTGTTGTCGGGGAATATTCGTACGACGGCGCAGCTATTTGTGGGCCCCCACAACGGAATAACTGTCGGATATAGAAAGCGACAGAAATAACTTTTTTACAAGATAACGGCGTAGTTGTTACCGTTAGTACTGTTGAAATACCCGGTGGTTAAAATACAGTGATACACGGTGTTGCATAGTAGCACACGGTATTGCACAGTATTTCGAATTATTGAGTCTTACGTGAGAAGCCATTACTCAATTATTGTTACAGTAATTACTGTTCAATATTTTATATTATTGACTCAATAATTGCTACGTTGATATTTTATATTATTGACTCAATAATTGTTACATTGATATTTTATTGACTCAATAATTGCTGCGTTGCCATTTTATATGATTGATTCAATAATGGCTACAGTTGATATTTTGTAGTATTGATTCAATAATTGTCGTTGCACAGTATTTCACATTATCAACTCAATAATTCATATTATTTGAATAATATTATTAGATAGCATTATTGACAATGTCTAAGGAAGTTCTGTCTAGGAGGGGTTATTTAATTGCGCGCCAGTAAGGAGAAGTCCTTATCGGAAGGCCCCCTCTTTCCTGGGAACGACCTGGTTGTCAATATTGTAGTTCTGTAATATTATCTGTGAATAATTAATTATTGATTTATATGATAAGAAAATATTTATTTTGTGGATATTAAAGAAGGAATTGGCGCTGATGAGTTTTATCAATATTTTGGTGTGAGAAATCATCTGTTTATGGATTCCGGATAATTTATGTTTGGAATTTGGAAAAACTTCCTTCTGCAAAGTTGTAGAGAATTAAATTTTCTATGGAAGGACATAGAATTTGTATTTTTCTGACAAAAGGGCTATCTGTTATGAATTATTGAAGTTTCAGAAAATAAATATTATTTAATGGGTGGGCCCCACTTTTGTTGAAAATTTGAATTTTGGAAAGCCGCCAGGCGGCGGAAATTTTTTAAAAATAATAATATTTTATTCATTTAGTCTCCTTTGGCATCCTAAGCTTTTCCAATAAATAGGGTGCTTAGGTTAGAATTGAAAATCACACCAGAATCAGAAGTTTTCTCTCTCTATAATATCGAGCGTATTTTTGTGAGTATTTCAATACTTTGAGTGTTGCTATTCAGTGCAAGTTTCCTTCGGTATTATATCCGATATTTCAGTCAGAGGTACTATCTTTTTGAGGTAAGGGATGTTATTTTCTTTCGTAAATGATGTTATTCTTTTCAATATCATTATACAGAAATATTGTCATGAATTTTATGTTGAAATTCTTACTTTTTTAGTCGGGATTACTATTCACGTATACGGCACTATTCACATATACGGCACTATTCACGGAAAAATTAAATTTTCTTCTATTTGTCCAAATTGCTTGTTAAGGTTACTATCTTTGATTGTATCCAAGTTTTGAGCTCTATTCTTGAATTTTGCTCCATAATTGATTATTACAAGGTATTTTTGAATTGGATATACTAAAATACGAATCCTTAGTCTTTGTCTTTTATCTCACTGGATTCGTTTTTTTTTAAATGTTTTTCATCATTCTCAGTCCTAAAAGGTGATGTAACTGAATATCTTTGGCCTGTAGAGCAAAGATAAATGATTACTTGATGAATATCTTTGGCCTGTAGAGCAAAGATGAATGATTACCTGATGAATATCTTTGGCCGTAGTGCAAAGATGACAGGTGTTGAGATGAACATGACCACTGATGATACAAATGAATATCTTTGGCCTGTAGTGCAAAGATGAATATTGATTCGAGATGTATATTGATTGATGTTACAGGGATAAAATATTGATGATGGACTTTTAAATCATACAAGATAGTAGACTTCATTCTCTGCTTAACTCTTCTAATGAATTGTTATTTTCGCTGCGAATATTGATCTAAAGTTGGTTGTCCATTATATTTTATCTGATTTGTTGAAGACTAACGATAATTTATTTTCCATTATCTTAGTCATAATATTCTTTACTGAGCTAGTTGAGCTCACCCTTTTCATCTGTTGTCCTCTTCAGGAAATGAGAATGTTGCGGGAACTAGTCGGGGGACAGAGTGATGGTCCGAGTTAGAGCAGTAGTAGTCCTCACTATTTCTGATAAATAGTGTGATAATAATTGTAATGAGGACTTAGTTTGAATCTTAATATTTTCTACATATTTGTATTGACACTCACAGTTGTGTGGTCGTATTTTGCACGACCGTATGATATAAAGTTTGTATTTGAATTCTGTACCCTGTATTTGGCGACTCAGAATAGGTTGGGTTGACTGGACTTATTCTGGGGGGCGTCACACTGGCTCTACAGTAAGGTCTCCATGTTCCAGCTGAACATATTTGCAGCGGTGTTAGAAAAGGTGATCATCGCATATGGTGGAAGTGATGCCTTGACCAAATACAATCAAGACCTGAAAAAGAAGAAGAAGAATGAGACAGGAAATAAAGCTGGTGGTAGCAATGCTAACAACCAGAAAAGGAAGTGGAACGACAACACATCTGCTGTGAGTCAACATGGAAGCCAGCAGAAGAGGAGAATTGAAGCATGTGCTACACGCGGGAAAAATCACACTGGAGTGTCCTTGAAGGGAATGCGAGTATGTTTCAATTGTGGTCAGGAAGGCCACATTGCGCCAAATTGTCCTAACCCGGAGAAGGGAGTTTGCTATATATGTGGATCTAAAGATCACATGGCCCGAAATTGCCCAAGGAAGCCAGCAGGAGGGTCAACAGGTAGTGGAGGAAATGGCAGCGGCAGCATTTTGGCTATCGCTGGACCACCGTCGACGAGCCGACCCACTGCCAGAACATTCAACATGACGGTGCAGGATGATGTGCAGTCAAAAGATGTGGTGTCAGGTATTATTTCGGTCAATAGTATTAACGCTTATATATTATTTGATTCAGGTACTAATTGTTCATTCATATCTGATGACTTTGCTAAGACTTTAGACTTACCTAAAGAGAAATTAGTTTACCCCTTTATGTAACAAATGAGAATTTTATATATTAATTATAAATATTTATTGAATGAGATAAATATTTGATTTGATTTATTTATTGAGCTAAATAAATAAATTATGTGATTGTTGTGGAGTAATTTAATTAAGTGTTATAGAATTAATTAAATTGATGTGTAAGTAATGGTGTAACATAATTCTAATTTAATTGAGAATAATTAAATTAAAGTAATATTATGTGATAAGTGTTTATAATGATTTACTAATTTGTTACATGAATTATGATTAATAAGGGAATTACAATTGTGTAGCAATTTAGTATTATGTGCAATTTTAATTAATTAATTAATGTTAGCTTATATTTAATTAAATTAGAAGGTTACAATTTAATTAAATAAAGTGTAGCCTTTAAACTATGGGGTAAAAGATTTATTAAAAGAATGAAAAGGGTTTTTAATTGGTTTTACCAAACAAGACCCTTACTTTTGTTTTAAACTCGTTTTACCAAACATGGCCTTAGTTACTATTAATTTGTTTTTAAAAATAATGTTGTTTTGGCCAAACAAGTCTCATGGCTTTTCAAATTCAAAACTTGTAACTTATGTATTAATTGTATTTATTATAATTATTATATAGTCATTATATTTTATAAGTTATATATTTTATATTTATGTATTATATGTATAATATATGTAAGTTATATATTATATGTATATTACAATATACGTTAGTGAAAAGTTAGTCTGTTAAAGAAAGAAAGAAAAACAGAGGAAAGTTAGAGAGAAAATACTCAAAGAGGAAGAAGAGAAGAAGAAGAAGGCTTTGAGAAAAATAAAGGAAAGTAAGCACACCATCATCATCTTTATATTCTTCTCCTAATCCAACTTCATGAATTATAATTGTGTTCTTCAGTGTTTTCATAGTTTAGAACTTTTTTGTAAAAATTAGTTTTCATAAAATTGTTGTAAACATGAAATTTATGTATGATATATGTTATAGCATGTTAATATATGAATTATATAGTTGTTTTAGCGATTCAATCCACGTAATTACGATGAACGTGAAGAAATCATGTTCATAGTAATTTATTGTGAGCTTATTTTGAAAATAGTCTTTAAATCATCAAAATTGGTATGTGTTTGTCAATTGTTATTTAAATTGATCATAGATTATTTTAATATGTTAAGAATTAGAGTTAGTACAATTGGAATTTCATGAATTGGTTTAAAAACGAATTTACAATAGCAATTTTCGTCAAGAACTCTTGATATTGTGTTTTCTTCAAAGATCATGAAAATTGTGTTTCGATTATGTGTTGTAATGATTTTATATGTTATAATCATGTTAAGAGTCTAAAATTTTGTTTTCATTAAGTTTTATGTACATCATATTGAGAAAAATCAGACTTTGGTATGAAGAAATAAGTCAAATTGGTTTATTTCTCTGTCGTTCGCGAGCTGGGAGGATCCCACCAGTAGTGGGCCCCTCCCTAGCGGGGCTGTTTGCCTAAGATGACCCGCCCCAGCGGGGTTAGGGTCTGTCCGGGAATTTTGTTTGTGCTTCGTTGAGTTTTTGTGCAGTATTTGTTTAGCTAACTTATATTGATGACTTGTTAAGTTTAATAGACAATGAAATAACATACTTTTGATATGTTTAAGTTGACTTGAAGTCTTATATAAATATATTATATGTGTACGTTTGTATTACTTTCATAAGTTACGTCTGATAGTTTAAAGCGTTATAAGCTTGTGAAGTGTACGTTGTGAGTTGAACTTAAGTAAGAAGTTCAACGATGTTAACGTAACAATCGTGTACTAATTGATATTGTCAAAACAATGTAATATATAGGGTAATTGTGGAAGTGGTTTGTAATTATAAAGAGCTTGCGCTTGAGGCAAGTTCTCTAATCCTTACTCTTTTATCGGAGCAAGTTTTCTAATCCTTATTCTTTTACGTTAAGCAAGTTTCCTAAGACCTTTCTTTTACGTTTATGCGAGCTTTCTCATTGAGTCTTTTCATAGTGCAAGTTCTCTAACCCTTGCTCATTATATCATGCAAGTTTATTTTCGATTCTTAACTTGTTATTTATTGTACAAGTTATGTTGTATTCTAATATTCATAATGCACAAGTATTGAAGTATTATTGAAATATTACAATCTTGACTTAATTGTTCAAGCAAGATCTACTTAATCTTTCAATTGCTTTAAGTTATTTCTAAAGCATTCCTACTTATTACGAAGTCTATTGTTATATCTTACAATGGGTTCATAGTTCTTATATTATCGAACTCATAAAGTATTGTGAGTCGATTCAACTACTCCTTAGTTGATGATAGTTGAAACTCCAATTTCCTTTTGGCTATCCGAACCAAACTTTCTTTGGTGCGGACTTGTACTCAAATACTGAGATGAACAACCCTATTTATTTGAGGAGGTTACTACGCGAAAGCATTGAATGTTTGTGCACAATACATGGTACAAAGGGCTGATCCCCTTAAGTACAAGTTAAAGGTCCATAGTCTCAATGATTGTTAAAGGTTTTAAATAAAAATATTTATAACCTGGGACATAGTTCAAGGTCGTATGACTCTCAGATAAATTCTATATTCGAATTCTAAATATGATGAAAGAATTATTATTCAATTCTTTATTTTGACGAAAGTAAAGATATTCAAACTCTTTTTGAAGTTATTCGGTTATGTCATATCATTGTTATATTTTAAATGAGCTTTTGTTTGCTCACTCTTGCACATGTTATAACCCCTTGCATTTAAAGTCGAGATTGTTGACGTATCGTCAATCAGTAAAGGGAAAGGAAAGATGAACAAGTGAAGACTTGTTGTCTTCATTCTTGATTGTAATAAGACTAGTTTATGATATTTTATTTCCGCACTTATTTGTTATGTTAAGGTTAGCAAAACCTTGGATAATTTTGGATTTAAGTTGTAATCCTTTTTCATAGGGAAGATTTTATTTATTGATGAAGTTGTAATTTATTTTACATTCCTATTTATTTGGTAGATGCATGTTTTATTTAGAAAATGAACACCAAATCTTGTGGAAATGAAGTACCCAGATTTGGGGGAGTCACACTTTAACATAGAGATTGCAAATAGGGAGGTTATTCTTGTTAGGTTTGTAAACAAGAACTGTAGATTGAACATTAAGAGTCAGAAATTGATGGTAGGTTTGATTCCGATAAAACTTGGGGAATTCGATGTTATACTGGGTATAGATTGGTTGTCTAACCATGGTGCGGTAATAGATTGCCAGAAGAAATCGGTAAACCTTACGACTCCGTCGAAGGTAGTATTTTATGGTAGCAAATCGCCTAGACAAGCGAGTTGTCTGACGATTATGCAAGCCAAGAAGTTATTGAAGCAAGGTTGTGTAGGGTATTTAGCCTACATAATGGATACTCGTAAGGAGAGTCCAAAGATGGAAGAGATATCAGTGGTTAGGGAGTTTGTGGACGTATTTGCCAGAACTTTCGCCAGATAGAGAGATAGAGTTCGTGATCGACTTAGCACCAGGGATTGCTCCGATATTGAAAACCCCGTACAGAATGGCTCTAGTCGAGATGAAGGAGTTGATGGTTCAACTACAAGAATTGCTAGATAAGAAGTACATTCAACCGAGCATTTCACCGTGGGAGCGCCAGTATTGTTCGTGAAGAATAAGGATGGATCGATGCGACTATGCATTGATTATAGGGAGTTGAACAAAGTCACGATCAAGAATTAGTATCCTTTACCTAGGATCGATGACTTATTCGATCAACTGAAAGGTGCTAGATACTTCTCAAAAATAAATTTGAGAAGTGGGTATCATCAGTTGAAGGTAAGAAGAGGAGATGCACCGATGACGGCTTTTAGAACTCGATATGGGCATTACGAATTTTTGGTGATGTCATTTGGTCTAACGAATGCACCAGCGGCATTTATGGACTTAATGAATAGGGTGTTTAATCCACTTCTAGGCAAGTTCATAATGGTGTTCATAGATGACATTTTGGTCTATTCCAAAACTAAGGAGGAACACATTGAACATTTGAGGCTGACATTGGAATCGCTAAGACGGGAGAAGCTATATGAGAAATTCTCAAAGTGCGAATTCTGGCTGGAACGTGTGCAATTTCTTGGCCACGTGATTGACAAAGATGGGATTTCAGTAGATCTGTCGAAGGTTGAAGCTGTAATGAATTAGGATCTGCCAAAGACACCATCAGAAGTGAGGAGTTTCTTGGGATTGGTAGGTTACTACAGAAGATTTATTCAAGACTTTTCCAAAATCGCAACTCCATTGACAAATTTGACTAGCAAGACAGTTAAATTCGTTTGGACGGAAAAGTGTGAAGAGAGTTTTCAGGAACTGAAAAGAGGTTGAGTACTGCGACTGTGTTATCTTTGTCGGATAGTACATGAAATTTCGTGGTATACAGTGATGCTTTACATAAGGGATTAGGCTGTGTGCTGATGCAAAATAGCAAAGTTATCGCTTATGCATCACGTCAACTAAAGGATTATAAGAAAGGGTATCCGACCCATAACTTGGAATTGGCAGTAGTAGTGTTTGCTCTGAAGATTTGGAGACACTACCTTTACGGAGAAAAGTGTGAGATATACATAGATCATAAGAGTCTGAAGTACATCTTTACACAGAAGGATTTAAATATGTGCCAAAGGAGATGGTTGGAGAGCATCAAGGACTACGATTGCAAGATTCTTTACCATCCGGGTAAGGCTAACGTTGTTGCCAATGCTTTAAGCAGGAAAGGTCGGGAGAAGTTAATGATATTAACTGACCAAGATCAATTGATAGAGAAGATGGCTAAATTGGAGCTGGAAGTTATGTTTCCCAAGGAGTCGGATGAGAAATTATTCCAAGTAACTACCGGTTCAACCTTGGTGGACAAGGTGAAAGAGGCACAACTTCGTGATGAGGAATGTGAGAAGATCCGAAAGAGAATAGCCGATGGTGAAGAAATAAAGTTCAAGATCGATAATGAAGGACTGCTACGATTTGAAGGGAGAATCTGGGTACCGCTGGTACTAGAAGTCAAAGAGGAAATTTTGGGCGAAACTCACAGTTCGAGATATTCAATTCACCCCGGGAGTACGAAGATGTACCAGGATCTCAAGCAACATTTCTGGTGGCTAAATATGAAAAGACACGTTGCCGAATGCATTGCGAAATGTTTAACGTGCCAGAAAGTCAAAGCAGAACACCTGAGACCAAGTGGATTGCTACAACCGCTGGAGATTTCGGAGTGGAAATGGGAGCATATCACAATGGATTTCGTGGTTGGTCTTCCAACGAGTCAGAAGGGCTATGATGCAGTATGGATTATCGTGGATCGACTGACGAAGTCAGCGCATTTCTTACCTATCAAGATTAGATTCAACTTGGATCAGTTGGCGAAGTTGTACATAAAGGAAATTATTTCTAGATACGGTGTTCCAGTATCAATTGTGTCCGACAAAGATCCGCGTTTCACGTCGAATTTCTGAAAGCGATTATAGGAATGCTTGGGAGCGCAATTGAGAATGAGTATGGCGTACCATCCTCAGACCGATGGCCAGAGCGAACGAACGATTCAGACTTTAGAAGATATGCTAAGAGCTTGTGTTATGGACTTTAAAGGAAGCTGGGATGATCATCTACCATTGGTGGAGTTCGCCTACAACAATAGTTACCATGCAAGTATTGGCATACCGCCTTACGAAGCATTGTACGACAGAAAATGCAGGACTCCGTTATGCTGGGATGAGATTGGCGAACGACAGCTGTTGGGACCAGAAATGGTGCAATAAACTGCTGAGATCGTCAAAATAATCAGAACGATATTGGTTGCTGCTCAGGATAGACATAAGAAATATGCCGATTATCATCGACAGAATAGAGAGTTTGAAGTAGGAAGCTTCGTTTTCCTGAAGGTATCTCCCTAGAAGGGGAAGATTCAATTTGGCAACAAGGGGAAACTCAGTCCCTGATTCATTGGACCTTTTGAGATACTTCGAAGGGTTGGAGAGGTAGCTTACGAGGTTGCGTTACCTCCGGAGCTAGATTATGTTCATAATATTTTCCATATTTCTGTGTTGCGACCATACAAATACGACTATAAGCATGTGATAGAGTACGAGCCATTACAGTTTGATAAAGACTTAACTTATGAAGAGTTTCCTGTTCAAATAGTTGACAGAAAAGAACAAGTACTTATAAATAAAGTGAAACCTTCTGTTAAGGTAATCTGGTGGAACCATAGTGCTGAAGAAGCTACTGAAAGTAGTATGCATACAAACCAATCATGTATGATGATAAAGTATATACTTTAGAGACAATCTTATTTATTTATTAATAAAAATATTCATTTATTAAAGGCATTTAATTATCTATATGGTGCTGTTTTTATAATATGTAAATAACCCATAGTTTTAAGCAATGCTTTTAGAAACATAATGTTGATCATGCTAATGAGATTTAAATTTCTTAGAAAGCTTAAAACTAAAATAGTTCCAATCGTGTGATTACTAAAAAAGGGGATTAGTAAATACGGATAGATTGGTACATATGTTGCTTGCTCATTGGATGAGGATGATTGATCTCATGATCATTTGTGTGGAGACACTAAAGCAAGTATGTAGGTGCTTATTGGAGAATAAGTTCACTGAACGTAACTCGCTATGGAATACCTAATGGAGTTTTACTCGCCTGTCAATAGGAATTCCTAATGTGATAGTAGTACAAGTGATCCTTGGACTTGAGATCATCATAGTATCTTGTCTGTAATGAATTATACTTTGACTTATTCCTTAAAGCCCTTTAGGGTATAAAAAAGGGTATGCTTGGGTATAATGAGTTACATATGGAGATAATGAATGATCAATAAAGAATCTACCACCTCTAGTAAAAGAGGAGATATATCCTATGTGATTCGTTAAATGACAACCCAGAAATCCTTGGCCACGGTGGAATGAAATTAGAAAAGAGTTTATAATTTGCATTAAATGGAGTTGTACATTTTCTAATCGAAATACATATAATTAAATAAAATAAGACTTGATAGTAAATTCATGTCTTATATTTAATTGGGACATTGTATGGTGGAAGGATTGAATTGTACGGCAGCTACTTACTCACAGATTCTTTTATGATTAATGTTGAAATCTATATTATCTGGAAAGTCGTTGATCGCTAGGGAGACTTATCCCTATTGTAGAATAAATATTATTTATTTAAATAAATTATTAGTTTAATTTATTTATTTAAATAAGATTAGAATTGTTCTAATTAATTTATTAACAACCGGTTTAATATGGAGAACCTAAAGGGTCACACCATAAAAGGAAGAATAATTATTTAAGAAGAAAATGGCATAATCGTAATAATGCATTAAGTGTAATTAATTTAATCTATGGTGATAGAATAAATTTAATTGCTTAATGTTTATTATTTAATATTTTAAAAATATTAAATATAAATTAATAAGAGGAGTCTTATTAATATTATTATTATTATTATTATTATTTTCTAAAGTAGTTTAGTAATTAATTTAATATTAGTACTCTCATTTATTCCGAATAAAATTAGGAGGCAAATTAATTAAATGAATTTAATTAATTATTCCCAATGTGGTGGGAATCCTAAATTAATTAAAAGAGTTTAATTAATTAAATAAAATTCCATGTCTAATAGGATTAGAAGGGTTAACCAATATCTATATAAGAGAAGTCTTAGAACAGATATTAGTTGATGCAATTCTAATTGTTAGAGAGTACTCCTTTTTATAGAGGATAGAAAACTAGGTTTAGCCAATCACCATCCTTCTTGATAATTCCTCTTCCTTGGTAGATCACCTCTAGAGGCCAAACAGTTAGGTGGCTAACGTTGATCAAAGAAAGGAATCTAACCCGAAAATTTAAGGAGATCACGAAGAACAAGGAGTTGAACTCGTACCTATAGAAGCTTTGTTCTATAAGGGTACGATTCCATAACTTCTTATTTATCGTTTTAAATTAATAATTTACATAAAGGATGATCCGGGTAATGGTTTTGTACAAATTTGTTAAACTCTGATATACCATGCTTCAGCTAATTTTTGTAATTTGATTGCGTCACGATTTCGTACAAACCCAACAGTGGTATCAGAGCCAAACCTTTATGCAATTATTAATTTATTTTTGATTTCATATACATATGAGTATGTATTTAGAATAATTTATTGGGCATAATTTTATTGTATAAAATTATTTTTTTAAGAAAAAAAATGGTGTTTTATTTTTGGACGAATCACAAATTTTTTTATGGGCGCTAATCTTGAATTTTGCAAAGAAAAGGCGTTGTCTCTTTCTTACTCCAAAAAGAAGGTGACCCATCAGGAAAGGACTCTTTTAATAAAAGAAGGTGACTTTTTTAAAAAAAATAAACGTGAATTTGTATTTTATATATATATATATATATATATATATATATATATATATACGGTAATATCAAATATATATATATATATATGATATATTTATATATTATATTCTAAATAATTTTATAATTAAAATAAATAGTTTATTTTAATCTTGAAATTGGATTTCATGCAATTAAAAATTGCCCATTAAATGATACTCATATATATATGGAATGTTTTAATTCATGAGATGAATATTTATTTATTGATATATATGGTGATACTATTGATAATAAATGGGGATTGATTATGGACTATTTGACAAATGTGATTGGATTTTATTTTAGTTGAATGCTTGAATGAATAAGTTTTATTAAATGGAGTCTGCGTACCTCGTCTTCTATGGTTTTTTCTTAATGTAAAATTCTATCTCCCTCCTATGTACTTCTCCTTGACTGCTGATCAAGGTTTCTATTTAAATTAAATAGTTTAATGTAATAGAAATAATTAGAATTATCTTGAAGAAATTGGAGACCAAGGAGCAAGGAGCGCGTGAAGACCCGTTTGTATGGAGCCCAGGTTTAAATGTAATAGTTACGTTTAAATTTAAATTATTGAATCCCTAGGTTTGACCTTTTGGTTCACTTGATGGCTCTAGTGAACCAAACTAGAATAAAAGTCCATAATCAATACAGGTAGAATATAGTATTCTATATGTGCATGCTAAGTATTATTTATATATTATATTTTATGCAAACATGTTTCGCATGTTTAATAAAATTGTGCATGCGCGCTAAACAAGATGAGACAAATAATAACAAACCCCTCAAAGAAATAATATTATGTCCGAAGTGTTCAATGATATTTGGAATATCGAACGTCGCCTTCTAGCATGATAAATTAATAGAGTATTAAATATTTTAATATGAGCTTGTTGTGCTATCCACAAGATGAGTATTGCGTATTTAAGATATTAATTAATCACATTTGATGCTTATCAAGAAAATTGAACAATATAGTCTTGTTGTGCTATCCACAAGGACGAACATTTTTTTTTTAATTTATAGAAGTGCTAGACTGGACTTAACTTAAATCATTTTAGTTCGGATGTGCACACACTTGACCATTATGATTTAAGAGGCAAAATAAAAGGAGTTACATATTGATGTAATTGACAAGAGTTGTCTACTTATTTATTTATATATCGTTTGTTGTGCTATCCACAAGGCTATATACATTTGAAATGGGATCCTTAATCTCACTAGCAAATCTTTAATTAGATATTGCCAAACTATATAAGTGAGGGTAATATAGTTTGATGAAAATAGTGGGAGATACCAATTTAAAATAAAGACCTAAATTTATTTTGGTATGCAAAATTAATTAAATGAATGTTTGCTAAAATATTGTCTTTTCACATACAGAAATTTAAAAAATGTCAAAAATCACTAATTTCACTACGTAGCATACTTGATGCTAATAAACTAACCGGACCAAATTATACGGACTAAGGAATTTGAGAATAGTTCTCACTGCTGAAAAGATTTCTTATGTACTAAATTCACCTGTCTCTGGAACTGTTCCAGAATCAGCATCTGAGGAAGAAATTGCCACCATTGTAAAGTGGCAAAATGACGCATCTGTGGCTCAATGCATCATGCTCGCATCCATGAATAACGAGCTTCAGCGTCAGCATGAAAACATGGATGCTCCTACTATGTTGCTTCACCTCAAGGAGTTATATGGTGAACAAAGTAGGACTGCTAGATATAAGATATCTAAGGAGCTCTTCCGATCTCGGATGACCAAGGGCAAGGTGAACATATAGGAACAAAAGAAACCTGATCCAGCTAGCAATGGAATGTGCTTCCATTGCAACGAGCCGGGTAATTGGAAGAGGAACTGCAAAAAGTTTCTGGCAGAGAAAAAGCTTGGAGAAGTTTTGACTGCCAATCAAGGTTTGTTCATGTTTGAAATTAATTTTTCAGAAAGTCAAAATTCTACTTGGGTGTAGGATACCGGCTATTGTTATCACATATGTAATACTGTGAAGGGACTGGTCAGAAGTAGAAAGCTAAACAAGGATGAGGTTGTCCTACGAGTGGAAAATGGAGCAAAGGTTGCTGCAATAGTTGTAGGCACTTATTGTTTAGCACTGCCTACGGGCAAGTCCATTTATTGAGATAATTGTTATTTTTTCGAATATCATTAGAAACATTATTTCAAATTCTGTATTAGATATGGATGGACTTGAAATTATAATAAAGAACAACAGTTGTTCTATTTATAAACCAATGTTTTATATGGTATTGAAAATTTGCGAAATGGACTATATATACTTGACTTGCAAGAAAATATATTTCAAATTGAACAAACTAAGAAAAGGAAAAGAGATGATATTAATTATACCTATATGTGGCACTGTAGACTCGGTCATATCAATGAAACTAGATTATCCAAGTTGCATAAGGATGGGCTCTTAGAGCTATCTGATTAGGAATCATATCCAACTTGTGAATCTTGTCTCATGGGTAAAATGACTAAATCTCCTTTTAGTGGAAAAAGGAAAAAGAGTTACAGAGTTGTTAGTGTTGGTTCACACAGACGTTTGAGGACCTATGACAACGAGTGCACGGGGAGGGTATTTTTATTTTATTCACTAATGATAACTCTAAGATATAGATAAGTGTATTTAATGAAATACAAATCTGAATTGTTTGAAAAGTTCAAAGAGTTCAGAAATGAAGTAGAGAAACAAACTAAAAAAAGTATTAAGAGTCTTCGATCAGATCGAGGTGGTGAATACTTAAGCGATGAGTTTCTCGATTGTCTCAAAGAAAACAGTATAATCTCATAATGGACTCCACCAGGTACACCACAGTTAAATGGAGTATTTGAAAGGAGAAATCGAACATTGTTGGACATGGTTTGATCCATGATGAGTTTTACCAATCTTCCAATATCATTCTGGGGTTATGCCCTAGAAGCGGCTTCATATTTACTAAATAAGGTCCCTCGAAATCCATTCCCAACACTCCATATGAGATGTGGACAGGGAGGAACCTGGTCTTAAGCATGTTAAGATTTGGGGATGTTCAGCTTATGTGAAAAAGTTTCAATATGATAAGCTTGGGACAAGATCAGATAAGTGCACGTTTTGTCGAATATCCTAAACAACGTTTGGGATACTATTTCTGCAATCCTACTAAGCAAAAGGTGTTTGTTGTGAAATACACTACCTTTTCGGAAAAATGAGTTTATCCTTGAAGGGGCTAATGGGAGGAAATTAGATTTTGAAGAAATTCAAGAATCACAAACCACTACAGATCAAGTGGATGAACCTGTCCAAGTAGAGACACCTACTATACAACACCCTATTCGTAAATATGGAAAGGTACTAAAGATACCTGAGAGGTATGGATTCGTCATAGAGGATGACGATGAGGTACACGTCATGAGTGATGATGATCCATTGAATTACGAACATGCTATGAGTAATAAAAACTCAGGGAAATGGTAAATGACCATAAAATCAGATGGATCTTAGAAGCAATGCTCAAGTTCATTTGGATTTTACTTGCTGTTGCAGCTTATTATAACTAAATCTGGTAAATTGGACATGGAGACGCCCTTCCTTAAATATATAATATTAGAGGAGAATGTATGTAAAATATAGCCAGATGGATTTGTTTCAATAGTTGAAGCAAATCATGTATATGAGTTACAACAATTCATTTATGGATTGAAGCAAGCTTCTCATAGATGGAACATTCGTTTTAATGAGACAATCAAAGAGTTTGATTTTATCAAAAACGAGGTTGAACCATGTGTGTACAAGAAGGTTAGTGGGAGTGTTGTCTCATTCCATGTATTATATGTTGATGATATATTACTGATAGGGAATGAAATTCCTATGCTACAATCGATCAAAATAAAGTTGTCTAAACATTCCTCCATGAATGATTTGGGTAGAACATCCCGCATTGGGGATATAAATCTGTATTAATAGATTTAAAAGGATGTTCGGCATAACCCAAGGAAACATTTATTCATTAGATGCTAAAGGCGTTAAGCATGGCAAACTCCAAAAGGTGCCTCATGATGATGAGCCAAGGAGTGTATTTCTCTAAAATTGTACTCAACAAAAGAGAGATCGCATGAGTTACTATCATGTATGCAATAAAATATACAAGACTTGATGTTAATCAGTCATATTCTGGAGAAGATCACTGTGAGACAGTGATAAGCATCTTAAAGTACTTAACTGACACTAAGGATGTCATCATATCATATGATGAGTTTGAATTAAACTAGAGTGCAAGACAGACTCAAGTTTTCAGACTAACCAAGACGATAGCAAATCCACTTTAGGGTAAGTCATTACCTTAAAAGATGGTGCAGTGAATTGGAAAGGTTCCAAACAACAAAAGGTTGTTGCTTTAGTGACAAAGACAAAGTATATAACTGTAAATGAAGCTGCAAGTTGATGTTTTGGATGAAAAGTTCATTACAGAACTTGGAATAGTTCCTAAGTCTCATCTTGAATCTAAACATGTGTTGCGGCACCTTGATTAAAGAAATCATTTAAAGAGAAGCATATAGACTCTCAAGACAACAATGCAGATCCATTTACTAAAGTTTTAACACAACAGCAGTTTGATCGTCACTTAGAGAAGATGGGTATGAGATACCAAGGCGATTGATTGGCTTTAGTGCAAGTGAGAGATTGAAAGTAGTATGCATACAAGCCAATCATGTATGATGATAAAGTGTATACTTTGGAGACAATCTTATTTATTTATTAATAAAAATAATCATTTATTAAAGGCATTTAATTATCTATATGGTGCTGTTTTTATAATATGTAAATAACCCATAGTTTTAAGCAATGCTTTTAGAATCATGATGTTGATCATGCTAATGAGATTTAAATTCTTAGAAAGCTTAAAACTAAAATAGTTCCAATCGTACGATTACTAAAAAATGGGATTAGTAAATACTGATAGATTGGCACATATGTTGCTTGCTCATTGGATGAGGATGATTGATCTCATGATCATTTGTGTGGAGACACTAAAGCAAATATATAGGTGCTTATTGGAGAATAAGTTCACTGAACGTGACTCGGTATGGAATACCTAATGGAGTTTTACTCGCCGGTCAATAGGAATTCCTAATGTGATATTAGTACAAGTGATCCTTAGACTTGAGATCATCATAGTATCTTGTATGTAATGAATTATACTTTGACTTATTCCTTAAAGCCTTTTAGGGTATATAAAAGGGTATGCTTGGGTATAATGAGTTACATATGGAGATAATGAATGATCAATAAAGAATCTACCACCTCTAGTAAAAGAGGAGATATGTCCTATGTGATTCGTTAAATGACAACCCAGAAATCCTTGGCCAAGGTGGAATGAAATTAGAAAAGAGTTTCTAATTTGCATTAATTGGAGTTGTACATTTTCTAATCGAAATACATATAATTAAATAAAATATGACTTGACAGTAAATTCATTTCTTATATTTAATTGGGACATTGTATGATGGAAGGATTGAATTATACGGTAACTACTTACTCACAGGTTCTTTTATGATTAATGTTGAAATCTATATTATCTGGAAAGTGGTTGATCGCTAGGGAGGCTTATCCTTATTGTAGAATAAATATTATTTATTTAAATAAATTATTAGTTTAATTTATTTATTTAAATAAGATTAGAATTGTTCTAATTAATTTATTAACAACCGGTTTAATATGGAGAACCTAAAGGGTCACACCATAAAAGGAAGAATAATTATTTAAGAAGGTAATGGCATAATCGTAATAATGCATTACGTGTAATTAATTTAATCTATGGTGATAGAATAAATTTAATTGCTTAATGTTTATTATTTAATATTTTGAAAATATAAAATATAAATTAATAAGAGGAGTCTTATTAATATTATTATTATTATTATTTCTAAAGTAGTTTAGTAATTAATTTAATATTAGTACTCTCATTTATTCCTAATAAGATTAGGAGAAAAATTAATCAAATGAATTTAATTAATTATTCCCAATGTGGTGGGAAACCTAAATTAATTAAAGGAGTTTAATTAATTAAATAAAATCTCATGTCTAATAGGATTAGAAGGGTTAACCATTATCTATATAAGAGGAGTCTTATAACAGATATCAGTTGATGCAATTCTAATTGTTGGAGAGTACTCCTTTTCTATAGAGGATAGAAAACTAGGTTTAGCCAATCACCTACTTCTTGATAATTCCTCTTCCTTGGTGGATCACCTCTAGAGGCCAAACACTTGGGTGACTAACGTTGATCAAAGGAAGGAATCTAACCCGAAAATTCAAGGAGATCACGAAGAACAAGGAGTTGAACTCGTACCTATGGAAGCTTCGTTCTACAAGGGTACGATTCCATAACTTCTTATTTATCGTTTTAAATTAATAATTTACATAAAGGATGATCCATGTAATGGTTTTGTAGAAATTTTTTAAACTCTGATATACCATGCTTCCGCTAATTTTTGCAATTTGATTGCGTCACGATTTCGTACAAACCCAACAGTGGTATCAGAGCCAAACCTTTATGCAATTATTAGTTTATTTTTGATTTCATATACATATGAGTATGTATTTAGAATAATTTATTGGGCATAATTTTATTGTATAAAATTATTTTTTTAAGAAAAAAAATGGTGTTTTTTTTTGACGAATCACAAATTTTTTTTATGGGCGCTAATCTTGAATTCTGCAAAGAAAAGGCATTGTCTCTTTCTTACTCCAAAAAGAAGGTGACCCATCAGAAAATGACTCTTTTAATAAAAGAAGGTGACTTTTTTTAAAAAAATAAACGTAAATTTGTATTATATATATATATATATATATATATATAATATACGGCAATATCAAATATATATATATATATGATATATATATATATATATATATATATATGATATATTTATATATTATATTCTAAATAAATTTATAATTAAAATAAAGAGTTTATTTTAATCTTGAAATTGGATTTCATGCAATTTAAAATTGCCCATTAAATGATACTTATATATATATGGAATGTTTTAATTCATGAGATGAATATTTATTTATTGATATATATGGTGATACTATTGATAATAAATGGGGATTGATTATGGACTATTTGACCAATGTGATTGGATTTTATTTTAGTTGAATGCTTGAATGAATGAGTTTTATTAAATGGGGTCTGCGTACCTCGTCTTCTCTAGTTTTTTCTTGATGTAAAATTCTATCTCCCTCCTATGTACTTCCCATTGACTGCTGATCAAGGTTTTTATTTAAATTATATAGTTTAATATAATAGAAATAGTTAGAATTATCTTGAAGAAATTGGAGACCAAGGAGCAAGGAGCGCGTGAAGACCCGTTTGTATGGAGCCCGGGTTAAATGTAATAGTTACGTTTAAATTTAAATTCTTGCATCCTTAGGTTTAACCTTTTGGTTCACTTGGTGGCTCTAGTTAACCAAACTAGAATAAAAGTACATAATCAATCCAGGTAGAATATAGTATTCTATATGTGCATGCTAAGATTTATATATATTATATTTTATGCAAACATGCTTCGCATGTTTAATAAAATTACGCATATTTTATATATATATATATATATATATATATATATGTGTGTGTGCATGCGCGCTAAACAAGATGAGACAAATAATAACAAACCCCTCAAAGAAATAATATTAAATCCGAAGCGTTCAATGATATTTGGAATATCGAACGTCGCCTTCTAGCATGATAAATTAATAGAGTATTAAATATTTAATATGAGCTTGTTGTACTATCCATAAGACGAGTATTACGTATTTAAGATATTTATTAATCACATTTGATGTTTATCAAGAAAATTGAACAATATAGTCTTGTTGTGCTATCCACAAGGACAAACATTTTTTTTTGAATTTATGAAAGCGCTAGGCTGGACTTAACTTAAATCATTTTAGTCCGGATGTGCACACACTTGACCATTATGATTTAAGAGGTAAAATAAAAGGAGTTACATATTGATGTAATTGACAAGAGTTGTCTACTTTTTTTATTTATATATCGTTTGTTGTGCTATCCACAAGGCTATATACATTTGAAATGGGATCCTTAATCTCACTAAAAAATCTTTAATTAGATGTTGCCAAACTATATAAGTGAGGGTAATATAGTTTGATGAAAATAGTGGGAGATACCAATTTAAAATAAAGACCTAAATTTATTTTGGTATGCAAAATTAATTAAATGAATGTTTGCTAAAATGTTGTCTTTTCACATACAGAAATTTAAAAAATGTCAAAAATTACTAATTTCACTACGTAGCATACTTGATGCTAATAAACTAACCGGACCAAATTATACGGACTGACTAAGGAATTTGAGAATAGTTCTCACTACTGAAAAGATTTCTTATGTACTAAATTCACCTGTCTCTGGAACTGTTCCAGAATCAGCATCTGAGGAAGAAATTGCCACCATTGTAAAGTGGCAAAATAACGCATCTGTGGCTCAATGCATCATGCTCGCATCCATGAATAACGAGCTTCAGCGTCAACATGAAAATATGGATGCTCATACTATGTTGCTTCACCACAAGGAGTTGTATGGTGAATAAAGTAGGACTGCTAGATATGAGATATCTAAGGAGCTCTTCCGATATCGGATGACCAAGGGCAAGGTGAACATAAAGGAACAAAAGAAACCTGATCCAGCTAGCAAAGGAATGTGCTTCCGTTGGAACGAGCCGGGTAATTGGAAAAGGAACTGCAAAAAGTTTTCTGGCAGAGAAGATGCTTGGAGAAGTTTTGACTTTCAATCAAGGTTTGTTCATGATTGAAATTAATTTTTCAGAAAGTCTAAATTCTATTTGGGTGTAGGATACCGGCTATTGTTATCACATATGTAATACTGTGAAGGGACTGGTCAGAAGTAGAAAGCTAAACAAGGATGAGGTTGTCCTACGAGTGGAAAATGGAGCAAAGGTTGCTACAATAGCTGTAGGCACTTATTGTTTAGCACTGCCTACGGGCAAGTCCATTTATTGAGATAATTGTTATTTTTTCGAATATCATTAGAAACATTATTTCAAATTCTGTATTAGATATGGATGGACTTGAAATTATAATAAAGAACAATAGTTGTTCTATTTATAAACCAATGTTTTATATGGTATTGAAAATTTGCGAAATGGACTATATATACTTGACTTGCAAGAAAATATATTTCAAATTGAACAAACTAAGAAAAAGAAAAGAGATAATATTAATTATACCTATATGTGGCACTGTATACTTGGTCATATTAATGAAACTAGATTATCCAAGTTGCATAAGGATGGGCTCTTAGAGCTATCTGATTAGGAATCATATCCAACTTGTGAATCTTGTCTCATGGATAGAATGACTAAATCTCCTTTTAGTGGAAAAAGGAGAAAGAGTTACAGAGTTGTTAGTGTTGGTTCACACAAACGTTTGAGGACCTTTGACAACGAGTGCACGGGGAGGGTATTCTTATTTTATTAACTAATGATAACTCTAAGATATAGATAAGTGTATTTACTGAAATACAAATCTGAATCGTTTGAAAAGTTCAAAGAGTTCAGAAGTGAAGTAGAGAAACAAACTGAAAAAAGTATTAAGATTCTTCGATCAGATCGAGGTGGTGAATACTTAAGCGGTGAGTTTCTCGATTGTCTCAAAGAAAACGGTATAATCTCATAATGGACTCCACCAGGTACACCACAGTTAAATGGAGTATCTGAAAGGAGAAATCGAGCATTGTTGGACATGGTTTGATCCATGATGAGTTTTCCCAATCTTCCAATATCATTCTGGGGTTATGCCCTAGAAGCGGCTTCATATCTACTAAATAATGTCCCCTCGAAATCTATTCCCAATACTCCATATGAGATGTGAACAGGGAGGAACCTGGTCTTAAGCATGTTAAGATTTGGGGATGTCCAGCTTATGTGAAAAAGTTTCAATATGATAAGTTTGGGACAAGATCAGATAAGTGCACGTTTTGTGGAATATCCTAAACAACGTTTGGGATACTAGTTCTGCAATCCTTCTAAGCAAAAGGTGTTTGTTGTGAAACACGCTACCTTCTTGGAAAAATGAGTTTATCCTTGAAGGGGCTAGTGGGAGGAAATTAGATCTTGAAGAAATTCAAGAATCACAAACCACTACAGATCAAGTGGATGAACCTGTCCAAGTAGAGACACGTACTGTACAACACCCTATTCATAAATATGGAAAGGTACTGAAGATACCTGAGAGGTATGGATTCGTCATAGAGGATGGCGATGAGATACACGTCATGAATGATGATGATCCATTGAATTACGAACATGCTATGAGTAATAAAGACTCAGGAAAATGGTAGATGGCCATAAAATCAAATGGATCTTAGAAGCAATGCTCATGTTCATTTGGATTTTACTTGCTGTTGCAGCTTATTATTACTAAATCTGGTAAATTGGACATGGAGACGCCCTTCCTCAAATATATAATATTAGAGGAAAATGTATGTAAAATATAGCCAGATGGATTTGTTTCAATAGTTGAAGCAAATCATGTATATGAGTTACAACAATTCATTTATGGATTGAAGCAAGCTTCTCATAGATGGAACATTCATTTTAATGAGACAATCAAAGAGTTTGATTTTATCAAAAACGAGGTTAAACCATGTGTGTACAAGAAGGTTAGTGGGAGTGTTGTCTCATTCCATGTATTATATGTTGATGATATATTACTGATAGGGAATGAAATTCCTATGCTACAATCGATCAAAATAAAGTTGTCTAAACATTCCTCCATGAATGATTTGGGTAGAACATCCCGCATTGGGGATATAAATCTGTATTAATAGATTTAAAAGGATGTTCGGCATAACCCAAGGAAACATTTATTCATTAGATGCTAAAGGCGTTAAGCATGGCAAACTCCAAAAGGTGCCTCATGATGATGAGCCAAGGAGTGTATTTCTCTAAAATTGTACTCAACAAAAGAGAGATCGCATGAGTTACTATCATGTATGCAATAAAATATACAAGACTTGATGTTAATCAGTCATATTCTGGAGAAGATCACTGTGAGACAGTGATAAGCATCTTAAAGTACTTAACTGACACTAAGGATGTCATCATATCATATGATGAGTTTGAATTAAACTAGAGTGCAAGACAGACTCAAGTTTTCAGACTAACCAAGACGATAGCAAATCCACTTTAGGGTAAGTCATTACCTTAAAAGATGGTGCAGTGAATTGGAAAGGTTCCAAACAACAAAAGGTTGTTGCTTTAGTGACAAAGACAAAGTATATAACTGTAAATGAAGCTGCAAGTTGATGTTTTGGATGAAAAGTTCATTACAGAACTAGGAATAGTTCCTAAGTCTCATCTTGAATCTAAACATGTGTTGCGGCACCTTGATTAAAGAAATCATTTAAAGAGAAGCATATAGACTCTCAAGACAACAATGCAGATCCATTTACTAAAGTTTTAACACAACAGCAGTTTGATCGTCACTTAGAGAAGATGGGTATGAGATACCAAGGCGATTGATTGGCTTTAGTGCAAGTGAGAGATTGAAAGTAGTATGCATACAAGCCAATCATGTATGATGATAAAGTATATACTTTGGAGACAATCTTATTTATTTATTAATAAAAATAATCATTTATTAAAGGCATTTAATTATCTATATGGTGCTGTTTTTATAATATGTAAATAACCCATAGTTTTAAGCAATGCTTTTAGAATCATGATGTTGATCATGCTAATGAGATTTAAATTCTTAGAAAGCTTAAAACTAAAATAGTTCCAATCGTACGATTACTAAAAAATGGGATTAGTAAATACTGATAGATTGGCACATATGTTGCTTGCTCATTGGATGAGGATGATTGATCTCATGATCATTTGTGTGGAGACACTAAAGCAAATATATAGGTGCTTATTGGAGAATAAGTTCACTGAACGTGACTCGGTATGGAATACCTAATGGAGTTTTACTCGCCGGTCAATAGGAATTCCTAATGTGATATTAGTACAAGTGATCCTTAGACTTGAGATCATCATAGTATCTTGTATGTAATGAATTATACTTTGACTTATTCCTTAAAGCCTTTTAGGGTATATAAAAGGGTATGCTTGGGTATAATGAGTTACATATGGAGATAATGAATGATCAATAAAGAATCTACCACCTCTAGTAAAAGAGGAGATATGTCCTATGTGATTCGTTAAATGACAACCCAGAAATCCTTGGCCAAGGTGGAATGAAATTAGAAAAGAGTTTCTAATTTGCATTAATTGGAGTTGTACATTTTCTAATCGAAATACATATAATTAAATAAAATATGACTTGACAGTAAATTCATTTCTTATATTTAATTGGGACATTGTATGATGGAAGGATTGAATTATACGGTAACTACTTACTCACAGGTTCTTTTATGATTAATGTTGAAATCTATATTATCTGGAAAGTGGTTGATCGCTAGGGAGGCTTATCCTTATTGTAGAATAAATATTATTTATTTAAATAAATTATTAGTTTAATTTATTTATTTAAATAAGATTAGAATTGTTCTAATTAATTTATTAACAACCGGTTTAATATGGAGAACCTAAAGGGTCACACCATAAAAGGAAGAATAATTATTTAAGAAGGTAATGGCATAATCGTAATAATGCATTACGTGTAATTAATTTAATCTATGGTGATAGAATAAATTTAATTGCTTAATGTTTATTATTTAATATTTTGAAAATATAAAATATAAATTAATAAGAGGAGTCTTATTAATATTATTATTATTATTTCTAAAGTAGTTTAGTAATTAATTTAAT
This sequence comes from Panax stipuleanatus, assembly GCA_020205555.1. Lineage (NCBI taxonomy): Eukaryota > Viridiplantae > Streptophyta > Magnoliopsida > Apiales > Araliaceae > Panax > Panax stipuleanatus. The sequence goes on along the minus strand of CM035118.1, from coordinate 47,356,234 downwards.
ATTAGTACTCTCATTTATTCCTAATAAGATTAGGAGAAAAATTAATTAAATGAATTTAATTAATTATTCCCAATGTGGTGGGAAACCTAAATTAATTAAAGGAGTTTAATTAATTAAATAAAATCTCATGTCTAATAGGATTAGAAGGGTTAACCAATATCTATATAAGAGGAGTCTTATAACAGATATCAGTTGATGCAATTCTAATTGTTGGAGAGTACTCCTTTTCTATAGAGGATAGAAAACTAGGTTTAGCCAATCACCTACTTCTTGATAATTCCTCTTCCTTGGTGGATCACCTCTAGAGGCCAAACACTTGGGTGACTAACGTTGATCAAAGGAAGGAATCTAACCCGGAAATTCAAGGAGATCACGAAGAACAAGGAGTTGAACTCGTACCTATAGAAGCTTTGTTCTATAAGGGTACGATTCCATAACTTCTTATTTATCGTTTTAAATTAATAATTTACATAAAGGATGATCCGGGTAATGGTTTTGTACAAATTTGTTAAACTCTGATATACCATGCTTCAGCTAATTTTTGTAATTTGATTGCGTCACGATTTCGTACAAACCCAACAGTGGTATCAGAGCCAAACCTTTATGCAATTATTAGTTTATTTTTGATTTCATATACATATGAGTATGTATTTAGAATAATTTATTGGGCATAATTTTATTGTATAAAATTATTTTTTTAAGAAAAAAAATGGTGTTTTTTTTTGACGAATCACAAATTTTTTTTATGGGCGCTAATCTTGAATTCTGCAAAGAAAAGGCATTGTCTCTTTCTTACTCCAAAAAGAAGGTGACCCATCAGAAAATGACTCTTTTAATAAAAGAAGGTGACTTTTAAAAAAAAATAAACGTAAATTTGTATTATATATATATATATATATATATATATATATAATATACGGCAATATCAAATATATATATATATGATATATATATATATATATATGATATATTTATATATTATATTCTAAATAATTTTATAATTAAAATAAAGAGTTTATTTTAATCTTGAAATTGGATTTCATGCAATTTAAAATTGCCCATTAAATGATACTTATATATATATGGAATGTTTTAATTCATGAGATGAATATTTATTTATTGATATATATGGTGATACTATTGATAATAAATGGGGATTGATTATGGACTATTTGACCAATGTGATTGAATTTTATTTTAGTTGAATGCTTGAATGAATGAATTTTATTAAATGGGGTCTGCGTACCTCGTCTTCTCTAGTTTTTTCTTGATGTAAAATTCTATCTCCCTCCTATGTACTTCCCATTGACTGCTGATCAAGGTTTTTATTTAAATTATATAGTTTAATATAATAGAAATAGTTAGAATTATCTTGAAGAAATTGGAGACCAAGGAGCAAGGAGCGCGTGAAGACCCGTTTGTATGGAGCCCGGGTTAAATGTAATAGTTACGTTTAAATTTAAATTCTTGCATCCTTAGGTTTGACCTTTTGGTTCACTTGGTGGCTCTAGTTAACCAAACTAGAATAAAAGTACATAATCAATCCAGGTAGAATATAGTATTCTATATGTGCATGCTAAGATTTATATATATTATATTTTATGCAAACATGCTTCGCATGTTTAATAAAATTACGCATATTTTATATATATATATATATATGTGCATGCGCGCTAAACAAGATGAGACAAATAATAACAAACCCCTCAAAGAAATAATATTAAATCCGAAGCGTTCAATGATATTTGGAATATCGAACGTCGCCTTCTAGCATGATAAATTAATAGAGTATTAAATATTTAATATGAGCTTGTTGTACTATCCATAAGACGAGTATTACGTATTTAAGATATTTATTAATCACATTTGATGTTTATCAAGAAAATTGAACAATATAGTCTTGTTGTGCTATCCACAAGGACAAACATTTTTTTTTGAATTTATGAAAGCGCTAGGCTGGACTTAACTTAAATCATTTTAGTCCGGATGTGCACACACTTGACCATTATGATTTAAGAGGTAAAATAAAAGGAGTTACATATTGATGTAATTGACAAGAGTTGTCTACTTTTTTTATTTATATATCGTTTGTTGTGCTATCCACAAGGCTATATACATTTGAAATGGGATCCTTAATCTCACTAAAAAATCTTTAATTAGATGTTGCCAAACTATATAAGTGAGGGTAATATAGTTTGATGAAAATAGTGGGAGATACCAATTTAAAATAAAGACCTAAATTTATTTTGGTATGCAAAATTAATTAAATGAATGTTTGCTAAAATGTTGTCTTTTCACATACAGAAATTTAAAAAATGTCAAAAATTACTAATTTCACTACGTAGCATACTTGATGCTAATAAACTAACCGGACCAAATTATACGGACTGACTAAGGAATTTGAGAATAGTTCTCACTACTGAAAAGATTTCTTATGTACTAAATTCACCTGTCTCTGGAACTGTTCCAGAATCAGCATCTGAGGAAGAAATTGCCACCATTGTAAAGTGGCAAAATAACACATCTGTGGCTCAATGCATCATGCTCGCATCCATGAATAACGAGCTTCAGCGTCAACATGAAAATATGGATGCTCATACTATGTTGCTTCACCACAAGGAGTTGTATGGTGAATAAAGTAGGACTGCTAGATATGAGATATCTAAGGAGCTCTTCCGATATCGGATGACCAAGGGCAAGGTGAACATAAAGGAACAAAAGAAACCTGATCCAGCTAGCAAAGGAATGTGCTTCCGTTGGAACGAGCCGGGTAATTGGAAAAGGAACTGCAAAAAGTTTTCTGGCAGAGAAGATGCTTGGAGAAGTTTTGACTTTCAATCAAGGTTTGTTCATGATTGAAATTAATTTTTCAGAAAGTCTAAATTCTACTTGGGTGTAGGATACCGGCTATTGTTATCACATATGTAATACTGTGAAGGGACTGGTCAGAAGTAGAAAGCTAAACAAGGATGAGGTTGTCCTACGAGTGGAAAATGGAGCAAAGGTTGCTACAATAGCTGTAGGCACTTATTGTTTAGCACTGCCTACGGGAAAGTCCATTTATTGAGATAATTGTTATTTTTTCGAATATCATTAGAAACATTATTTCAAATTCAGTATTAGATATGGATGGACTTGAAATTATAATAAAGAACAATAGTTGTTCTATTTATAAACCAATGTTTTATATGGTATTGAAAATTTGCGAAATGGACTATATATACTTGACTTGCAAGAAAATATATTTCAAATTGAACAAACTAAGAAAAAGAAAAGGGATAATATTAATTATACCTATATGTGGCACTGTAGACTTGGTCATATCAATGAAACTAGATTATCCAAGTTGCATAAGGATGGGCTCTTAGAGCTATCTGATTAGGAATCATATCCAACTTGTGAATCTTGTCTCATGGATAAAATGACTAAATCTCCTTTTAGTGGAAAAAGGAGAAAGAGTTACAGAGTTGTTAGTGTTGGTTCACACAAACGTTTGAGGACCTTTGACAACGAGTGCACGGGGAGGGTATTCTTATTTTATTAACTAATGATAACTCTAAGATATAGATAAGTGTATTTACTGAAATACAAATCTGAATCGTTTGAAAAGTTCAAAGAGTTCAGAAGTGAAGTAGAGAAACAAACTGAAAAAAGTATTAAGAATCTTCGATCAGATCGAGGTGGTGAATACTTAAGCGGTGAGTTTCTCGATTGTCTCAAAGAAAACGGTATAATCTCATAATGGACTCCACCAGGTACACCACAGTTAAATGGAGTATCTGAAAGGAGAAATCGAGCATTGTTGGACATGGTTTGATCCATGATGAGTTTTCCCAATCTTCCAATATCATTCTGGGGTTATGCCCTAGAAGCGGCTTCATATCTACTAAATAATGTCCCCTCGAAATCTATTCCCAATACTCCATATGAGATGTGGACAGGGAGGAACCTGGTCTTAAGCATGTTAAGATTTGGGGATGTCCATCTTATGTGAAAAAGTTTCAATATGATAAGTTTGGGACAAGATCAGATAAGTGCACGTTTTGTGGAATATCCTAAACAACGTTTGGGATACTAGTTCTGCAATCCTTCTAAGCAAAAGGTGTTTGTTGTGAAACACGCTACCTTCTTGGAAAAATGAGTTTATCCTTGAAGGGGCTAGTGGGAGGAAATTAGATCTTGAAGAAATTCAAGAATCACAAACCACTACAGATCAAGTGGATGAACCTGTCCAAGTAGAGACACGTACTGTACAACACCCTATTCATAAATATGGAAAGGTACTGAAGATACCTGAGAGGTATGGATTCGTCATAGAGGATGACGATGAGATACACGTCATGAATGATGATGATCCATTGAATTACGAACATGCTATGAGTAATAAAGACTCAGGAAAATGGTAGATGGCCATAAAATCAAATGGATCTTAGAAGCAATGCTCAAGTTCATTTGGATTTTACTTGCTGTTGCAGCTTATTATTACTAAATCTGGTAAATTGGACATGGAGACGCCCTTCCTCAAATATATAATATTAGAGGAAAATGTATGTAAAATATAGCCAGATGGATTTGTTTCAATAGTTGAAGCAAATCATGTATATGAGTTACAACAATTCATTTATGGATTGAAGCAAGCTTCTCATAGATGGAACATTCATTTTAATGAGACAATCAAAGAGTTTGATTTTATCAAAAACGAGGTTAAACCATGTGTGTACAAGAAGGTTAGTGGGAGTGTTGTCTCATTCCATGTATTATATGTTGATGATATATTACTGATAGGGAATGAAATTCCTATGCTACAATCGATCAAAATAAAGTTGTCTAAACATTCCTCCATGAATGATTTGGGTAGAACATCCCGCATTGGGGATATAAATCTGTATTAATAGATTTAAAAGGATGTTCGGCATAACCCAAGGAAACATTTATTCATTAGATGCTAAAGGCGTTAAGCATGGCAAACTCCAAAAGGTGCCTCATGATGATGAGCCAAGGAGTGTATTTCTCTAAAATTGTACTCAACAAAAGAGAGATCGCATGAGTTACTATCATGTATGCAATAAAATATACAAGACTTGATGTTAATCAGTCATATTCTGGAGAAGATCACTGTGAGACAGTGATAAGCATCTTAAAGTACTTAACTGACACTAAGGATGTCATCATATCATATGATGAGTTTGAATTAAACTAGAGTGCAAGACAGACTCAAGTTTTCAGACTAACCAAGACGATAGCAAATCCACTTTAGGGTAAGTCATTACCTTAAAAGATGGTGCAGTGAATTGGAAAGGTTCCAAACAACAAAAGGTTGTTGCTTTAGTGACAAAGACAAAATATATAACTGTAAATGAAGCTGCAAGTTGATGTTTTGGATGAAAAGTTCATTACAGAACTAGGAATAGTTCCTAAGTCTCATCTTGAATCTAAACATGTGTTGCGGCACCTTGATTAAAGAAATCATTGAAAGAGGAGCATATAGACTCTCAAGACAACATTGCAGATCCATTTAGTAAAGCTTTAATACAACAGCAGTTTGATCGTCACTTAGAGAAGATGGGTATGAGATACCAAGGCGATTGGCTTTAGTGCAAGTGGGAGATTGAAAATAGTATGCATACAAGCCAATCATGTATGATGATAAAGTATATACTTTGGAGACAATCTTATTTATTTATTAATAAAAATATTCATTTATTAAAGACATTTAATTATCTATATGGTGCTGTTTTTATAATATGTAAATAACCCATAGTTTTAAGCAATGCTTTTAGAATCATGATGTTGATCATGCTAATGAGATTTAAATTCTTAAAAAGCTTAAAACTAAAATAGTTCCAATCGTGCGATTACTAAAAAAGGGGATTTATAAATCCTGATAGATTGGTACATATGTTGCTTGCTCATTGGATGAGGATGATTGATTTCATGATCATTTGTGTGGAGACACTAAAGTATGTAGGTGCTTATTGGAGAATAAGTTCACTTAACGTGACTCGCTATGGAATACCTAATGGAGTTTTACTCGCCTGTCAATAGGAATTCCTAATGTGATAGTAGTACAAGTGATCCTTAGACTTGAGATCATCATAGTATCTTGTATGTAATGAATTATACTTTGACTTATTCCTTAAAGTCCTTTAGGGAATATAAAAGGGTATGCTTGGGTATAATGAGTTACATATGGAGATAATGAATGATCAATAAAGAATCTACCACCTCTAGTAAAAGAAGAAATATGTCCTATGTGATTCGTTAAATGACAATCCAGAAATCCTTGGCCAAGGTGGAATGAAATTAAAAAGGAGTTTCTAATTTGCATTAAATGGAGTTGTGCATTTTCTAATCGAAATACATATAATTAAATAAAATAAGACTTGACGGTAAATTCATGTCTTATATTTAATTGGGACATTGTATGGTGTAAGGATTGAATTGTACAGTAACTATTTACTCACTGGTTCTTTTATGATTAATGTTGAAATCTATATTATCTGGAAAGTGGTTGATCGCTAGGGAGGCTTATCCTTATTGTAGAATAAATATTATTTATTTAAATAAATTATTAGTTTAATTTATTTATTTAAATAAGATTAGAATTGTTCTAATTAATTTATTAACAACCGGTTTAATATGGAGAACCTAAAGGGTCACACCATAAAAGGAAGAATAATTATTTAAGAAGGTAATGGCATAATCGTAATAATGCATTACGTGTAATTAATTTAATCTATGGTGATAGAATAAATTTAATTGCTTAATGTTTATTATTTAATATTTTGAAAATATAAAATATAAATTAATAAGAGGAGTCTTATTAATATTATTATTATTATTATTTCTAAAGTAGTTTAGTAATTAATTTAATATTAGTACTCTCATTTATTCCTAATAAGATTAGGAGAAAAATTAATTAAATGAATTTAATTAATTATTCCCAATGTGGTGGGAAACCTAAATTAATTAAAGGAGTTTAATTAATTAAATAAAATCTCATGTCTAATAGGATTAGAAGGGTTAACCAATATCTATATAAGAGAAGTTTTATAATAGATATTAGTTGATGCAATTTCAATTGTTGGAGAGTACTCCTTTTTTATAGAGGATAGAAAACTAGGTTTAACCAATCACCTTATTTCTTGATAATTCCTCTTCCTTGGTGGATCACCTCTAGAGGCCAAACACTTGGGTGGCTAACGTTGATCAAAGGAAGGAATCTAACCCGAAAATTCAAGGAGATCACGAAGAACAAGGAGTTGAACTCATACCTATGGAAGCTTCGTTTTACAAGGGTATGATTCCATAACTTTTTTTTTATCGTTTTAAGTTAATAATTTACGTAAAAGATGATCCGGATAATGGTTTTGTAAAAAAAATTTAAACTCTGATATACCATGCTTCCGCTAATTTTTGCAATTTGATTGCGTCACGATTTCATACAAACCCAACAGTTACGTGGGAACTCGAAGATGTAATGATTAAAACTTATCCCCAACTATTTGTTTAAATTTTTGTATATCAATTCTGGGGACAGAATCTTTTTAAGAGGGGAAGAATGTAACGAATGGGTTTTTTTGTTTGTGATTCTGGGGACATAATCCCTTTAAGGAGGGAAGATTGTAACAAACGAGAACTTTGTATATAAATTTTAAATATTTATTAAATTAAATAAATATTTTAATTAATTTATTTGTTTTGTTGAATAAATAATTTATGTGATTATGTTATGGAGTAATTTAATTAAGTGCAATATGATTAATTAAATTGATGTGTAAGTAATTGTGCGGTGTAGTTCTAATTTAATTGAGAATAATTAAATTAGATGAATATTATGTGGCATTTGTTAATAAAGATTGTTACACGAATTATGATTAATAAGTGAATTACAATTGTGTAACAATTTAGTATTATGTGGCAATTTAATTTAGTTAATTGATGTTAGCTTGTATTTAATTAAATTGGGATAGTAAGTTGAAAATTATGTGTTAAATGAGTTATTAAAATAAATTAAAAGAGTTTTAAATTAGTTTTGCCAAACAAGGCCCTTAAATCTGTTTTAATCCTGTTTTACCAAACAAGGCCTTAAGTTCTAAAATTTTATTTTCTTTAAATAAAGGGTTTTGTCAAATAAGCCTTAGTGGCTTTTGATTTTCAAAAATAACATAACTGATATATATTTAATAAGGGATATTAAGTATTGTCAAGTTATATTTTATAATTATATGTAGTTATATGTATATCAGTTATGTATATTATATTATACTACCTTAGAAATATCAGTTAGAATAGAAGAATAGAGAAGAGAGAGAACAGAGTAAGAAAAGAGAGAGAGAAGAAAGGAAGTGAAAGAAAAGCTTTGTGAATTCAAGATAATCACCATCATCATCTTCTTCTCCTAAAACAACAAAGGGTATAATCTAAACTCTATAATTATTAAATTATGTTCTTCCATGTTTTCATAATATTAACTTCTCTCTAAATTAGTGTTCATGAGAAATTATATAAATATGATATATACGTGTTAGATTATGTATATAAACTGTTATATATGTGTTATATGATAATTTAAGTGGTTAAATTCATGTAAATATGATGAACATGAAGAAATCATGTTCATAGCAATTTATAGTGAACTATTTTGAAAAGATGGGTTCTTAAATATAAAAATTTGTGTTTGATTGTGGTATATTATATAAATTGAATTTAGATTATAACAATATGTTAAGAAATAAAATTAACATGCTTTAAATTGTTTGATTTGATTTAAAAACAAACTCGTAGTGTTAATTTTCGTCAAGAAAACTTAACAATGGAGTTTTCTTCAAAATAACAAAATTAAAGGTTTTTAATCATGTATTGTGATGTATATAGGTGTTAAAGCATGCTAGAATCATGAAGTTATCATTCTATAAAGTTTTATATGCAATGTGTTAGTTAAAAATCGGAGTTTGGTGCGAGAAAATAAGCCAAATTGGCTTTTTCCCTGCACAGTTCGCGAAATGGGTTTTCCCGTAGCAGGAATACCCGCCCCAGTGGGCCTATCAAGGGCAAACACCCACCCTGGCGGGTGTACATGATGAAAATTTTATGCTTTGTGTTTTTGTAGCTTTTGTCCGTATGATGAAAAGCTAACCTAATGTGATGAACTTGATGACATGTTAAGCATACATTGAGATGTTAGAGTGATTCATTAACGTATTTCACATGATTAAATTGTAAATATGAAATATATAATATAAATTATAATTTGTAATTGTAATTTAATAAAAGTAAATGTATAATTTAATATTATAATTTGAGTATAGTTCGATTGATTATTAAGATGTATGGTTTGATCATTATGTGATAATTGATAATTAAACCTAATAATGATGAGTTAACTTAGATGGGTTAACTAATGACGAGAGTTAGTTATATGGTAACTAATGTATGTTACTATTGTTAATTATGTGTACATAGGATAATTGTGGAACGTGATAGTAATTGCTAGCTTACGCACGAGACAAGTTTTCTAATCCTTACTCTTTAAATTGAGCAAGTGTTCGAAACTCAAACTTTACTTTTATTGAGCAAGTTGTTCTATCCTTTCTTATTACGTTTATGAAAAGTTATTTATTCTCTAAATTCCATATTGAGCAAGTACATTATTGAAGTTCCTTATCAAATTAATGTAACCTTGACTTAATTGTTCAAGCAAGGTTTTCTTAAATCTTTCAAATGCTTTAAGTTAATTCTAAAGCATGATTGTTAAATATGATGTCTATTGTTATGACTCATAGTTAATTTATAATTCTTTTATTATCAAATTCTTAATTATTGTAAGTTGATTCAACTACTCCTTAGTTGATGATAGTTGAACTCCAAATTACATTTGAGCTTATCCAAACCAAACTGTCTTTGGTGCGGACTTGTTATTAAATACTGAGATGAACAACCCTATTTAATAGGGGATTACCATGCAAAAGCGTTAAGATGTTTGTGCACACAATACATGATACGAAGGGCTGATCCCCCTAAGTACGAGTTAAGAGTCCATATAGTCTAACGATTGTTAAAGGTTTAAATAGAAATGTTTATAACTTGGGACATAGTTCAAGGTCTTATGACCCTTAGATGAATTCTAAATCTTATTCTTGATTATCGATGAATGAAATATTATCTATTCAGTCGAAGCTATTTAATACTATGTCATCACTATTGTTTGCTATTTCAAGTGAATTTTTGTTTGCTCACTCTTGCATTATATAACCATTGCAACTAAAGTCGAAAGAGTTGACGAATCGTCAACTAGTAAAGGCAAGAGCAAGATGAACAAGTGAAGACTTGTTTAAATATTTATGATATGATTTGTAATACAACATAAATTTTACTATGTGATGTTTTATTTTCCGTATTTGTTGATGTTAAGGTTAGATAACCCTGAGAATGTTTTTGGACAAGGTTGTAATCCTTTTTATAAGGAAGATTTTATTTATTGATAAAGGTTTTAATTTATTTTACATTCCTTATTTATGAGCAGTAGTTATGTTTTATTTAAATAGTGAACACCAAATTTCGTGAAAAAGAAGTACCCGGATTTGGGGGTGTCACACAACCTCTCTCCTCTTGAATAATTTCTCTTCCTTGGTGGATCACCTCTAGAGGCCAAGCACTTGGGTGGTTAACGTTGATCAAAGGAAGGAATCAATCCTGGATATTCAAGGAGATTGCGAAGAACAAGAAGTTGAACTTGTATCTATAGAAGTTTCGTTCTACAAGGGTATGAATTCCATAACTTCATATTTATCGTTTTAAATTAATAATTTGCATAAAGGATGATTCGGGTAATTGGTTGGTAGAAATTTTTAAAACTCTGATATACCATGCTTCCGCTTTATTTTGCAATTTGATTGCGCCATGATTTCGTACAAACCCAACAATTCCACAGCCTTCCGCAAAGAATTTCTGAAAGTTTGGCCTGCGAAGATCAACTTTTTCCAAACCGAGACGGAAGAAACAAACTTCGAGACAACCGGACCCGCGGGGCCCAGCCACATGTATACATGCGGCTAACCGCATGTATATATGCGGCTGGCTCCGTTGATTTAATAGAGCAATATCAGCTCATAAAAAAGAAAAAGAGAGATAAGAGTTTTAGAGAGAGAAACTAATTTCTAGAGAGAGAAGCCCTCGGGTTTGATCAATATACACCCACTTTGAGTTGTTTGATCTTGTTTAATGTAACGAATGAGAATTTTATACATTAAATTTTAATATTTATGGAATTAAATAAATATTTTTCTTGATTTATTTATTGAGTTAAGTAAATAAATTATGTGATTGTTGTGGAGTAATTTAATTAAGTGTAATATATTAATTAAATGGAAATTTAATATTTTATTTAATTGACGTGTGATGATTTTATGGTATAGTTCTAATTTGATTGAGATAATTAAATTAGATGAAGTTTATGTGATAATTGTTATATGAAATTATAATTAGCGAGTAATTATAATTGTTATGTGGCAATTTTTATGTGGTTAATTGATGTTAGCTTTTATTTAATTAAATTAGAATGTTAAGATTTAATTAATTAAAGTGTAACATTAAAAATATATGCTAAAAGATTTATTAAAAGAATAAAACTATTTTTAAATTCGTTTTGCCAAACGAGGCCCATGCACCTGTTTTAATCTCGTTTTGCCAAACAGGGCCTTAGTTACTAAAACCTATTTTTAAAATAAAGCTGTTTTGGCCAAACAAGCTTTAGGGCTTTTTAAATTTCAAATGTTGTAACCTATGAATTAATTGCAATTATTATAATTATTATAGGATCATTATGTTTTATAAGTTTTATATTTTATATTTATGTCTTATACATATAATATATGTAAGTTATATGTTAGTGTAGAAAAAAAATAAGAGTTAGTTAGTTAGAACAAGAAGAACAAAACAGATAAAGAAAAGAGAGAAGAAGAAGAGAAAAGAAGAAGAGAGAAGAAGAAGAGAAAGAAAGGAAAAGCTTGAGAAATCAAAGCAACACTCAACTTCATCTTCTTCCTATCACTAAGTCAAAGGGTATAATTTTAAACTATAGTTTTAGAAGTTTTGTTCTCGTGTTCTTCGTACCATAGTTCTCTATAAAACATGTTTTCATGAAATTGTGTAATTGAGATTTCTATATGTTATAGATGATATATATATATATATGCTCATATATGGTTTGTATGCATAACTAAATAGTTTAATTCATGTAAACATGATGAACATGAATAATTCATGTTCATCAAAAGTTATAGTGAAGTATTTTGAAAATATATATAGTCTTTTAAATTATCAAAATTGATGTTTGATTGTTAATTATTGTTTAAATTGATCATGGATTATGATAATATGCTAAGAAATAGAGTTAATACATTTTGAATTACATGATTTGGTTTAAACAAACTCACAATATCAATTTTCGTTAAGAATGCTTAACAATGGTGTTTTCTTCAAAATCATGAAAATTTGTGCTTTGATTATGTGTTGTAGAGTTTATGTATGTTAAAATCATGTTAGAAGTCTAAGATTTTGTTTTCATAAAATTTCATATGCATTATGTTGGTAAAAATCAGACTTTGGTGCGAAGAAATAAGTTAAATTGGCTTATTTCTCTGCACGATCACGAGCTGGGGGGAACCCATCACCAGGGGGGCCTGCCCCAACGGGGAATATGCATAGGGAACCCCGCCCCAGCGGGGGTAGTGGCTGTCTGGGAAAATTTTTTATGCTTCGTGTAGTTTTTGTGCAGTGTTTGTTTAGCTAACTTAAAGTGATGACATGTTAAGTGTATTGGACAATGTGATAACATATTTTTAATATGTTTAAGATAATTTGAAATCTCATATTAATATATTATATGTGTACTTGAAAATTATTATCATAGAGTACGATATAATAGTTTAAAGTGCTATACGTGTATGAGGTGCATGATTGTGAGTTTAGACTCACGTATGTATATAATTAGCGACTTAAGTTGTAAACCATGTTGCTAAGTTGAACTTGAGTAAGTAGTTCAACGGTTAAACGTCATAGTTAGGAACTAATTGGTATTATGAACTTAATATACTATGTAGGGTAATTGTGGAAGTGATTGTATATTGTAAAGTGTAGCTTGCGCTTGAGGCAAGTTACTTATCCCTAAAAACTTGTTATTTATATCGTGCAAGTTTTCTAACCCTTACTCTTTATATTATGCAAGTTTGTTTTCGATTCTTAACTTGTTAATTCTTGTACAAGTTATTTTGTATTCAAATGTTCATAATGAACAAGTATGGAAGTTATTATTGAAGTAACGCGATCTTGACTTATTTGTTCAAGCAAGATCTACTTAATCTTTCAAATGCTTTAAGTTATTTCTAAAGCATGCCTAGTTATTTTGAAGTCTATTGTTATGACTTATATTTGGTTCATAATTCTTATATTATCGAACTGTTAAGTTATTGTGAGTTGATTCAACTACTCCTTAGTTGATGATAGTTGAAAACTCTAAATTTCCTTTTAGCTATCCAAATCAAACTTTCTTTGGTGCGGACTTGTATCAAATACTAAGATGAACAACCCTATTTATTAGGGGAGGTTACTATGCAAAAGCGTTAAATGTTTGTGCACAATACATGGTACGAAGGGCTGATCCCCCAAAGTACGAGTTGAGAGTCCATAGTTCAAGGTCTTATGACCCTTAGATGATTTCAATATTCAAAATTCTAAATATTGATGAAAGAATTATTATTCAATTCTTTATTTTTGATGAAAGTAAAGTTATTCAAATCTTTTGAAGTTATTCAGTTATGTCATATTATTATTGTATTCCAAGTAAGCTTTTGTTTGCTCACTCTTGCATATTTAATAATCCCTTGCAGTTAAAGCCGAGAACGTTGACGTACCGTCAACAAGTAAAGGGAAAGGCAAGATGAACAAGTGAAGACTTATTGTCTTTGATTTTGATTGTAATAAGACTTCGTTTATAATATTTTATTTTCGCACTTATTTGTTATGTTAAGGTTAGCAAACCTGGGATATTTTTGGATTAAGGTTGTAATCCTATTTATAAGGAAGATTTTATTTAATGATGAGGTTGTAATTTATTTTGCATTCCTTATTATTGGGTAGGTGTATGTTTTATTTAGATAGTGAGCACCAAATCTCGTGGAATCGAAGTACCAGAATTTGGGGGTGTCACATTTAACATCTACTTGAAGTCCCGAGAGCGTTCTGAGTTGATCCTGGGTGATAAAATGCTTGTTCACGTGTCCCCCAAAGGGAAATAATGCTCTCTTTAGCTACGTTATTTGTAAACTTTGTTCAATATACTATATTGATGTTATATATTGCTTAAATCTAGTTAAACTTGTTGTTTTCTAAGTATATTATGTAGTAGTTGGTAGATATTGAGTTTCTACCGATTATATTGTGCATTTGGTTGTAAATCAAGTCCGGAGGCTAGATCTACCTAGATCTAAGTCGGATCTAGCCTTTTGAGTGGTTATTAAGCATGAAGCTTTAACCAGTATGCTAGATCGACTTAGATCCATGATAGATCTATGTATTTATTGCTTTTAATCGGTCTCGATTACCCCGTATAGCCCTAGATTTATATCTAGAGGCGAAAGAGGTCCGAAATGGCTTGAAATGGTGATTTCAACCGATGAAATCATCTAATATCAAAGCCTAGGACATTGTAAATATATATATTCGTGCATAATAATGTGAGCCTAGGAATCCCAGTGTCGAGATCCCATGATTGGATCCCGACTTGATTACCATGATGGACCGTTTTTGTGATGTATTGTTTAAATAACTGAAAAAAAATCATTGTATATGTAATATTTGGATCTTGAAGATGAACTCGAGGGGTTAGTCCAGAGAAGTCACACACACACACATTTTATGCATATGAAATCACATATTGGACCATATTACGAAAACTTTTAAAACTCGAATGAGTTGGTACATCCATTCAAACCATACCAACTGGCGACTCTATCTTATTCGGTCTAAACATAAAATAATAAAATCAATCTTTTCAAAATCGTCGACACTTATGTCGGTATCGCTTTCTTAAAACCTCACTCTTCAATAAAATCCATAGACATAGCAAAATGAGGAGGGGTAAAACAAACAACACAAACTTAGGAAAGACGGACATTATAATTTCTTCCCGGCGTCGACAGGTGGTGACTCTGCTGGGGATTAAAGAGGGCTTAAGCCGCGTTCAATCTTTTTGATTTTCATTCTGCATGTGCATCTTGTGTGAATGATCTTTGTGTGTGATAATTGTCTCAATCTTTTAGCATTTTTTTGTATTAGTGCCTCGCACAATATATTAGTGCTTCGTATAATGTCATCATATTGCATACGGTAAGGACGTGAATGTATGTGAATGTATGTAGTGTTAGGAGGCAATCCCGTCGGTTGTTTATTACTGGACTCCTCTAGATGTTTCCATTGTGAGGCTCAGGAAAGGCACCACTCAGATCGGCTCCAATTGAAAAATGGATGTTTTCATCAAGTAAATTACAAAGATCTGGTAACCAATTTCAAAAAGCCCGTGAGAGTAACCCTAAGATAAGTCAGCCTCTGATAAACCAAACGCGTGGTGTGTTTTCTTCATGCCCTATTTACTCTTCCGCGTATATAAATGGCAATCATCTTGAACTATCATTTCTACGTCTTTCTTATCCTGTCATCAAGTCGACTAACCCGTTGTTTTGCAGGAAAAGATTAAAAACCATTAAACTGGTGCATAGCACATTATGCATCTATGTCCAACAATATCCATTCTAAACTAGATATCAATTTTGTGCAGATTGGTCCTAGAACTCGATTGCGAGCGAAAAAAACCCGTTCACCACCAGTCAAAATGGCTGAAGGAAGTTCATCAAAATCCATCCCTGCATGTCGAGAGGAATTCGAGGAGTTTAAGAAACAGATTGTCGAGATGACTACCCTGTTGAGAGAACAGTGTAAAGTATCTCAGGAACCTAAGCATAAGAGTCAGACTGAACCCTTTGTGCAAGGAGATATGAAAATACCGAAAAAGGACGGTGATACCCAGATGTCCACACTTATCTCTCTCGTCGATGTCGAAGTATCCAAGGAGGCCTCGATCCAAAAGACGACACTGGAAATAGTAGACCTATGAGAAGACAGAGAGACTGGAGATATCAAGAAGAAAGTTAGGCAAATGGAGGACGCTATCCGGTCTATGAAAGGGACAGGATCACACGTGAGCGTGAATTATTCGGATCTATATATTTTCCCAAAAGCGAGATACCCGGATAAGTTTTAAGTCCCAGAGTTCGAGAAATACAATGGATTGGGAGATCCGTATACTTACTTAAAAGTCCACATAGGAGAATTGGGAACTTAAGCCGAGGATGAGAACCTCAGAATGGAGCTATTCAAGAAAAGCCTTACCAGTGAAGCCCGAACTTGGAATACCCGAATAGATAATTCCAAAGTTCGAGGTTGGGAAGATTTGGCCCATGCTTTCCTCAACCAGTTTAGTTTCCAATCCCAAATGGCACCTGATCGCTACCAGGTTACCAAAGTCAAGAAATTGAGCAATGAGTTGTTCAGAGAATATGCACAGCGGTGGAGGCGAATGGCGGCCCAAGTTAACCCACCGATGGATGAAAGTGAGATGGTGAAAACTTTCATTGACATACAAGAAGCCCCTTTCTATGAGAGAGTCCTCGCCGGGTTAGGCAAATCCTTCTCTGAAATGATCAAACATGGAGAAATGGCTACAATGAGTTTGAAGTCTAGCAAAATCAAAGATCTCACTGCTTTGGAGGCCGTAGCAAAGCACACACAGTCGGGAAACTATGCGAGCGCTCCCAAAAGAGTATCTAAAAGGAATGAAGAAGATGTCTCTTTGATATTGCAAGGACAAGCTGCCAATAAGAGCCCTAGTCCGTCTATCCAGAAGTAGAACACTCATTATGTGAATTCCCGAAATCCTAAAGCATTAAAGGTTGGGGAGAACAAGCGAAGAAGGATATTTACTCCTTTAGGGGACTCTTTGGAGAATATATTGACACTATTGATCGCCCAGAAGAAGATCGTTGAGCTAGCTCCACCTTTTGATCCAAAGGGAAGGCAATTTCATCCCAGCAAGAAATGTGATTACCATTCCAACTCACCAGGGCATGATACTCAGGAATGTTGGACTTTAAAACATAAGATTCAGAACCTGATTAACAGTGGGGAGATTTTAGTCAAAGCGCCAGAGTAGCTGGGAGTTGTCGTTTACACTCCTAAATTAACTTCACTTTCACTTTACAAATTCAAACAATTAGCATAGTAGTAAGCAAGGATCAATCTCACAAAGAATGATTTGTTTTATATTTATTCAATTATTTCCAATAAGAAGGGGGTTTTGAATTGATTAAACAAAATTAAAAAAAAATAAACTAATAAGAATTAACAATGAATAAAAAGTTTTAGTTCTTCAGTTCAGTATCACCTTTTCACAATTATGGAGTAATCAAGTTTTATAGTATTTACCCTTCAATGACACTATTAGCCCTAAATAGCAACAAACTCTGCTACCCGAAATTCTCCTTAGATCGTCACTGTATGAAACAAGCTCTTCACCAGATTTTAACTGTAATACAACCTAGAACAAGCTCTCTAGATTTAATATAACAGAAACCTTAAGAAATAGAGAATTAGGCTAATCCAAGCAACAAACACATAAGCTCGATTTGTTTAACTTGTTTCCTGATAACATTAGCAATACACAAAAGCTTGTCCACAATTAGTATTACTAACTTGCTACTTGTGATGAAGAGAGATATCAATTACACGTTGTAGACACTTAAAATTTTCCTTGCCCCAATACTAACACTGTAGAAGGGCACAATCGTCAATCAAGCCAACCCCGATCCCGACACCAGACATCCAATCTAAATGATGGTCCTTTAGCCTAAATTTGATCCCCAATGTCGGTAACCCTAAATCCGATACCCAATGTTGGTCAACTCCAGTCAAAATTGATCACCAATATAGGTACTCCAGCCAACTCCGATAGTCAATCAGACCGTCTATCCAGCTCTGAGAGTCAATCAGACCGTGAATCAAGCTCTGATAGTCAATCAAACCATTAATCCAGCTTTGATAGTCAATCAAACCGTTAATCCAGCTCCGATAGTCAATCGGACTGTCTATCCAGCTCCGATAGTCAATCGGCATCAGATCATCCCCGATCTTAATATTGGGACATCAGCTAAAACTCGATCACTGATATTGGGACAACCATAGCACCGATCAACCATATCAGGATGTCAACACAGCCCCGGCAGTAACCCAAAAGGTACAACGCAGTCCCGGCAGTAACCCAGGAAGTCAGGATGACTTCATACATAAACTTGAAGCATCACAACACTTCCAAAAGAAAACCTGGAATGACCACGTCAACCACAGAGGCAACACTGGGAACAAACGGACTCGAATGGGATCCAAGTCTTGGAAACAGCTTCCGGAAGTCAACTAGAGGCCATGCCGACACCAAGGGCAACCCCGGGAGTGGCAAAATGGTAATTTTACCAACTCTCAGCCGATTTAGACAAACTCAAGCTGAATTGATGCCACCAAGGTTAGAAAGAACCACAACGGTGATCCCAGGTGAAAACAGCACCAGACGGCTCAACGCACAAACTGTGGGAAAATGAAGACCCGGTCATGAACCCGCTTTTGGGGAATTAAAAAGGGTTAAAACCAATGTCATTGTGACACTCTCAGAGAGGGCTTTCCGGAAAGCTATAGCACGCCTCAAACGGACGCTTCGATCAAAAGTTATGAAGATGCGAACCTGACATCGCATCGCCTGGCGTGCACGTACTTCGAGACGATGAAGCTGGGCATGTGGGCCCCACCTTGGGGAACCGCACCTCTACCTGCGGTAGCAGAAGGTAGAGCTAAGGCTCTCTGGTCTATAAATAGAGGTGCACCCCCTTCATTTTTAACAATTCCAAAACGCAGCGAAGCTCTGGCAGTTTGATTTTCTGACTTTTACACCTCTTCCAAACCCAAATATTGTCACTCCAACACGTAGACATGCCCATATACTACCACATACCAAAAAATAACTGGTAGATTTGGACGTATAAAGCCTACGATTTGGCAAAAAGCCTGTATTGCAATCCATTCTTCGAAAGCAACCTCGAGTCCCTTAGATCGCTATCTAGTGGGAACGAGATGCTTTGGTTACGCGCAACCAGGATTTACTGATGAATCCTTGGTTCCATTGCGATGTGAGGATGTATATATATCTATTTTTATACAAATTTGAACTATACAGGTTTATGGGCTACTCATATGTGAGCCTAGGAATCGTGGGATTCACGATCAAATCGATCGGGATCTGATTCCCATGATGGACAAACTCAAATTTACAGATGTACCCTGCCAGTTTTTCTGTAAAATGTATATGCACAGACCTTAAAACGCTTATCCTGATTTAAGGTCTCAATATAATGAAAAATGTCAATTGTTGTGTCAGCGTCCCTCCGATGGTTTTCATACCCACGAGGAGACCGGCACTTGTATATTCTTGTGGTTGAGGATGCTTCGCAGCCCAACAAATCAACATTCACATGCTGCCTTAAGGCTATCAAGATAAAATTAAAAGTAGCGATACGCTTCAATTCCTATGTCAGCGTAAGGGTTTGATCAACCAGCTTTTAAAACATCATTTTTAATTCAAATTAAAAGAAAAGCTTTTTCAAGAAAATCAAAATTAAATGCTTTTGTAAATCAAATCAAAGACTGATTTTCAAATCAAATCAAACCCTTCGTATATAGGTTCAACGAAGTCTGTCAAAGCTTTCAATCAATCAAATCAAAAGGCCTAATTTTCAAACAGCATTCACTCACGCATTCACAATTTTAAGGAAAATATTGAAAAGATGATGTACCGTAGTTTACACGAGTGTTGTGGGGGTGCCTAACACCTTCCCCACACTTAACCAAGCCCCCGAACTCAAAACTCCGATTTCAAAGATCAAGTTTAGACAGTGTCCAGCAATTGGGCCTCTTTTCAAATCAAACTCGGTTGAGTTGGTACAACCATTTTTCAATCTACCAACTGGCGACTCTAAACATTCAAATCGTCGACATAAACACATGTTGGCCTCTTTCCTAAAAATCCCTTCAAAACCTTTTTTCAAAATAAAAATAATAAGGGTAGAGAGAACTCAAGAAGATCGATTTGAGGAAACCCGGGTTACGAACCTACCCGCGGGGTTCTTAAATTTTCCAACGTCGACAGGTGGCGACTCTGCTGGGGACAGTAGAGGGCTTAGGCCGCTTTCAAATCTTTTCAAATATTTCCCTTTCAGAACTATTGAATGCGTGAAATCTTGCGTCTCCACAGTCAATGGAGCAGTGAATGCTACGTCTTTACATTGAATGAATGTGAATGAATGCTTTCCTACTTTTTAAGTGCTACGCACCCATATTTAGTGCTTTGCACCCATATTTAGTGCTTCACACCCATGTCATCCTATGGACAACGGTGAGGCATGATGTATGTGAATGTATGTTGTGTGTCCCTCTCACAAGGAGGATAACCCGGTCGGTGTTAAGTAATGACTCTGGGGACGATTAAGTCTCTGGGGGTGCCTCATGAAAATACACCACTCAGATTCGCTCCAATTGAACGATTGGATTAACTTCCCTTCTAGTAGATTGCAATGATCTGGGAGCCTTCATGCCAAAACAAAAGCCGCAAGAGCAACCTAAGATAGGTCAGCCTCTAATTAACCAAATCTGAAGGGAAGCTTCTTCATGCCTTCCTCTTTCAATTCCATGCCAAGTCTCCAATTACTGAGGAACACAATGTAAATATCAATAATGAAAGATTTACTTTCTCTGTCAAATACATGTCATCCTTCCATCAAAACAACTAACCTCGATTTTGCAGGATAAACACTAAAACACACACCATGCATCCTGTCCTTACCTACATCAGGAAATTGACACGCCTATATTTTGTTGTAGGTGAAAAAGTGGTCTCACTACTAGATCGTAATCTGAGAATGCACAAAGCCTATCCACCGACATGGCTAAAAGTAGCCAATACGAGTCGGGTTTCGTATCTCGAAAAGAGTTTGAGGGACTTAAGAATTAAATAGCAGAGTTGTCTATCCTTCTAAGAGAACAAAGCAAAAACACTTAGGGCCAGCCAACACTCAATCAAACAGATACCTCCTCACAGGGTGGTAATCAAAGTGCTGACAAAAATGGGGAAATGCAAATCCCTGAACTGCGATACAGTAAAAGAACTAACAAAACCCTTGAAATCACAAATCTCAGAGAAGATCGGGAAACTAGTGATATCCGAAGGAAAGTCCAACAAATGGAAGGAACCATCCGGGTAATCAAAGGGACTGGAAACCTTGGAAGTGTCACCTATTCAGATCTTTGCATATTCCCAGGGGCTAGATATCCTGAAAAATTCTAAGTCCCAGAGTTTGAAAAGTACAATGGGGCAGGCGATCCCTATACGCACTTGAAAGTATACATTGGCGAGCTAGGGTCTTATGTTGAAGATGAAAGCCTTAGAATGCAGCTTTTCCAAAAGAGTCTCACTAGAGAGGCTAGGACTTGGTATGCCCGACTTGATAATGCAAAAATCCATAGTTGGAAAGAGTTAGCTCATGCCTTCCTAACTCAATACAGCTTCCAGTCTCAGATGGTTTCAGATCGGTATCAAGTGTCCAAAATCAAAAAGTAGAGTATCGAGTCTTTCCGTGAGTATGCCCCAAGATGGAGACGTCTGGCAGCACAAGTCAGCCCACCTATGACAGAAGCTGAAATGGTGATGACCTTCATAGACATCCAAGAGGCACCTTACTATAAAAGGATCCTAGCTGGAATAGGAAAGCCATTCTCAGAGATGATCAAACACGGCGAAATGACAGAGATGGGCCTGAAAGCAGGCAAGATCAAAGATCTCACAGCCTTGAAAGTAGTCGTCGATCATATACAGTCTGGCAACTATACGAGTGATCCCATAAGGGTACCCAAGGAAGGCGATGAAGATGTATCCCTCGTTGTACAGGGGCAGTCTAGGAGACCTAACCATAGTCCCCCCATTTGGAATAGGGAAAACAATCTGCCGTCACAACAAACTGCATTCAATAATTACCAGGACAGAAAGAGAAAATTCGAAAGAACGGAAAATCGAGTGTTCACTCCATTAGGCGATTCCCTTGAAAACATATTAGTGATGTTAATAGATCACAAGAAAATTATCGAACTGGCTCCACCTCTGGATCCAAAAAGCAAAAGATATAATCCTAGCCAGAGATGTGCTTACCATTCAGGATCTCCAAGACACGATACACAAGATTGTTGTTCCTTGAAGCATAAAATCTAAAGCCTGATCGAGAACGGCGATATTATGGTCCAACAACATGAGTATCCCAATGACAACCCCAACCTTCTGATGCTGCATGATACAGAGGAAGTAAACATGATAGGGTCAGGAAGCGATGAAATGTATCCAAATCATAAATACATACGAAGGATAGAGGAATACCCCCAAAGGAACATAACAAATGTCCTCAAGCTGGAAAATACAGAGGAGGGTATGACAATAATGCAAAAATTGGATACGATCCAACATCAAGTAACTCTGCTGGCTAATCTGGTAGTGCGCCAACATCAGGATACGAGGCAGGTTTTCACTCAACTATCAGAAAGCCAAGAGAAAGAGGAGGTTATTCAGAATATAAGCATATCTCCCTCCAATATCAGCTAGCTAACTAAAGAAGATCAAAGCATGCTGAATAGATGAGAAAGGTGGAATGATAAAATTTCCAGAAGATCCCGACAAAGGAAAAATCGTCCAGAGAAATGCGAATTCCCAAATAAGAAATATCAATCAATATGCCAAGCACTGGCAAACCCTCGAAATCCTACGGCACCGAAAGTCGGGGAGAGTAGGCAAAGAAGGGTATTCACACCTTTGGGGGACTCATCAAAAAATGTATTAGCCTTGTTGATTTGGCAGAAAAAGATCACTGAGCTCGCTCCACCTATGGATCCCAAAGGAAGGCAATATGATCTCAACAAGAGATGTGCTTATCATTCCAGAGCACCAGGACATGTGATCGAGGAATGTTGGGCTTTGAAACACAAAATCCAGGATCTCATTGAAAATGGAGAATTGCAGATAGAAGTCCCCATGACCAGAAAAGGAGAAATGTAAATAACGAGCTCAAGATGTCCACTTAAAACAGGCAGTTCAAAGGAGGTGACGGCTGTAAGCACCAATCCTAGCAAAACACAAGGTGGACCGATCCTAATGATGGGAGTGACTGAGGAAACACAAGAATCTCCCAATGAAGTTCATCCACCATCATCAAATATCTTGTTGCCCAAAGCCAACAACTACATTCCTGACCTTATCCTCCTGGAAGAAGAGGAGGAGATACTAATCCTTCCCCGTATGGAAAGAGCACAAAAGGAAAGTTCCTTGCGAGAGACACAACATCAGTGCGAGGGCGATTTCATACTCAAATCCTCTCAAGGCTATGAGAAAGGTGAAGGAGCAGACGAAGAAAAAGGTAGCAAAATTCTCAAGGGAGCCTACCCCTCGAGGAATCTGGAGTTCATCACTTTCTACGACGAATCCAGGTTAAGCCTTCTTAAGGGATATGCTGATTTAGAAGGCGATCAATTTATGGCAAGGATTGAAGCTATTCAGAGCCAAAAGGGAACCTCTATCACAAGCCTCGAAGTTGACATAATCACGGATGACTGGACTATCAAGCCTCAGCTAGCCAGGAGGATGTAGATCTAGAGGAAAGTTGCAAGTTCCAGAGGATGTTGGGACGTTATCCCTTTCCTAGCATTATAACTTTTATTTTCCATTCATACAAAATCAAAAGACCAAAACAAAATCAAAAAAGAAAAAAAATCAAAAAGAAAAAAAAATTAAAAATCGAGCCTTTCATGAAACGTAAACTACGAAAGACCTGATCTCCCTCAGCCCGGGAGTACGTAGGCAACCATCTAGGTGCGGTCAAACCAAACAAAAAATTCAAAAACCCTCGAATCCAAACACAAAAATTCAAAAACATATCAAACCAGACTCAAAATCCGAGATAAACTCCTTTCAAGCCTTTCCAACCAAACAACTAGGAAATACGAATGACCTGATCTCCTTCAGCCCGGGAGTACGTAGGCAGCCATCTACGGCGCGATTGGATCTTCAAGAAAAAACAAAAAGAAAAAAATTAAGGACCATTTCCAAGATACCGAAGACAAATAAAAGCTAAATTCTATCAAACCACCTGGTCAACAGGCACTACTGAGGAAAATCAAAGCTGGACTTTGAACCCGTGGATAAGCGGGATAACAGTGCTAATATGACAACTGTCTAATGATAGAGAAGCATCTGCAAGCTCCTAACCCTCAGTCTCTATACGAGCCAGAGCATCCACTGCCATCTGCACACTATGGCCTCATCCCTTTCAGCAAAGGCAGCCTCCCGAGTGGCTCGAGTCTCACCTCTATTAATAGAAGTTATATCTCTACTAGATGGGCCGTCAACATCAACGCCTTGGCCTGATCTTTCTCGAAGGTCATCCAAGCTATCAAATCTGCCATAGCCAGATCTGTTCCGGCAGGGACACTCGGTAGGTCACCAACCAAAGTCGTGGTCAAAGCCATCACCACCAACCATCACAAGCCCTTGAGTCCAATTCATTGGAGTCCGAAGGCATTTCGACATCAATCGTCAAAGTTGGAACAACAACACAGCGATATTTCAAGCATAAACTTCCGCAAGGACCTTCGAAGAGCTGAAGCCTCAATCTAAAACCTTCATCAAACCATAAGAAAGGTCATCAAAGCCAATTGCTCCTACAAATCAAAAATAATGACTGGGGCATCCAAGCATTAAAATCCACTACCTGTTCACCATAGGGGTCATGCGATTAAAGACTTATTGCAATCTCGACATCTTATCAGCCCATCGGTCAAACATACAACCAAGCAATCCTTCCAGATGACAAGCAATACTGGGGCAAGTTCAAAGTCAACGACAACCCGACGTGAGGACCGTTACAACAAGACTGGACCAATTTTGGAAATTACGCAATTCAATATTGGGGCATTTATCAACCATACAATGAAAATGCATCAGTCGACACCATCAGTATGGTCCATCATCATACAAGCTTCCAACATTGGCAATCTGGTATGATTAATCGATTTTTTCCAATCATAATTTTCTTAGAATACTGCGATCCACTGATAAGGTACGACTCTTTCATCTCTTTATCTGCTTTCAACTTCCAGTTACATGCATTAACAGGGGTATACGTGTTAAGTATAGATAAATCTCATGTTAGAATCTTGGAAAAAGGTTTTAAAAAGGAAAAAGATTTTTGCTTAACTTGTTATGAATTGGATTAATTTCGATAAGCGTCCGTAGAGCGAGAATCACAGGAACGATCAGAGGATTAAGACTATTCAACCTTTTGATTAGGCACGACGTCCTAGTTCAAAGTACTTTTTAGAGCAAACTTGACCTCATATGCATGTCTGCACTTTGCGATTGACCAGACTCTTAGTTGTGGGGTATGAAACTATAACGATAAGGATGATAATTAGTAGCCAGACTAATGTCTCGAATCGTGGCCTGCGTTACTTGAGTTATTAAGCCTGAAGGGTGTCTTTACTCCTGGTGCCCTAAAGCCATCTGGTTTGGGAGCCACCAGCCCAACGCTCGTTATATGGGTAACTCAATGCCTAAGAAAATGAGCATTACAAGAAATCAAAACCTGAGCAGATCTGAAGCGTGGCCTAGGTTACTCGAGTAATTAAGCCCGAGGGGTGTCTCTACCTGGTGCCCTAAAGCCGTCTTGTTTGGGAGTCCCCGGCCCAACACTCGCTACATGGGAAATTTAGAGCCTAAGAAAATGAATCTTGTACAAGCTCAGGCGAGGATCAAAAAGAATATACCTCCTAACTTGTCTCAAAGTGTGGCCTTTGTTACTCTAGCCAGTAAACCCGAAGGGGTGTCTTAACACCTAGTGCATTAAAACCGTCTGGTTTAGGAGTCATTGGTCCAAAACTCGTTACATGGGTAACTCTGAATAGCTAAGAAAACGAGACAAAATTAAGCGAGGAAAATAGAAAAATTTTACAAGATGAGATCATCTAGAAGTCATAAAAGAGAAACCCCTGCTAAGGGTTGTGTCATCCATAGTGCACAAGTCATATGATTTTAATCTTGTGAAGAGCAGTGTCTAGAGCGAAGATGAGGTGTCTCTGATGAAGGGAGATAAGTCTTTTGAATCTAATCCTACCATGAAAAATGACCATGGACGCTTGAAAGTTTTCTTACGATTTCATAACTTGTTAAGGAAAAATTTGGATTTCCTTAGGAAAAATTCATTTTCATACTCCATTTCAAAATCTTTAGCGATAAGATGAGAGCTCGGTGAATACAAGCATTCAATTTCATAACCTTTAACTTTAAATGCCTCATTCACAAGATCATACTAATCCCGATGGCCCGAGCCATCAAGCTGTCGACATATATTGTTATTTGTCTGAATGTGCAGGATATTGCTCACCGTGGACATGGTCAACAAAGCGAGTTTTTTTCTATGAACCCCAGTAACAACCTGCGAAAGGGCTGGGCCATTTCTCCATTTCAAGAAATAGAAAGGATCTACGGCGGGACCAAGTTCCTCATCAAAAGGAGAGGGAGAGTTCCTGAAAGAAATCAAGGCGACATCAGCTGTCCCTCTACAAAAAGGAAAAAATCCTCAATAGAGTTCTTAACTCGGGAAGAACAGATACCTGATGACAAAAAGATCTGGTGAA
This sequence comes from Panax stipuleanatus, assembly GCA_020205555.1. Lineage (NCBI taxonomy): Eukaryota > Viridiplantae > Streptophyta > Magnoliopsida > Apiales > Araliaceae > Panax > Panax stipuleanatus. The sequence goes on along the minus strand of CM035118.1, from coordinate 47,329,354 downwards.
GGAAATCTACATCATCAAATATGTCAAACTGCGCCAAGTCCTCACAAGTCGAAGCCTCTACACTGAAGTTTAAATGTAGGCAATGAAAGAACAAGCTACATCCTCCAGGACGTTAGTATCACCTGGGTCATCAGCCAAGCCAGAGCTAAACCAGCAGGGTCGCAAGTAAAGAGCTGGCACCTTCTCACACTCAATGATCAGCTGTTGACACAACCCCAGCAAAGCATCGGGGAATGATCCAGGGACGAAGACAGTATATCAAATCCGATCCCCAATATCGGTCCTTTAAACCAAATCCGATCCCCAATATCGGTCCTTTAACCCAAGTCTGATCCCCAATATTGGTCCTTTAACCCAAATTCGGTCCCCAATATCGGTAAATCAAATCATATCAACCCCGATCTCCAATCGAGCCATCAGATCAACTCTGATCAATCCCCACCAGAGACGACATATGAAAGGGGAACATCTAAATTTGCTCTTTAAATGACAAAAGGAGCCATATGGGAGTTAGAGCTGATAAGCCTATCAAAATCTGTGCCTGAAAAGAAACTCCAAATCACCTCAGAAAGGGTGAGGTATGGTTCTACATTAATTCAATTAAGCATATGCATCAACCTAGGACAAATTAAGATCATCATATCATATCTGGTCTGCACATGTGCAACAAGCGCTACATCAGCGCACCTCTCCATCAAAACATTAGGCATACATACCCAGTAGAGTCAAATGCATACACATTGAACACAAACTCAATGAAAAAGTCTTCTACCTTTCGAGTAGGCATCGGGACAGTCCAATGATCAACCATTGCCCCTTCCAGCAGGGTAGGCACTGTTGCAAACTACCGATGTAAGTTATCATCAAGATAGGCATCGGAAGCACCCATTGAGGTAACTCAGCAACAGTGATATATCCCCATTAAAGGATCCTTCAGAAATGTACAGTGGCATCAACCAAGAGAGAATCTACCCCCTGATAGTATCGACAGATTGGGGAAACCATTGGTTGTAAAACCAAGATAACAGCAAAGGTTATCATAAAGAACATCATCCCTAGCAGATATATGGGAAAAATTTCAGTTTATCTTCATAAGACAAGCATCAACAACACCAATGGAAATCAGACCATTGGAGTCAACACCAACAAAGACATCAGCAGCACTGGTGAAAGTCAACCGTTGAGATCAGCCCCAACACAGGCACCGATAAAGGTAATGCGATGCGATGCAATTTGCGATGCGATACGATATATGATACAATTTGTGATGTGATGTGATTTGCAACGCGATGCGATGCGATTTGCGAAAACATGTTAACATTCATTGCATTGCGATTTGCATCATTAATATCTTGCCATATTTCAAGTGTCTAGCAGTCTTAATCCTGTTCATTCCATTGCATTATATAAACATGATAAAAAGGGGCATCTGTAAACACTCAAAATTTTTCTTGCCCCAATATTAACACTGTAGGAGGGAAAAATTATCAATCAAGCCAACCCCGGTCCCGACACCAGACATCCAATTCAATGCCAGTCCTTCAGCCTAAATTCGATCCCCAATGTCGATAAACCTAAATCTGATACCCAATGTCGGTCAACTACAGTAAAAATTGATCACCGATATCGGTACTCCAGCCAACTCTGATAGTCAATCAGACCGTTTATCTAGCTCTGATAGTCAATCGAACTGTCAATCCAGCTCCAATAGTCAATCGGACCGTTAATCCAGCTCTGATAGTTAATTGGACCTTCTATCCAGCTCCGATCGTCAATCGAACCGTCAGATCATCCCTTATCTCAATATTAGGACATCAGCTAAAACCCGATCACTAATATTGGGACAACCACAGCACCGATCAACCATATCGGGATGTCAACGCAGCCCCGACAGTAACCCGGGAAATACAGGTCAGCCCCGACATCAGTCTGGGAAGTCAGGACGACTTTTGACATAAACTTGAAGCATCACAACACTTCCAAAAGAAAACCTGGAATGACCACGTCAATCACAGAGGCAACATTGGGGACAAACGGACTCGAATGGGATCCAAGTCTTGAAAATAGCTCCCGGAAGTCAACTAGAGGCCATGCCGACACCAAGGGCAATCCCGAGAGGGGCAAAATGGTCATTTTATCAACTCTCAGCTGATTCAGTAAAACTCAAGCTGAATTAATGCCGCCAAGGTTAGAAAAAACCACAACAGTGATCCCGGGTGAAAATAGCACCAGACGGCTCGACGGACAAACTGTGGGGAAACAAAGACCCGATCATGAACCCACCTTTGGGGACTTAAAATGGGTTAAAACCAATGTCATTCTGACACTCTCAGTGAGGGCTTTCCAGAAAGCTATAGCAGGCCTCAAACGGACGCTCCGATCAAAAGTTATGAAGATGCGGACCTGACATCGCATTGTCCGGCGTGCACGTACTTTGAGACGATGAAGCCAGGTATGTGGGCCCCACCTTGGGGAGCCGCACCTCTACCTATAGCAGCAGCAAGTAGAGCTAAGGCTCTCTTGTCTATAAATAGAGGTGCATCCCCCTTCATTTTTAATAATTCCGAAACACAGCGAAGCTCTAGTAGTTTGATTTTCTGACTTTTACACCTCTTCCAAACCTAAATATTTTCACTCCAACATGTAGACATACCCATATACTACAACATATCAAAAAATAACCAATAGATTTGGACGTATAAAGCCTACGATTTGGCAAAAAGCCTGTATTGCAGTCCATTCTTCAAAAGCAACCTGGTGTCCCTTAGATCACTATCTAGTGGGAACGAGAAGGGTCACGCGCAGCTAGGATTTACTGATGAATCCTTGGTTCCATTGTGACGTGAGGATGTATATATATCTGTTTCTGTACAAATTTGAACTGTGCAGGTTTATGGGCTACTCATATGTGAGCCTAGGAATCATGGGATTCACGATCAAATCGATTGGGATCTGATTCCCATGATGGACAAACTCCAATTTACAGATGTACCCTGCCAGTTTTTTTATAACATGTACATGCACAAACCTTAAAATGGTTATCCGAATTTAAGGTTTCAAAATAATGAAAAATGTCAATTGTTGTGTCAGCGTCCCTCCGATGGTTTTCATACCCATGAGGAGACCGACAATTGTATATTCTTGTGGTCGAGGATGCTTCGCAGCCCAACAAATCAACATTCACATGCAGCCTTAAGGCTATCAAGATAAAATTAAAAGTAGTGATACGCTTCAACTCCTATGTCAGCGTAAGGGCTTGATCAACCAGCTTTTAAAACAACATTTTCAATTCAAATTAAAAGAAAAGCTTTTTTAAGAAAATCAAAATTAAATGCTTTTTCAAATCAAATCAAACCCTTCGTATATAGACTCAACGAAGTCTGTCAAAGCTTTCAATCAATCAAATCAAAAGGCCCAATTTTCAAACAGCATTCACTCACGCATTCACAGTTTTAAGGGAAATATTAAAAAGATGCGGTACCGTGTTTGCACGGGAGTTGTGCGGTACCTAACACCTTCCCCACACTTAACCAAGCCCCCGAACTCAAAACTCTGATTTAAAAGATCAAGTTTAGACAGTGTCTAGCAATTGGGCCTCTTTTCAAATCAAACTCGGTTGAGTTGGTACAACTATTTTTCAATCTACCAACTGGCGACTCTAAACATTCAAATCGTTGACATAAACACATGTTGGCCTCTTTCCTAAAAAACCCTTCAAAACCTTTTTCCAAAATAAAAAGAATAAGGGTAGAGAGAACTTAGGAAGATCGATTCGAGAAAACCCGGGTTACGAACCGACCCGCGGGGTTCTTAAATTTTCCAATGTCGACACATGTAATACCAATATTAATCTAGCAGATGATATCAATTCACTAATTTAATCTTGCAGAAATCAAATTAGTAGATTGAATAATATACAAGAAGTTAATGTAGATTATAAGGATAAATCTCATGCAAGAAGGAATAAATAAAGTAAACTTGATCAAACCGTTAATTATGAATAAGGTTCAACATCCCTTCAGAACTGAATTGAAAGTATTAGTCCATGTCTTCAATGTTGTAGATGATTAAATGGTAGAATATGATTGAATGATAGAATACCTTGACTATTACATCTATTTATAGTGCTATACAAAGTCCTAAATCCTATAAGAACTAGAAATTCGAATCCTAAAAGGAATTACAATTCATAATTAGTTTCTATAAAGAAATAGAATCTAGTAAGGAAATAAAATCTCAGTCCGAAGCAATCCTAGTTCTAATGGCAATATCAATCCAAATCCATGTAGAAAGATGCCAAAATCTGCTTTTTGAAACTTTCCAAAAATCCAAGATTTCCAAAAAAAAATTTCTCTTCAAATCAACTTGTTTCCATCCTTTTAGCTTTAATTCACCTTAAAACACTAAAAAACTTATTAAGCTCATATACACATGAAACATGCATTAAAACCAAATGTAAAGGAATAAAAAATCATGAATATTGTGTACTTATCAAATTTCCCCACACTTAGTCTTTTACACGTCCTCGTGTAAACCAAAAGTTTGATTTCCAAATAAAACTCTACTCAACCATAATGTCTAAAGAATTCAAGATCAAATCATGATTATCAACACTAAACCCACAAAATATAATCAATGTTTCATCAATCAACTCAAGATAACCACCTTGCCACTTCACCAATGAATTTCATTAAGTCAAATTGTATCCACATAAGCACTCTTCTATTATTCACACACTTACTCAACTTAGTTACCATGGAGCAAAAACCGTGCACACCACTCAAAAAATCAAAACATATTTTTCTTGCTTTATTTTTTTTACCAGAACCCTTTCATTTTCCTCTTTGTTTCCGGTGAATGCATTTTATGCTCCGTTTCACCTTCCTCAATCATTTTTTTGTAAGTGAGTGCATTTTATGCTCCGTTTCACCTTCCTCAATCATTCTTTTGATTTTTAACTTTTTTAATTTTTTTTCACATCGTCCTGCAAAAAGCATAAGCAGTTTAATAGTTCTAAAGTATGAGATTAGTGCACATAGACAACTCCACAGATAACTAAGCCAAATGAGCATATATCACATGTTCAAATACTCATGTGACACAAATTCAATTAAAATCAATTAACTATGGATCATGACTTAGTTTTTCTCAATCATTAACCAATTAAGCATCAAACAGATTTTGAAATTTAGCATTGATATTCAATTTTTGACTTTAACCTTAGAACACATAGGTAAATAGAATTATGAAACTCAAATTTTTCAAAAGGCATCAAATTTTCAAATTTCCAATCAAAATCGAATCAATATCCCGAAATAAAATAATAATTAAAAGAAAACCTAAATCTCCTCCCCCACACTCAAACCTTACATTGTCCCCAATGTAAGAAAATCATGCAAATAAGAAAATAGTACAACTAACAAATTTAAAAGAAGAGGGATAGAAAGATCAAATCTGAATTCTTGGGTTGCCTCCCAAGCAGCTGCCCATGTTTATTGCCATTGGCTTGACATCTTCCCTCTCATTCTATATAATTAAACTTGTGAACTTCAAGTAGACTGGTAACAGTTTCATCTCTAAATTAGGAACATTTTGTACTTCATGATCTTGCTCCTTTCCAGCCATCAAATCCTCCTTGTATAATTGTATTCAATCAAAAGATTTTTGCACTAAATAGTCCACAACATCAGTAGCAAAAATAAAATTAATATTACCAAGATACCTTTTAGCTTCATGAATGTCGAACTGTACATTTGCTTCATCCAATTCCATGGTGAAGGTCCCATGGTGTTTATCATTTAGTGGCTTCGCTTTTTGCACCGATGAAGTTGCACCATCCATATCCTCCTTGTGAAAATCTACAGAAATTATCAACTCGTCCTCTTGTTTCTCCTCATCAAACTCCATGTTCATTTCATTGGCACACATAACACTACTGCCCGTTTTTGAAGAAAGCATTGTCTCCTCTCGCTCCTCATCTTCACATCCCAAGGTAATTGCACTTACGTTCTCAATAGTTTGAGAGGGTGACCTCCCTAAGCCTTGAGATTCCAACCTCCCTACCGTGGCTGCATGCTGACCCACTTAGTTTATCAATTCTTGAACAGAAGTCCTTGTATCCTGCTGGAACTGCTGTGTCTGACTCATGAATGCTTTGAACATATCCTCAAGAGATGGTCCAGAATTGGTAAGTACTTCTTTGGTGTGTGGTACTGAGGTTAAGTTTGCTGAAAATCTTGCTGCATACTTTCCTCATAACTCAAGTTGGAATGATCTTTCCATCTTGGATTGTACGTGTCAAGATAAGGATCATAGTGATATGGATTTTGTCCTGAGAATGTCCCCACATCATTGACTTGATGAACAATTACATCCTCTTGCATCATTTGACAATCATTTATCTCATGCCCTGATTTCGATCAAATTTCACATACTTTTGCAACTTGCATATTCCCTGCAGCCATTTGTTGAATCAAAGCAGTTAAATCAAAAATCTGCTGCTCTAAGTCTCTCGTGCTTACCCCATTTACCCTTTGTGGTGCATGAGTCATCCTAGTACCATACTGCTGTGAGTTGGCTGCCATGGTTGCAATTAAGTTCTTTGCAGTATTTAGAGTTTTGTCTACTAGTGGTCCTCCACTTGCTGCATCAATCATGTGATAGTAGTGTGCATACAAGCCAATCATGTATGATGATAAAGCACATACTTTGTAAACAATCTTATTTATTTATTAATAAAATATTTATTTATTAAAGGCATTTAATTATCTACATGGTGCTGTTTTTATAATATGTAAATAACCCATAGTTTTGAGCAATGCTTTTAGAATCATGATGTTGATCATGCTAATGAGATCTAAATTCTTAGAAAGCTTTAAAACTAAAATAGTTCCCAATCGTGGGATTACTAAAAAGGGGATTAGTAAATCCGGATAGATTGGTACATATGTTGCTTGCTCATTGGATGAGGATGACTGATCTCATGGTCATTTGTGTGGAGACACTAAAGCAAGTATGTAGGTGCTTATTGGAGAATAAGTTCACTGAACGTGACTCGCTATGGAATACCTAATGGAGTTTTACTCGCCTGTCAATAGGAATTCCTAATGTGATAGTAGTACATATGATCCTTGGACTTGAGATCATCATAGTATCTTGTATGTAACAAATTATACTTTGACTAATTCCTTAAGGCCTTTTAAGGCATATATAGGGTATGCTTGGGTGTAATGAGTTACATATGGAGATAATGAATGATCAATAAAGAATCTACCACCTCTAGTAAAAGAGGAGATATGTCCTATGTGATTCGTTAAATGACAACCCAGGAATCCTTGGCCAAGGTTGAATGTAATTAGAAAGAGGTTTCTAATTTGCATTATTTGGAGTTGTGCATTTTCTAATCGAAATACATATGATTAAATAAATTAAGACTTGACAGTAAATCCATGTCTTATATTTAATTGGGACATTGTATGGTGGAAGGATTGAATTGTACGGTAACTATTAACTCACAGGTTCTTTTATGATTAATGTTGAAATCTATATTATCTGGAAAGTCGTTGATCGCTAGGGAGGCTTATCCCTATTGTAGAATAAATGTTATTTATTTAAATAGATTATTAGTTTAATTTGTTTATTTAAATAAGATTAGAATTGTTCTAATTGATTTATTCACAACCGGTTTAATATGGAGAACCTAAAGGGTCACACCATAAAAGGAAGAAGAATTATTTAAGAAGAAAATGGCATGATAGTAATAATGCATTAAGTATAATTAATTTAATCTATGATGATAGAATAAATTAAATAGCTTAATGTTTATTATTTAATATTTTAGAAATATTAAATATAAATTAATAAGAGGAGTCTTATTAATATTATTATTATTATTATTATTTTAATTCTAAAGGAGTTTAAGAATTAATATAATATCAGTACTCTCTCTCAATCCTAATAAAGATTAGGATATAAATTAATTAAAAGTATTTAATTAATTAATTAAATAAAACCCTATTCTAATTGGATTAGGAGGGTTAACCTAATATCTATATAAGAGAGTCTTATATCAGAAATAAGGGATGTGAAATTTTCCAAGAGTTGGGAGTACACATATTCTATAGAGATAGAAACAAGGGTTAAGCCAATAACCCATCTTCTTGAGTTCTTCATCTTCCTTGGTGGATCACCGTTAGAGGCCAAACATTTGGGTGGCTGACATTATTCTAGGGAAGGAGCCACTATCAGAGGAATCAAAGGAATCAAAGGAGTAGAACTTGTACCTGAGGAAGCTTAGATCTTCAAAGGTATAATTCCATGTTCTCTCTTTTCTGTTATTGATAACAAGCACAAAGCATGATCATGGTTATGGGTTTGTATAAATTTTGAAAACCTAGTTTTTACGCTTCCGCCCTATTTATGTGATTTGATTGCATGATTGCGTTACATACAAACCCAACAGTGGTATCAGAGCCTAACTTTGTGCTAATTATCAATTTTATAATTCCATGTATGAATTGATGTGAGAATTGGATCGTTTTTCTGGACAAAAATTATTTTCTGCAAGTTTCTGCGACGAACGGCGCAGCTGCGCAGCTGCCCAGTTCATTACTGGCGCAGCTGCGCCGGTCTGCAAAAACTGCTTCTTCCGTCTACCTGCGCAGCTGCGCCGGTACCTGGACAGACCCTGAAAATTGATTTTAATTAATTAAGTAAACTGTTTATTTAATTGATAAAGTTTTAAAATAAAGAAGTTTATTTTATCTGAAATATGATTTCAGAATGCTAAAATTAAAGGAGTTTAATTTGGATTTATTTTTGATTAAAATAAAAGAGTTTATTTTGTTTCAAAAATAAAATTTAGCAAAACTTTTGTCCAGTAAATAACATCGATCCATATATGGAATAACATTGTTATTCATGAGATGAATGGATATTTATTGATGCATATGTTGATGTGTATGATAATAAATGGGATTGATTATGGACAATGACCAATGTGATTGGATTTTATTTTGGATGAATGCTTGAATGTATGGGTTTTACTAAATGGGGTCTGCGTACCTCGTCTTCTCTAGTTTTATTCTCGATGTAAATTCTATCTCCTTTCTATGTACTTCCCCTTGACTGCTGATCAAGGTTTCTATTTAATTTTAAATAGTTAATGTAATAAAGATAGTTAGAATTATTTTGAAGAAATTGGAGACCAAGGAGCAAGGAACGCATGAAGACCCGTTTGTATGGAGCCCGGGTTTAAATGTAATAGTTACATTTAAAATTTAAATTCTTGCACTCCTAGGTTTTACCTTTTGGTTCACTTGGTGGCTCTAGTGAACCAAACTAGAATAAAAGTCCATAATCAATCCGGGTAGAATATAGTATTCTATATTGCATGCTAAATATTATATATATTATATTTTATACAAACATGCTTCGCATGTTTAATAAAATGACGCGTATTTTATATATATATGTGCATGCGCGCTTAAAAAGATGAGACAAATAATAACAAACCCCTCAAAGAAATAATATTAAGTCTGAAGCGTTCAAATGATATTTGGAATATCGAACGTCGCCTTCTAGCATGATTAGTTAATAGAGTATTAAATATTTAATATGAGTTTGTTGTGCTATCCACAAGGCGAGTATTGAATATTTAAGATGTTAATTAATCACATTTGATGCTTATCAAGAAAATTGAACGATCTAGTCTTGTTGTGCTATCCACAAGGACGAAAATTTTTCTTTTTTGAATTTATGGAAGTGCTAGGCTGGACTTAACTTAAATCATTTTAGTTCGGATGTGCACACACATGACCATTATGATTTAAGAGGCAAAATAAAAGGAGTTACATGGTGATGTAATTGACAAGAGTTGTCTACCTATTTATTTGTATATCGCTTGTTGTGCTATCCACAAGGTTATATACATTTGAAATGGGATCCTTAATCTCACTAGCAAATCTTTAATTAGATGTTGCCGAACTATATGAGTGAGGGTAATATAGTTTGATAAAAATAGTGGGAGATACCAATTTAAAATAAAGACCTAAATTTATTTTGGTATGCAAAGTTAATAAAATGAATGTTTGCTAAAATGTTGTCTTTTCACATGCAGAATTTTAAAAATGTCAAAATCACTAATCTCACTACGAAGCATACTTGATGCAAATAAGCTTACCGGCCCGAATTATGAGGACTGGCTAAGAAATCTGAGAATTGTTCTCACTGCTGAAAAGATTTCTTATGTCCTATAAATTCCACTATCCCTGAATCTGTTTCAGAAACAGCCTCTGAGGAAGAGATTGCCACTTTCAAAAAGTGGCAAGATGATGCATCTGTGGCTCAATGCATCATGCTCGCATCCATGAATAACGAGCTTCAGCGTCAGCACGAAAAAATGGATGCTCCTGCTATGCTGCTTCACCTCAAGGAGTTGTATGGTGAACAGAGTAGGACTGCTAGATATGAGATATCTAAGGAGCTCTTCCGATCTCGAATGACCGAGGGCACTACCGTCGAGACTCATGTTCTGAAGGTAATCAATTTGATTGAACGCCTTGGACAGCTTGGGTTCGTCATGGATGGGGAGTTGAGTCAAGACTTGGTCTTGCAGTCACTCCCTGAGACCTTCTCGCAGTTTGTGGTTAATTTTCACATGAATAAGCTAGATGTCAGTTTACCTGAGCTGCTTAACATGCTGAAAACTGCAGAAGGTAACTTCTCATCCAAGAAGAACCATGTCTTGATGGTGGATTCTTCCAATAAAAGGAAGAGGCCCAAGGTGTCTTCTGAAAAGAAGAAATCTAAGAAGGCTAAGGGAAAAGGGAAAGAAAAGGAGCAAAAGAAACCTGAACCAGCTAAAGGAATGTGCTTTCATTGCAATGAGCCGGGACATTGGAAGAGGAACTGCAAGAAGTTTCTAGCAGAGAAGAAGCTTGGAGAAGCTTCGACTTCCAATCAAGGTTTGTTTATGATTGAAATTAATTTTTCTGAAAGTCATAATTCTACTTGGGTATTGGATACCGGCTGTGGTTCTCACATATGTAATACTGTGTAGGGACTGGTCAGAAGTAGAAAGCTGAACAATGATGAGGTGATCCTACGAGTGGGAAATGGAGCAAAAGTTGCTGCATTAGCTGTAGGAACTTATTGTTTAGCAATGCCTTCGGGCAAATCCATTTATCTTAATAATTGTTATTATGTTCTGAATATTATTAAAAACATTATTTCAATTTCTGTATTGGATATGGAAGGTTTTGACGTTATTATAAAGAACAATGGTTGTTCTATTTATAAAGACGATGTTTTATATGGTATTGAAAATTTGCAAAATGGACTTTATACACTTGACTTACAAGAAAATATATTTCAAATTGAACAAACTAAGAAAAGGAAAAGAGATGATATTAATTATACCTACATGTGGCACTGTAGACTCGGTCATATAATGAAACAAGATTATCCAAGTTGCATAAAGATGGACTCCTCGAGCTATCCGATTATGAATCATATCCAACTTGTGAATCTTGTCTCATGGGTAAAATGACTAAATCTCCTTTTAGTGGAAAAGGAGAGAGAGTTACAGAGTTGTTGGCATTGATTCACACAGACGTTTGTGGACCTATGACAACAAGTGCACGGGGTGGGTATTCTTATTTTATTACTTTCACTGATGATCACTCAAGATTTGGATATGTGTATTTAATGAAATACAAATCAGAATCATTTGAAAAGTTCAAAGAGTTCAGAAGTGAAGTAGAGAAACAAACGGGCAAAAGTATTAAGATACTTCGATCAGATCGAGGTGGAGAATACTTAAGCAGTGAGTTTCTCAATTGTCTCAGAGAAAATGGTATAATCTCACAATGGACTCCTCCAGGTACACCACAGTTAAATGGAGTATCTGAAAGGAGAAATCGAACACTGTTGGACATGGTTCGATCCATGATGAGTTTTACCGACCTTCCAATTTCCTTCTGGGGATATGCCCTAGAAACGGCTGCATACCTACTTAACAAGGTACCTACCAAATCCGCCCCAAAGACTCCATATGAGATGTGGAAAGGGAGGAAACCAAATCTTAAGCATGTTAAGACTTGGGGCTGTCCAGCTTATGTCAAAAAGTTTGAAAATGATAAGCTACAGACTAAATCCGATAAGTGTACCCTAAAGAAATCGTAGGGTATTATTTCTATCATCCAACTGATCAAAAGGTGTTTGTTGCGAAACATGCTACCTTCTTGGAGAAAGAGTTTATCCATGAAGGGGTCAGTGGGAGTAAGATATATCTTGAAGAAGTTCAAGAACCACAAGTTACCACGGACCAAAGTCAGGTACCTAACCAAGTAGAAGAACCTACTGTACCACACCATGTTCGTAAATCTGGAAGAGTGCCGAAGATACCTGAGAGGTATGGATTCGTTATAAAGGATGACGATGAGGTACACATCATGAATGATGATGATCCATTGAATTACGAACAGGCTATGAGTAATAAAGACTCAGGGAAATGGCTTGAAGCCATGAAATCTGAAATGGACTCCATGTATGAAAACAAAGTATGGTCTTTGGTTTCACCACCTGAAGGTATTAAACCTATTGGGTGTAAATGGGTTTTTAAGAAAAAGACTGGAGCAGACGGAAAGGTAGAGACCTATAAGGCCCGACTGGTTGCAAAAGGTTTCAAACAAAGACAAGGAGTTGACTATGATGAAACCTTCTCACCAGTAGCCATGCTCAAGTCCATTCGGATTTTGCTTGCGATTGCAGCTTACAACGACTATGAGATCTGGCAGATGGACGTGAAAACGGCCTTCCTCAATGGGAAACTTGAGGAGGATGTGTATATGACACAGCCAGAGGGATTTATTTCAAAAGTTGGAACAAATCAAGTCTGTAAGCTACAACGATCCATTTATGGGTTGAAGCAAGCTTCTCGTAGATGGAACATTCGTTTTGATGAGACAATCAAAGAGTTTGATTTTATCAAAAACAAGGATGAACTATGTGTATACAAGAAGGTTAGTGGGAGCGCAGTATCATTCCTTGTATTATATGTTGATGATATATTACTGATAGGGAATGACATTCCTATGTTACAATCCATTAAAATCTGGTTATCTAAAAACTTCTCCATGAAGGACTTGGGTGAAGCATCCTATATTTTGGGGATAAAGATCTATAGAGATAGATCTAAAAGGATGCTCGGCTTATCCCAAGGAACGTACATTGATACAATGCTAAAGAGGTTTAGCATGGAAGATTCCAAAAGAGGTCTCATGCCGATGAGCCATGGAATACATCTCTCCAAGAAACAGGCCCCAAAGACACCTGAGGAGAGAGACCGTATGAGTAAGATCCCTTATGCTTCTACAATAGGATCTATCATGTACGGTATGATATGTACTAGACCGGATGTTGCTCACGCACTTAGTGTAACAAGCAGATACCAGTCGAATCCAGGAGAAGAGCACTGGAAGGTAGTGAAAAATATCCTAAAGTACTTGAGAAGGACTAAAGATATTTTTCTTGTCTACGGTGGGTCTGAATTAAAACTCGAGGGATTCACGGACTCAAGTTTTCAAACAGACCAAGATGACAGTAAATCTATTTCAGGGTATGTGTTTACCTTGAACGGAGGTGCAGTGAGTTGGAAGAGTTCCAAGCAGCAAACGGTTGCTGATTCAGTGACAGAGGCAGAGTATATAGCTGCAAGTGAAGCTGCAAAGGAAGCTGTTTGGATGAAGAAGTTCATAACTGAACTTGGTGTGGTTCCTAGCATTGGAGAAGCAGTTCCCGTATACTGTGACAACACCGGAGCGGTTGCACAGGCTAAGGAACCCAGGTCTCATCAGAAATCTAAACACGTGTTGCGGCGATTTCACTTGATCAGGGAGATCATTGAAAGAGGAGACGTCACCTTGGAGCGTGTAGACTCTCAAGACAACATTGCAGATCCATTTACTAAAGCTTTAACACAACAACAGTTTGATCGTCACTTATAGAAGTTGGGTATGAGATACCGTGGCGATTGGCTTTAGTGCAAGTGGGAGATTGATAGTAGTGTGCATACAAGCCAATCATGTATGATGATAAAGCACATACTTTGTAAACAATCTTATTTATTTATTAATAAAATATTTATTTATTAAAGGCATTTAATTATCTACATGGTGTTGTTTTTATAATATGTAAATAACCCATAGTTTTAAGCAATGCTTTTAGAATCATGATGTTGATCATGCTAATGAGATCTAAATTCTTAGAAAGCTTTAAAACTAAAATAGTTCCCAATCGTGGGATTACTAAAAAGGGGATTAGTAAATCCAGATAGATTGGTACATATGTTGCTTGCTCATTGGATGAGGATGACTGATCTCATGGTCATTTGTGTGGAGACACTAAAGCAAGTATGTAGGTGCTTATTGGAGAATAAGTTCACTGAACGTGACTCGCTATGGAATACCTAATGGAGTTTTACTCGCCTGTCAATAGGAATTCCTAATGTGATAGTAGTACATATGATCCTTGGACTTGAGATCATCATAGTATCTTGTATGTAACAAATTATACTTTGACTAATTCCTTAAGGCCTTTTAAGGCATATATAGGGTATGCTTGGGTGTAATGAGTTACATATGGAGATAATGAATGATCAATAAAGAATCTACCACCTCTAGTAAAAGAGGAGATATGTCCTATGTGGTTCGTTAAATGACAACCCAGGAATCCTTGGCCAAGGTAGAATGTAATTAGAAAGAGGTTTCTAATTTGCATTATTTGGAGTTGTGCATTTTCTAATCGAAATACATATGATTAAATAAATTAAGACTTGACAGTAAATCCATGTCTTATATTTAATTGGGACATTGTATGGTGGAAGGATTGAATTGTACGGTAACTATTAACTCACAGGTTCTTTTATGATTAATGTTGAAATCTATATTATCTGGAAAGTCGTTGATCGCTAGGGAGGCTTATCCCTATTGTAGAATAAATGTTATTTATTTAAATAGATTATTAGTTTAATTTGTTTATTTAAATAAGATTAGAATTGTTCTAATTGATTTATTCACAACCGGTTTAATATGGAGAACCTAAAGGGTCACACCATAAAAGGAAGAAGAATTATTTAAGAAGAAAATGGCATGATAGTAATAATGCATTAAGTATAATTAATTTAATCTATGATGATAGAATAAATTAAATAGCTTAATGTTTATTATTTAATATTTTAGAAATATTAAATATAAATTAATAAGAGGAGTCTTATTAATATTATTATTATTATTATTATTTTAATTCTAAAGGAGTTTAAGAATTAATATAATATCAGTACTCTCTCTCAATCCTAATAAAGATTAGGATATAAATTAATTAAAAGTATTTAATTAATTAATTAAATAAAACCCTATTCTAATTGGATTAGGAGGGTTAACCTAATATCTATATAAGAGAGTCTTATATCAGAAATAAGGGATGTGAAATTTTCCAAGAGTTGGGAGTACACATATTCTATAGAGATAGAAACAAGGGTTAAGCCAATAACCCATCTTCTTGAGTTCTTCATCTTCCTTGGTGGATCACCGTTAGAGGCCAAACATTTGGGTGGCTGACATTATTCTAGGGAAGGAGCCACTATCAGAGGAATCAAAGGAATCAAAGGAGTAGAACTTGTACCTGAGGAAGCTTAGATCTTCAAAGGTATAATTCCATGTTCTCTCTTTTCTGTTATTGATAACAAGCACAAAGCATGATCATGGTTATGGGTTTGTATAAATTTTGAAAACCTAGTTTTTACGCTTCCGCCCTATTTATGTTATTTGATTGCATGATTGCGTTACATACAAACCCAACATCATGCTTTTGTCCATTGGTTGCAACCCCTCATAAAAGCACTGGATCAAGTGATGGTCATCAATTCAGTGAGGTGGACAACTGAAACACAACTTCTTGAACTTTTTCCCAATATTCGTATGGAGTTTCTCCATTGAACTGTCTGATTCCACATATCTCCTTCCATGTATCGGCAACTCTTGATGCAGGGAAATACCTCTCCAAGAATAACCTTTGCATATCCTTCCATAATCGTATTGATTTTGAAGGAAGATAGTATAACCAGTCTTTAGCCAAATCTGCTAATAAGAACGGAAAAAGTCTAAGCTTGATCTGCTCCTCTGTCACTCCTTGTGATTTCATCGTGGAACATACCACATGGAACTCTTTTAGTTGCTTACATATATTTTCACCTGTAAGACCACGAAAAATAGGCAAAAGACGAATTAGTCCATAGTTAAGTTCAAAAGCAACATCTAAAGTAGGATATTCAATACACAAAGATGGTTGATCAAGATCAGGAGTAGCCAGTTCTTTTAAAGTCCGGTTGTTGTTTGGCACCGCCAGCTTTTCCTTTTCAAGTGTTGGAACAAGAGCTTCTTTTGTATCCGCAGTTTTCTCTATCTCTTGATCAAAATTTAAATCAATAGAGTGAGAGGATTGAGTCATAAAACAAAAAGAAAATAATAAAAATAAATGAAAACAAAGAATAAACAAAAACAAATAACACTCCTCGGCAACGGTGCCAAAATTTTGGAGTTGTCGTTTAGACTCCTAAATTAACCTCACTTTCACTTTACAAATTCAAACAATTAGCACATTAGTAAGCAAGGATCGATCCCACAGAGAATGATTTGTTTTATATTTATTCAATTATTTCCAATAAGAAGGGGGTTTTGAATTGATTAAACTAAATTAACAAGAATAAACTAATAAGAATTAACAATGAATAAAAAGTTTCAATTCTTCAGTTTAGTATCACCTTTTCACAATTATGGAGTAATCAGGTTTTATAGTATTTACCCTTCAATGAAACTATTAGCCTTACATAGCAACAAGCTCTGCTACCTGAAATTCTCCTTAGATCGTCACTGTATGAAACAAGCTCTTCACCAGATTCTAACTGTAATACAACTTAGAACAAGCTATCTAGATTTAATATAACAAAAGCATTAAGAAATAGAGAATTAGGCTAATCCAAGAAATAAGCTCGATTTGTTTAACTTGTTTTCTGATAACCTTAGCAATACACAAAAGCTTGTCCACAATTAGTATTATTAATTTGCTAATTGTGATGAAGACAGATATCAATTACACGTAATACCAATCTTAATCTAGCAGATGATATCAATTCACTAATTTAATCTTGCAGGAACCAAATTAGTAGATTGAATAACATACAAGAAGTTAAAGTAGATTATCAAAATAAATCTCATGCAAGAAGGAATAAATAAAGTAAACTTGATCAAACCGTTAATTATGAATAAGGTTCAACATCCCTTCAGAACTGAATTGAAAGTATTAGTCCATGTCTTTAATGTTGTAGATGATTAAACGGTAGAATATGATTGAATGATAGAATACCTTGACTATTACATCTATTTATAGTGCTAGATAAAGTCTTAAATCCTATAAGAACTAGAAATCCAAATCTTAAAAGGAATTACAATTCATAATTAGTTTCTATAAAGAAATAAAATCTAATAAGGAAATAAAATTTCAGTCTAAAACAATCCTAATTCTAATGGCAATATCAATCCAAATCCATGTAGAAAGATGCCAAAATCTGCTTTTAGAAACTTTCCAAAAATCCAAGATTTCCAAATTTTCTTTTTCTTTTCAATTAAGCTCCAAATCAACTTGTTTCCATCCTTTTAGCTTTAATTCACCTAAAAACACTAAACAACGTATTAAGCTCATATACACATGAAACATGCAATAAAACTAAATGTAAAGGAATAAAAAATCATGAATATTGTGTACTTATCAGCAGCCAAATGTCAATAACAACCCTTTACCTCAGCATAATGCAGAAGGAGTCAACATGATCAGTGCAGGAGGTAGGGAAAACTGTAAGTACCTGAGGAAGCTGGGGGGAAACACCCTCTGCGAATGACTCTGCAATATGGGGATACCCCAAAGAGAAGTATGTGGTGGAGCAAGACTTGGCCTCAATTTAGGCGCGAGTTAATCAGTTGGCAGATCTGATCGTATACCAACATCAGTTGACCCGAAAGCTAATAGAATAAGTCCTACCAAGGCCAACGACACCATATCCATCCAAGATGTCTCAATCTCAAGGAGGGATTGGATTCACAGCTAGGAGCAGAACAAATGGACAGAAAAGATGGCTAGGGAAGCTAGAATTCAGCACCGACGAGAATTTGCAGCCAAACGAAAATTCACCCCTTTGGGGCAGTCCAGAGAAGAAATTCTGTTCACCTTGATTGATGAAGGAAAGATCACAGAATTTCTACCACCCCCGGATCCGCGATCAAAGTGTTTCGATCCTTCTAGGCCCTTCCTCTATCATTCGAATGCCCCTGGACATGCCACTGAGGAATGTTGGGCCCTGCGACACTTAATTCAGAATCTAATCGAATCTAGAGAGCTAGAACTAACGAGTAAAACTGAGATCGTCCCTGAGGAAGAGATAATATACCCTCGAGGGGCAAGGAATTTGGAGCGAATGGTAGCTGTTATCCTTTGCATAGAAGGAGCGTCTGGCTGACCTATAACCATAAAAAGATTATCTGGGCAGGGAAACAAGACTACTCTGGAGATACCGACACCAAAACCACTGATGTTGGCTCCTTGGCCTCAAATCCCAATTCTTAGTCTGGAGAAGGTACCATGGAATTATGGAGAGGGCATAAAATTGGCACCTGATTGTACCGCTATTGTACCTAAGGAGAATCTACTTTACCTCCCAGGGCATTTATTGAAACCAGCAACAAAGATGTTGGGGAAGGTATCAACGGGAAAGGTCACTGAATTCCTTTATAAGATGAGGCACAATGAAGCAAGAACGGTGAAGCAGCTGGAAGCTGAACCACATCAAATCTCTATTCTGGATTTAGTACTGGCTTCTGACGACCATCATCAAATTCTAATCCAAGTATTAGAGGAGGCACACTTGCCAAAAACCATTGATACTGAAAATTTTTGGCACTTGATCAGTCATGTATTGAACAGTAATGTGATATCATTCACCGATGATGATATACCAGTTGATGGAACTGGGCATCGCAGACCATTGCATATCACTATCGTATCATCTGGATACGTAGTAGGAGGCATACTTATCGATGATGGATCATCCTTGAACATCTATCCACAAGATACTCTGGATAGGATGAAGATCAACCCGAATTGGATTCAGGAAAACCATGTAGTGGTACGAGCATTCGACGGATCAAGAAGGGATACAGTTGGGGAAATTGAACTTCCTGTAGAGATTGGCCCGTTCACCTTCAATATACCTTTCCAAATCCTGAAAATCACTACCGGATATAATTTGTTGCTGGGATGACCGTGGATCCATATGGATGGTGTCGTCCCTTCTACTCTTCATCAGCAATTAAATTACATTGTCAACGATAATTTAGTCACCTTCAGTGCAGAATTTGATTATCCTATCCATAATCTGGGAGATATGCCCTTGATCAGCTTGAATGAGGGTAATTGAGCCCGCCAGTTTTCAAGCCTTCGAAGTAAGCAATCCACGATACCACTATGTGGGTGTGCCAGTATTAACTCCACGAATATCTCCAGAAGTAATGGCAATTGGCCAAGAGATGCTTTCTAGAGGACATCGACTAGGGCAAGGATTGGGTAGAAAAGGACAGGGAATCAAGAACCCAATCCATATACCCACACATACTGAACGTCGACTCAAACCTCGACTGGAGCAACACCTTATTCATTAGTCTATGGTATGGAGGCCATACTTCCTGTCGAAGTGGAGATGGAATAGCTAAGAGTGATGCTAGATTCCCAGATAGAGGAGAGCCAATGGATACAAGATCGATACGATCAGTTATCCCTGAAAGATGAAAGGAGGGTTGCTGATATCTTTCATGGCCAACTATATTAGCAGCGAATGTCCCGATCTTATAACAAGAAGGTGCAACCTCAAGAGTTTAAAGAGTATGATTTAGTACTAAAGAAGATCATTCCAGGCCAGGATGCAGCTAAAGGGAAATTTGCCCTAAATTGTGAAGGGCCTTTTGTTGTCAAAACAATTTTATCGGGCGGAGCCTTGAAATTGGAGGAGATGGACGGTGAAGAATTCCCACAACTGATCAATTCCGATTCTGTGAAACGGTATTATGTATGAGACCCCTTTTATTTTGAACTGGAATACTTTGTCTTGATAAAAAAAAGAGAAAAAAGAAAAAGAAAAAAAAGAAGAAAAAATATCAAGTCTGGTTTTCAAGTTTGAGCCTGAACTACGAAAGACCTGATCTCCCATCTGTGGGAGTACGTAGGCAGCCCTTTATGGTGCAGTCTAACCCTCGAAAAATAAACCAAACAAAAAATGAAAATCCCATCAAACCAAATAACACTTTTCAACTGTTCAGGCCAAGCCTGAACTACGAAGGACCTGATCTTTCATCTATGGGAGTACGTAGGCAACCAATTATGGTGAGGTCTAACCTTCAAAAAGAATCCAAACACTTTCACCTTATATCCCCAAATAATAACCTCCAAAATCCTAACCCATACAAAAACTGAAATATACCACAATCCCGCCAAATCGACAGCACATGTGGAGAGAACCTAACAACATCTCAGCATCACCCTGCTGAATATGGCGCAAGTATGACGAGACCAGTTCTACGTCAACATAATAAATCATGAAACGAGAATGGTAACAGTGTACAAGGCTAGACATGCAAAGACAAGGGATGTAACAATTGAGATTTTATATATTAAATGTTCATATTTATTGAGTGAATAAATATTTTATGTGATTTATTTATTGAGTTAAATAAATAAATTATGTGATTTTGTGGACTGATTTAATTAAGAGTAATATGTAATTTAATTGATGTGTATTGATTTTATAGTATAGTTCTAATTTAATTGAGATAATTAAATTAGTTGAATTATGTGATGAGCATGAATTATAATTAGTGAGTAATTATAATTATGTGGCAATTCTATGTGATTAATTGATGTTAGATTTTAATTAATTAAATAAGAATGTTAAAGATTTAATAAATTAAAGTGTGACATTAAAGTATGTGTTAAAATGATTTATAAAAATAAAGAAAAGAGTTTTTAAATGATTTTTAACCAAACAAGGCCCATACTTTTGTTTTAAAAGACTTTTGCCAAACAGGGTCCTTGCACTAGCTTTAAACCTAATTTAACCAAACAAACCTTAGCACTAAAATCTAATTTTTTTAATTAGGGTTTGCCAAACATAGCCTTGTGGCTTTTGAAATCCTTGTAACTGCTAATTTAATTATATTATTGAGTGTAGTTAGTATGAGTATTATATTATCAGTTTTATATTCATACGTTAGTTTTTCTAAGCCTAACTAAACTAAGAAAAGAGAAGAGAGATAAAGCAAAGAAATAACAGAGAAGAATTTGAGAAGAAGAGAAGGGAAGAAAAGAAAAGAAAGAAAAGAAGAACTTAAGGGAATCATCATCTTCTTCTTCAAACATCTAAGAAAAAAGGGTATTATTTCAATTCCCTTATATTTTTATATGTTTTTTTTATGTTATTCATGAGTATGAGTTCTCTGTTAAAGTAGTTTCTATAAAAATTGATGATGTTGGTGTAGATAGGTAGGAATTTTGTTTACAAATTGTTTGTAATTGAATTGTATGCCATAAACAAGTTTATAGAATTTAATTTGTTGTAAAAATGAGTTTTTATGAAAAACTTGTGTTCTTACAAAAATTTTATATTTTGGCTAGTTTTAGAATGAAAAATTGAGGATTTCTTATATGTTAATATGCCTATTTAGAGTTGTTATGATGCTATCTTCAATTTTGAAAGTATTGCATGTATTGTGAATGGTATTTGTTAAGAATTTGATTCACAGAGAATTGGTTTTTTTAAGTTGATGATGGGTTATTGTTTAAGTTGATC
This sequence comes from Panax stipuleanatus, assembly GCA_020205555.1. Taxonomy (NCBI): domain Eukaryota; kingdom Viridiplantae; phylum Streptophyta; class Magnoliopsida; order Apiales; family Araliaceae; genus Panax; species Panax stipuleanatus. The sequence continues at coordinate 47,307,408 of CM035118.1, read as the reverse complement.
ATGGGATATATTAATATGTTAAAAATTGGAGTTATTGCAATTGGAATTACATGAATTGATTGAAAAACGAATTCGTAATAGCAATTTTTGTCAAGAACGTTTGATATTGTAGTTTTCTTCAAAAATCATGAAAAACATGATTTTGATTATGTGTTGTAAGGATTTTATATGTTATAATCATGTTAAAGAGTCCAAAATATTGTTGTTATCAAGTTTCATGTTAATCATGTTGAGAAAAATTGAATTCGGTGTGAATTCGCGAACTGGCACTTCCACCAAAAGTGGGACCCACCCTAGCGGGGCTTATTGCCTTGATGGACCCTCCCCAGCGGGGCAACATGCTGCCTGGGGAAATGTGGTTTTGCTTGTTGAGTTTTCATGCCCCGTTTGTTTAGCTAACTTATTTATATGACTTGATAAGTGTAATAGGTAATAAGATAATATGCTTTTGATGTGTTTAAAATAGATTGAAGTTTTATATGAATTTGTTACATGTGTATGGGTGTATTACTTTCATAAGGTACACAACATGATTTAAAGCGTTATAAGCTTATGAAATGTATGTCGTGAATATAGACTCACGTATATGGCAAGTTAGCAACTTATGTTGTAAACAACGTTGTGAGTTGGACTTGAGTATGAAGTTCGACGGTTTAAACGTTGTAGTTGGGTACTAATAGATGTTTTAAACGTAATGTAATGTGTAGGGTAATTGTGGAAGTGATTGTAATTGTTAAAGTGTCGCTTGCGCTTGAGGCAAGTTCTCTACTCCTTATCTTTTACTTGAGCAAGTTCTTTAATCCTTATTCTTTTACGTTAAGCAAGTTTCTATTTCTAAACTTGTTATTTACTTTGTACAAACTTTCTAAACTATTCGTGTACGCTATGCAAGCTTTATCATTGTATCTTTTCATTGAGCAAGTTCTCTAACCCTTGCTCAATATATCATGAAAGTTCATTTCCATTTCTTAACTTGTTATGTATTGTACAAGTTATACTGTATCCCAATATTCATAAAGCATAAGTATTGAAGTGTTATTTTAAGTAGTGTGATCTTGACTTAGATGTTCAAGCAAGATCTACGTGATCTATCGAATGCTTTAAGTTATCTCTAAAGCATGCCTAGTTATCATAAAATCTATTGTTGTATCTTACATTGATTCATAATTCTTATATTATCGAACTGTTAAAGCATTGTGAGTCGATTCAACTACTCCTTAGTTGATGATAGTTGAAACTCCAAATTTCCTTTTAGTTATCCAAACCAAACTTTCTTTGTTGCGGACTTATATTCAAATACTGAGAATGAACAACCCTATTTATTAGGGGACATTTATGCGAAAGCGTTAAGATGGTTGTGCACAATACATGGTACAAAGGGCTGATCCCCCTGAGTGCGAGTTAAAGGTCCATAGTCTTAATGACTATTAAAGGTTTAAATAGAAATATTTATAACCTAGGACATAGTTCAAGGTCGTATGACCCTCAGATAAATTCTATATTCAAAATTTAAAGATGATGAAAGAATTATTATTCAATTCTTTATTTTGATGGAAGTAAAGTTATTCAAACTCTTTTGAAACTATTCACTTATGTCATATCATTGTTGTATTTTAAGTGAGCTTTTGTTTGCTCACTCTTGCATGTTTTATCACCCCTTGCAGTTGAAACCAACAATGTTGACGTACCGTCAACAAGTAAAGGAAAAGGAAAGATGAGCAAGTGAAGGCTTGTTGTTTCAAATTTCTATTGTAATAAGACTTAGTTGATGATGTTTTATTTTCACATTTATTTTGATTGATGTTAAGGTTTAGATAACCCTGGGATTTTATATTGGATAAGTTGTAATCCTTTTTCAAGGAAGATTTTATTTAAGCATTTATGAAGGTTGTAATTTACTTTGCAATTCTTTATTATTGGGTAGATGTATGTTTTAATTAGAAAGTGAACACCAAATCATGTGGAAACGAAGTACCCGAATTTGGGGGTGTCACATAGGAAGTGAACTGGACTTGTTTCTTTTTATATATACAACTGTTTAGAATACAAAAGTTGATTCTAACATGTGACAAAAGATAATAGCAAAGTCTGCATAGGAAAATGAAACAGGGCTATAAATTAGCGATAAGACGAATCAACATAGCCAAATATCCAGCCTTCTCTGCAGTTTGAGGAGCATCCCTGAGCTCACGCTCCAGTACATCGATGCTTCTTAGTAGCTCTACTGCCATGCGATAAACATCCTCATGACTCTGCACTACACCCTGAATGTGACCAATGAGTCTATCTGTAAAACTTTGGGCAGCATCTTTATCAACGAGGGTCTGGTCTCTGGCAACAAAAGATGCGTCTCTCTCAACAATAGCAGCATCCCGACCAGCTAAGTTGGTCAACATCATAGACCAAGCCTGATCCCTCTCAAAGGTCACCAGATGAAAATGTCTGTCCATCTCCTCCATGGAAACTGATGACAAACTCGGAACAATACTAACTAAAGAAGTTGTTAACTTCGCGAACAAAGCATCCTCAGTTGGAGATATAGGATCCTCCATAGGCTCCGCAACATCAGTGGACCAACCCTCATCATCAGATAAAGGCCCCTTATCTACCTGGTCCGCTGTATCTGGTGCTAAATCTAACTCTAGCCAAGTTGAATACTCTGCAGATCGGCCCGGATGGCAGTCTCTGAACTCCGCTGTCTGCCGATGAGAGAAAAATTCATAGATGCGAGCTAGATCAATCTCGGTAACTAAGCAGACGGGGAAGTGATAATCCTCAGTCCCCTCAAATGAATGGACCTCCTGATATTGATCAAACTGACCCATCACCGCTAGAGAATGATAGGTCGTCACGCGCCTCAAACTAGCTAACAGAAGGAAATCCTGGTCACCACATGGGTGGTGAAACTTAGAAAGGAGCAATAACCAGAGTACATGACTATCTCAAAAGGCTCCTCTATGGCACCCAAGAATATAGTCCAAGACGCCTCATCAATGCAGGAAGTCGGGCGGTAGTAGTATATCTGTGACATGCCATGTCCAAAGCAAAACCCATGATGAAGAAGCCTGTCGATCGGTCTAAGGTGGGTCATGAACCATATGTATAACAGAATGGGGCTACCTCTAAACTCCTGATCCCCAACAGTCCAGCAGAAGGATGTTGATATCAATGTCTCCGCCAAGATGAGAGGGAGTTTGGTGAAGTCATCTCTAAGAGCCCTGACAGCCATCAACATCCCAACATCTAGATGGTCAACATAAAATGGCATATATAGATATGATATGAAGCATATGACTAGGGCATCCACTCAGGCAGTGTGTCATCTCTCCTCCGAAATGGCAAAATCTCCATGATAAATGGCGAAGCTGTCCGCAGATGCAAAATGGCCTATCATAAAGTCCATAGAAATGATGTGGCTACCACCCACCTCTGCCAAAATGACTGCCCTCCTCAGTCTGGTAACCGTTATAAACTAGCGGCGCATATGGCCTAACGCCATCCGAGCACACTGCCCCTCCATCGATAACCCGGAGATGCCACCGTATTCCTCCAAAGTGGGAGTCAACTCATCAGAGCCAAACCAAAAGACTATGGCGCTCTGGAATCCAGTGGGTTAGCATCCTATCAACGAATCCCTCTAGAACCTGAAAGGATAACAGAGATATGGAGTGGCCCAGCATGCGACCGACTGCAATGCGGTCAGAATTTGACAAACGGTCATGCCAAACCCTCAAACTGGTAGCTATCCGACTAGGCGGAAGGTGATCCAAGCGAGCAACGACAGAGGAAGCCATCTGTAAAACTGTGTCAAAAAGACTATACAGGGGTCAATCGCTATCCAATCATTTAAATATATATGAAGCATGCATCATAACGAGTGCTAATATAGCATTTGCGATAAATAAATAGAAGACATCATACATAGATATCTACCAAATACATAATTTTTACATCACTGTCATCCCTGTGATATATGTTAAAACTAAGAAATAAAAAGTACAGGATATTGGGGCATAAATGCCCAATGACTAATAAGGAGGATGTAACTCAATGTCGAAATCCTCCAGAAAGGTGTTAGAATCATCAAACTGATCAACCCAGGGCAAGTCACCTTGGGTGGGCGTCTCCTGCATGTCTAAGCGATAAGGCATATCCTGCGGATCTGGGCGATAAAGTCTATCCTGCACATCTGGGCGATAAGTAAATGGATCACCTCTATCATGAGAACCACCAGTGCCTGAGGGTCCAGCCTCGTGATCTTGAGAAGCAAAAGTACTAGCTAATGAAGGGTCCCCGCCTCGATGACGATAGTACGTCGACATTTGCTCCAACTGATGTCTCAAATTATCTATCTGAGTCTGATGAGAAGGCTCTTGGAAGCATGATATCCAGTACATCATCATAAGAGACCCCGAAACCATATCTCCCAGAAATTGGGTAGCTGATGAATGGGTTTTATACCTACGAATCGGTATTTATTATAGCTTGAGTTTTGGTGTTTTTAAGTATTTTTATTATCATTTTACTCGGTTTTATACTTTTGTGTCAGGTAATGAATTGGATGCAAAAAGTAGCTAAAAAGATAGTTTTTCAGCCTTCATGAGGAGATCCCTCGCTGGGGCGGGTCCCAATGAACTAATCTACCCGTTAAAGTGGAAGCCTTGCAAAATTCATCAAGCCGAACAGCAGCCTGCCCCGCTGGGGTGGGGCTTTAATAAGGGATTCTCCCATTGGGGCGGGGAGGCGCTAGCATGGCTGGTTGTCTCCTTTGTCGAGTTGGACGCGGATACAAGAAGGAGGGAAGTTGAGGGCTGCATTTGTGGTGGTATATAAGGGATTTAATCAAGCTTATAGAGGGACCTAGCCACCTTGAAGCTCTAGCATTGGATCTTGACTTGGATAGAGAGTTGAGGCAGCAAGTGAACGTGAAGAACGCAAGATTGGAGCGGAGAGTGGTGATACAATTCTGGAATTTATCCTCTCTTTTTCTTTATATCTTGTAATCATAATATTTTCTATGATGAGGATTATGGGTTTTTATTCATTTGTTATGAACTAATTACTAATTTAAGCCTATGACTGATCTTTTATGTAATGGATGATTAAATATTCTTGAATTCAGTTTATGAAGGTTATTCTTGGATTATTTGCTATGTGTTAAGCTTAATTTATATAATTGCCTGATCAACAATTATTTGTTATCCCATATGAAATCGAGAGAGGACATATGGGATTAGAACTGGCCGTAGTGACATATGTTTGTGATTTCTGCGTAGTTGGAATTCATAATTTACGTATAGGATAGAGATATCTATGCGTCATATGTAATCTATTAAGAACTTAATTTTAAACCTTATTTAATTGTAATTCACATAGAGATATAGTGAATTAGTTATTTAGGGTGTCTTGCTTAATTCTATCATCTGTGGATGCGAGAAAGTATGGGTATAATGCAGCGAGAGGTGGTTATATCTGCTTGAGTGTTCTTGATTAATAATCTGGAATAATTGAAATAAACTAGAGAAAATGATATTATCTGAAGTGAAATATTAAGTGAAGTTGTATGCTTAATTCTCTAAAACTTGTGAAAATCTTGAGTTAGTGTTGCAATTGATTACGTAGTAAATTTAGTTATAAAATCATCTTTTAATCATTAGTTTGATAAAGCTGAGATAGTATAAAACTGGTACTTGTTAGATTAAATAGGAATTATTATCTCTGTGGGTACGATATCTGAACTTATCATTATATTACTTGTTGATCATGTACACTTGCGTGTAGTGCGTATAGAAAATACTCAACAGTAGCCCGGGTCTGAGATCCTATCGTGCGTGGGCCCCATCAACTGGAAAAGTAATCGAAAGTGATAAGACCATCTAACAAATGAAAACCCCCATACTCAGCGGTGGGAACCGCTACGGCTAGCTGGGATAAAGACTAGAATCACTGAGCTGGAGGAAGAAAAGGAAAGCGAATCTCCCCAGTGATACATCTAAAAGCACGTTCCCTGAGGTAAAGTTCCCAATTTCGGTCAAACAAGAATGGAATCAGACGAGTAGACATATAATACTCTAGCCCTATAGGTAGACCATCCTCAAACCCCTAAGACAAGTGCTCTACAGAATAAGGGACCCAAACTATGTCAGGAGCCCTCAATGTCTCCAGCTGAAGACGGGCATGAGTGAAGCCCTCTGCAACTGGGACCTCTGATAAAGTAGACTGATGCTATCTACGTCCCCGAGGATAAGTGTCCAAGCCCAGAACAGAGATAGGGCAAAGACAAGGAAGACGACATAATCCAAAAACTGTTAATCCAAAGAACCCGACATTAATCATGAGAAAAGATAAACTAATCAAAATTTAGACAAGTGAAATTCAGTTAAAATGACTCACCAGAAGAAACGGGTAGAATCCGACCCAGGCATCGGTGGCTCCCTCGGATCGCAGTCGCATCCCATGAAGAAAGAGAGCGAATGTAAAAGATTCCCAATTGTAGTCCCCAATGCGGTCTAAATCCCGAACAATTCCTACTAAGCTCAAGGGAATAGTGGAGGAGTTGTTTGCAATGAAACAACCCCTCATAATGGTCAGGAACATACGCCAAAAGATGCGATCTCTATCCCTCAAATCTGCAGGTAATGGCTACTGTAGAGTGCCTCAAGCAGCATCGACGCTTAGACATCCCGACCGAATAATACAAGCCTTGAAGGCCCACTCCTAAGAAGAAAACCCCAAAAGGGTGCGCACAACTGTCGGAGTGATACCAATCTCCAAGGGCACTCTGTCCCAAGTAAACTCCAGGCCTGTGATATATCTCCAGTCCATGGGTGTCATCACAACCTCGTAATCTAGCAGATGGACGGACTGACTCTAATGGAACCACTTCTCAGATAAAGCTCGTAAATAGCCCCAAGGGCAGCGACGGGGAGCAATGGTGAAGAAAGCCTCGAATCCCCAAGAATCCACTACAGTCCAGTACTTGGGATAAAGTGAATGATATAAAGAGTATATACAAAACCAGTTACCTCTGGGCTGGGTAAACTCTGGAACCTACATGACCTTAAGGTTAAGAAAATTGGTTTCTGACAGAAAAGACAAATTAAGACAAATTAATGTAAAGATCATATACCTCATTCGCCTGCAAGTGAATAGAGGAATGGCGGCTCAGGTCCGTACCCAGCAAATTAGGAACATCTACCTGAATGCCAGGAAGAAATCGTGGCACCGCAGTGGGCTAAGGCGGAACCTCAGGCTCAGGGATATCCTCCTCGTCCAAATGAGGTTGGTCCTCACCAAGAGGAAGCAGAACTGGCTTCGTCAACCGCTGAACCTGCCTGCTAATCCGTGGAGTAGGAACGTCAGAGGGAGGCCTCCGCCGGCGAACTCCAGCTGAAACCCGGTGAGGTGAAAAGTGGCTAGGTCCCGTAGAATCCATACATAAATAATGAGTTCGTAGGAATCAAAGCAAAGTCAGGTATATTCCTATCCTTTTCAAATTTCAAATATAATCCCTCAAATATAATTTAGGTCATAACATCATGCATGTCCTATATGTGTCGATATATGTGTACATCATTTTCAACTCGCATCCTAGTATATCTACACATGTATATAGGACCCTGATATCTAACTCATGAAAAACAAAATCCAAAGTTTCGCCTATAAAATGGACTATCCCCATGCCCGAAGCATGCATTAAATCACCCTATGAGGGTACACCATCACAGCCAAGCAATTAAATAGCAATTTAAACTGTTGTTTTAATACATAGCTAGAATGCATGGCTAGACTAACGAATACATTGTAATATGTCGCAGCCATACGGTTCATAAGATGATACGTAAGCATGCATTGCATTATAATATGTCCATCAAGCTATCTATGGAGATGTAATATGTTCAATATAATGTGTTTAATAAAATAAATACAGTTTTTCACCGATGAAAACACAAAAAAATGGAGTCTATACGTTACCCGTAGTGCATAGAAGAGATGTACGGTGACGGATCGCTCCAAATCAAGTCGGAATAGAGTAGATCTGAGATGGGGCTAGGATTTTTCAGAGAGAACGCAAGAAAACTCGAGTCGAATGAATGAAAATAAGCCTTCCCGAGGGTATAAACCCGATCACGGACAGCCTCAACTATATATGCTACCACTTGGTGCGAATGTATAGGTTCGACTGCCCTAAGTGGGTCATGCAGCTTCCCGTTTGGTAGAATGTAGTCAAAAACGTGTTATTTTGGGTCCAAGAAGGTCACTTTACTTAAGAAGGCACCCTTACGGGTCAGTTTTAGACCCCGAAAACCCTAAAAGCCCTCCAAAAAGGCAAAAATTTGGTAAAGATCAGAAATCTCGATGTTTAACGCCAGAAGACCAGAGAGTCAGTCAAAATTAAAAATACATCTCAGAATCCACCAGCATCTACCCCGGTGAGGGTATCGGCTCAACCCTGATATAGAATCCCCCGACATCCACCCCGGTGAGGGTATCGACTCAACCCTGATATAGAATCCACCAGCATTAACCCCAGTGAGGGCATCGGCTCGACCCCCCGATGATGTACTCCGTTGGCAACAAACCAGTGAAGGCATCGGCTCAACCCCGATGATAGAATCCGTTGGCGACAAACCAGTGAAGGCATCGACATAATCCTGATGATGTAATCTATTGACAACAATCCAGTGAAGGCATCGACATAACCCCGTTGATGTAATCTATTGGAAACAAACCAGTGAAGGCATCGACATAATCCCGATGATATAATCTGTTGGCAACAACCCTGTAAAGGCGTTGGCTCGACCCCCGATGGTGGAATTCGTTGGCTACAACCCAATGAAGGCATCAACATAATCCCGATGATGCAATCCGTTGGCAATAACCTAGTGAAGGCGTCAACACGACCCCGATGATGTAATCCGTTGGCAATAAACCAATAAAGGCATCGACTCGACCCCTGACGATGTAATCCGTTGACTACAACCCAACGCAGACGGTAGCATAACCCCAGATGATAGAATCCGTTGGCAATAAACCAGTGAAGGCATCGGCTCGACCCCTGATGATGTAATCCGTTGGCAGGGACCCAACGCAGTTCAGCTCAGCCCCGATAAAGTAATCCGTTGGCTACAACCCAATGTGGGCATCAGCTTAACCTCGACGATGTAATCCTTATGACTTTCTTATAATCTCACATATCATTACATATTTTATACATGACATTGCATCATCAAATATACCTTGTCATGCATTCTCCGTGTCTAGTAATCTTTGTCGTGTTCATTCCATTACATTGCATAAACATGACAAACAGTGGCAACTATAGACAAATAAAATTTTGCTTTCTTTATACTAACCTTGCAGAAGGGAAAAAGCGTAATTTTACTTCGGAGACAACCCTGAGGTAAGGCAAAAGCATTTGGCCACCCCGAAGACAACCATGTGGATGATTCACAGGGCCAATGACGTTCGAACATGACGCGAACAGAACGAGGATCACAAAGCTGAGACAGTGTCTGCCAGAAGCCACCTTAGCAAACCTCGAACTATGTGCCATCAAAGATAAGCCAGTTAATTGCAGTTTGGAACTAGAATATACCTCTCAGCTATAAGCATCATCTTCCCTGACCCCTATTCAATCAAACTCGACCTTATTCCGCAGCCTTCCGTAAAGACTTTTTGAAAGTTTGGCCTGTGAAGATCAACTTTCTCCGAATCGAGACTGAAGGAACAAACTTCGAGACGACCGGACCTACGAGGCCTAGCCGTATGTCTACATGTGGCTAGCCGCATGTATATATGTGGCTGACTCCAATGATTTAATAGAGCAATATCAGCTCATAAAAAAGAAAAAAGAGAGAAGAGTTTTAGAGAGAAACTAATTTTTAGAGAGAGAAGCCCTCGGTTTTGCTCAATATACTCCCACTTTGAGTTGCTTGATCTTGTTTAACATCTACTTGGAGTCCCGAGAACAGTTTTTAGTTGATCCCGGGTAATAAAACGCTTGTTCACGCATCCCCCAAGGTGAAAAAAAGCTCTTTTTAGCTACGTTCTTTGTAAACTTTGTTCAATATACTTGATTGATGTTATATATTGCTTAAATCTAGTTAAACTTGTTATTTTCTAAGTATATTGTGCAATAGTTGGTAGATATTGAGTTTCTACAGATTATATTGTGTATATTTGGTTGTAAATCAAGTTCGGAGGCTAGATCTACCTAAATCTAAGACGGATCTAGCCTTTTGAATGGTTATTAAGCATGAAGCTTTAACCCGTATGCTAGATCGGCTTAGATTCATGGTAGATCTATGTATTTGTTGCTTTTAATCGATTTCGATTATCCCGCATAGCTCTAGATTTATATCAAGGAGCAAAAGGGGTCCGAAATGGCTTGAAATGGTGATTTCAACCGATGAAATGGTGATTTCAACCGTCTAATATCAAAGCCTAGAACATTGTAAATATATATTTGTGCATAATAATGTGAGCCTAGAAATACCGGTGTCGAGATCCCATGATTGGATCCCTACTTGATTCCCATAATAGACCGTTTTTGTGATGTAATGTTTAAATATAACGCAAAAAATCATTGTATACGTAATATTTGGATCTTGAAGATGAACTCGAGGGGTTAGTCCCGTGAAGTCGGATTCAAGATCCCATGATAGTGAAAACATTAATTGTAGCTGCTCGGATTCATCGAGATGGCTTACATGCCCGATGATGATCCGACTCTTTTGATGCTTTTTGCATGCACATCACTAAAATGATTTCCAATAAAACCACAAAGAGCTTTTAATGAAAATAAAGCAGTTCGGGAATAGACATTAGATCAATAATGGAAGTATCAAAGGTCCTTGATTCGGGCAAAGGATTTGAAAACCTTGTGTTTTCCCAAAATATCATATGAAATGTATATTTTTCCAAAAAATAAACTTTTGCTAAATCAAACCTTTCGTATATAGGTGCAAAAGAGGAACGGCATTACTTTCAAATAACTCACTATGAGGCTTAGCATAAAACTTTCCAAATAAAACACACACACACACACACACACATTTTATGCATAGGAAATCAATAAGATGCGGTACCGTATTTTTACTGGAGTCGTGGGGTCCCTAACACCTTCCCCCCCCCCCCCCCCCTTAACCTAGCCCCCAAATTCCACAAATCTTGGGTTTTAGACCAATCTTTCGAAGTCACATATTGGACCATATTGCGAAAACTTTTAAAACTCTGATGAGTTGGTACATCCATTTAAACCATACCAATTAGCGGCTCTGTCTCATTCGGTCTAATCATAAAATAATAAAATCAATCTTTTCAAAATCATCGACACTTATATTGGTATCGCTTTCTTAAAATCTCACTCTTTAATAAAATCTATAGACATAGCGAAACGAGGAAGGGTAAAACAAACAATACAAACTTAGGAAAGAATGAAATTATAATTTCTTCCCGGCGTCGACACATGTAACCGAACTTATTATATGAAATATATATTATCATCTTTTGTTTCCGCAATCATGTACTTTTACATTCTTAGATGATTTAGTAGTAGTGTTGAACTATTATAGTATCCTTAGGGACTATACATCGGAGTGAGGGTATTGGCAATATGGACTGATCATGTTATTCCTGATACTCTGGATTTCGGATGAAGAGGAACTATTGATATGAAAGAGATATTCATAAGATACAGTCTATACATCCAAGTGAGGGTATCCAAACGCAGCAATAATTCTGACGAGAATTATTATCTGTTGTGGGATACTGTGAACCTTGGATAGATAGGAATTATATCTTGTCGAATATTATAGTTAAATCAGTAAGACGTGAGCTCCAAATCGGATACCATGTGTGTATAGATTCGGAGGCGTCACCTTAATTGAATAGTCTTGAGCACCAGATCGGATACCACAGGTGTATAGATTTAGGGGCGTCACAAATATAGTGAAATTAATAATAATGAGTATGCGATGTAATTGTTTAGAAAATAGTTATATTAATTATTAGTGATTTTTTGTTGGCAATTCCAATTAATCAATTCAATGCGATATTAATAAGGTTATTTTCTTGATTCATCGGGGGAAATTGAATTCCTTAATATTTTTATTCATAGAATTTATATTTATTATTTTAGTAATTATCTAAAGGCTATTGGACTCATATATCTAAATAGAATTAAATTGGTGCATAGTTAGTAATTAGTGATTTGAAGTTATATTCGCTTTTCGTGGGAACGATCCTCTTCTTGACCTATATTTTATACCCGATCGTGTATATTTGCGTGAAATTATTATTATATATAGAAAAGGCAAACAAGTTTTTGGCGTTGGGAGCTGTCGTTAGCACTCCTAAATTAATACCTTACTTCTACTCTATTATCACAAAAATGAGTATAGCAATAAATAAGGATCGATCCCACAGAGAGTGTATTATTTTATATTTATCCAATTATTTTCCAATGAATTGGGGGTTTTGTTTTGAATAACTAAATTAACAAAAGTAAATTTAGAAAAAATATTACTAAGTAAAAATCTCCAATTCTTCAGTTCAGTATCACCTTTTCAAAATCATGTATTAATCAAGTTTTACAATATTTATCCTTCAATGAGATTAACAACCCTAGATAACCGCAATCGCTAATTATCCAAAATTCTCCTTATGTGTAAATCTATTGCGACGATCGCTTTCAAAAGATCCTAACTATCATATAACCCAAAACTATCAGTCTAAATTTAATACAATAGAAGTATGAAGAATGAGAATTAGATTATTCCAAGCAATAATTGTACAACCAGGAATTATTTAACTTGTCTTCTGAAAACCTTAACAATACCCAAAAGTTTGTCAACAATCAAGTATCATTAATTGCTACTTATAATTAGACATACGTTTAATATATATCTTAATCTAGCAGATGATATTTATCAGATTAATCTAACTAGCCATATCAAATTAATCAGATAGTATAGCATACAAGAAGTTTATGTAGATAATCAGAATAAATCTCACATACAAAGAAATAAATAAAGTAAACTTGATCAAACCGTTAATTGTAATTAAGGTTCAACATCCCTTCAGAATTGAATTGAGAAATTAGTTTGACATCCTTGATCCTCCAAAACTAGGTTAGATGAATGTAAAAGATACTATATGATGATATAAGATGATCCCTTTTATATTGGATCTTATATGTCTATATAAAGTCTAAAACAATCCCTGAAAACCTAAAAGTTCGCAATCCAAATCGTATTAAAAGTCTGCCTAAAACTTCCCAAAACTAGAAATTACTGTTTTCTTGCCGACAATCTCGCCAGGGCGCATTTTCCTTCATAAAAACTCGCCTGGGAGAAGTTTGGCAGAGAAGAACTAGCCGGGACAAAGTTTTCCTTCATAAAAACTTGTCGGGGCAAAGTTTGGCAGAGAAGAACTCGTCGGGGGGAGTCTTTAGCCTAGCAAATCGCGTCGGGGTTAGTTTCCATTTTTTATTGCAGCATCCTTTGGTAAAATGAGTATAACTTTTGATCCAGGAAGAGTTAAGAGGCCTACTACCTATCAAATCGAAGCTCTCAACGAATTCTACAACTTTCATTCTTTAAGCATTGACATATTCTGATTGGATCAAGGCTAAAATCGGCTCCAAGTGACTGTTATGTAAATTGCAACTTCCAAACTTTGAGGTTTCAACTTCTGCTTGGTAAAAAGGTTATAACTTTTTCATATGAACTCCGATTGGGACGACTCAAGATGTTACGGAAAGCTAAGGAATAGCTTTACAATAAAATCTAAGTCCCAAGCTAAGACCATGAATCCAACTTAGCATTAAAAACCCAATAATTTTCCCGTTTTACTCGTTTCAGCTCCATTTTGACTCGAAACCCATAAACAAACCTATTAAGCCCTTGTTAACAACCAAACATGCAATAGACTACGCATAAAGGAATCAAAATAAATGAATATCATGCACTCGTAAAATTCCCCCACACTTAGCTTTTACACGTCCTCGTGTAAACTAAACCCAAGGTTATGTTATCATTCACATAATTCTATCCAACCATAGTATCAAAAAGTTCAAGTTAAAATTCATGAATGTCAATACTTATCAACAGAAACCCGATTATCATCTCATTAATCAATTTACGACTACTAACCTTATCACCTCATTAATAAATTTCATCGAATCAAACTGTATCCACATAAGTATCTATCCCACAATCCACATACTCACCCAACTTAGTTATCATGGAGCAAAAAACACACACACTAACTCATAACTCAAGACAAATTTTCCTGCACTTTGCCTTGCTTTTCTTAGAACCTTCTTTATTTCCCATATGACTATATTTTGATATTTTCTTATATTCTTCCTTTTCTTGACATGTGTAATGTCTCCTTTTCTTAGGTTTTTTAGTGCTACCCATGTAACGAACTTTCCACCAACGACTCCCAAACCAGATGGTCTTAGGGCGCTGGGTATAAAGACACCCCTAGGGCATAATCATTCAAGTAATAAAGGCCACAAAAGTCAACTAGTCAAGCTATTTTTATCCATCACACTTTCCAGCGTGAATACTGATGTTTTTCGAGGCTTGGATACCCAGTTAATTCGTATCATGGACATTGAAGAAGATTTTCATTATTATTTTTTTTTCATACATCAATTTCATCATCATTTGTTTTCATTATTCATTCATTTTTCTTTTGACAAGGTTCTTTTATTGACATAAGCAGTGAAAATAGTTTTAAAGCAAGAAATTGGTGCACATAGACAACTCCACATACAACTTAGTCAAATAAGCATGCTTCACATATTCAAGTACTCACATATCAATAAATTCAATTCGAATCGAGTACAGTGGTTAACGACTTAGTTTTCATCATTCATTGATCAACTAAATACCATAGATCTTGAAATTAAGCATCAATTTTCAATCCGTGACTCTAACTCTTCAACACTTAAGGCGAATAAAATTATGGAACCAAGCAAAAATTTTAGCAGATTTCCAAATTCTATTTCCAAATTCTAGCAAATTTTAGACTATTATACCTAAAAAACAAAGAAAACTAAAATCTAAAATTCCCTCCCCCACACTCAAACCTTACATTATACCCAATGTAAGAAAATTATACAAAGTATAAAACTATTACAACTAACAAATTAAAAAGAAAAGGGATAGAAAGATCAAATCTGAATTCTTGGGTTGCCTCCCAAGCAGCTGCCCTTATTTATTGTCATTGGCTTTACATCTTCCCTCTCATTCTATGTAGTTGAACTTGTGAACTTCAAGTGGACTGGTAACAGTTTCAGCTCTAAATTAGGAACATTTTGTACTTCGTGATCCTGTTCCTTTCCAGCCATCAAATTCTTCTTGTATAATTGTATTCGATCAAAATATTACTGTACTGAATAGTCCACAACATCAGTAGCAAAAAAAAAATTAATATTACCATGATACCTTTTAGCTTCATAAATGCCGAACTAGACGTTTGCTTCACTCAATTCCATGGTGAAGGTCCAATGGTGTTTATCATTTAGTGTCTTCGCTGTTTGCACCGATGAAGTTGTACCATCCATATCCTCCTTGTGAAAATCTAAAGAAATTATCAACTCGTCATCTTATTCCTCCTCATCAAACTCTATAATGGCTTTGGACACCATATTTTCACACATGGCACTGCTGCATGTCTCTGAAGTAAGCACTGACTCCTCTTGTTGCCATATCTCTACACAACTTCTCAAAGTAATTGCACTTACATTCTCTCTAGGTGTAACAATAGTTTGAGAAGGTAACTTCCTTGAGCCTTGAGAATCCAATCTACTAACTGTAGTAGCCAGTTGATCCACTTGGATCTCCAGATTGTGAATAGAAGTTTGTGTCTCTTGCTGGAATTGTTGTGCTTAATTCATAAAAGCTTTGAACATATTCTCAAGGGATGGTGCAGAATTGGTAGGTACTGCTTCGGGATATGTTTGCATTGGTGGCCTATTATCTTCATAGCTTAAGCCAGAATGATCCTTCCATCCAGGATTGTAGATGTCTGCCCGAACATCATATTGGTGTGAATATTGTCCTACGAATGTTCCCACAGCATTGACTTGTTGCACAGTTTCATCCGCATGCATTATTGGACAAGCATCATTAATATGCCTTCAATTTAAAAAAAATCCACACACCTTTGCAACTTACATATTTCCTGTAGCCATTTGTCGAACCAAAGCAATTAAATCAGAAATTTATTGCTCAATACTACTCATGCTTACCCCATTTCCCTTCGAGGGGGATGATCCATTCTAGTTCCATACTGATGTGATTTTGCTGTCATGTTTGTAATTAAGTTCCTTACAGCTTCTGGAGTTTTGTCTACCAATGCTCCTCCACTTGCTGCATCAATCATGCTTCTATCCATTAGTAGCAACCCCTCATAGAAGTACTGCATCAAGTAATGATCATCAATTCCGTGAGGTGGACAGCTGGAACACAACTTCTTGAACCTTTCCCAATACTCATAGAGATTCTCTCCATTGAATTTCCTGATCCCACATATCTCCTTTTGTAAGTTGGTGACTCTCGAAGCAGGAAAGTACTTTTCCAAGAATAGCATTTGCATATCAGTCTATGATCGTATCGATCCTGAAGGTAGATAGTATAAGAAGCCTTTAGCCAAATTTGCTAATGAGAATGGAAAAATATGATGATATAAGATGATCCCCTTTATATTGGGTCTTATATGTCATTATAAAGTCTAAAACAATTCCTAAAAACCTAAAAGTTTGCAATCCAAATCGTATTAGAAGTCTGCCTAAAATTTCCCAAAACTAGAAATTATTGTTTTCTTGCCGACAAACTCACCGGGGCGCGTTTTCCTTCATAAAAACTCACCAGGGCAAAGTTTTCCTTTATAAAAACTTGCCGGGGCTAAGTTTTCCTTCATAAAAACTTGCTGGGGTGAAGTTTAGCAAATATGAACTCGCCCGAGCGAGTTTTTAGCCTAGTAAATCAAGTTGGGGCGAGTTTTCATTTTATACTGTGACATCCTTTAGTAAAATGAGCATAACTTTTGATCCAGGAAGAGTTACGAGGTCTGCTACTTATCAAATTGAAGCTCTCGACGAGATTTACAACTTTCATTCTTTGAGCATTGACAGATTCCTATTGGATCAAGGTTTAAATTGGCTCCAAGTGGCCGCTATGTATATTGCAACTTCCAAACTTTGAGGTTTTAACTTTCACTTGATAAAAAGGTCATAACTTTTTTATATGAACTCTGATTGGAACGATTCAAGATGTTACAGAAAGCTAAGGAATAGCTCTACAATAAAATCTAAGTCCCAAACCAAGACCATGAATCCAACTTAGCATTAAAAACCCAACAATCTTCCTATGTTCCTCATTTCAGCTCCATTTTGACCTGAAACCCATAAACAAACCTATTAAGCGCTTGTTAACAACCAAACATGTAATAGACTACACATAAAAGAATCAAAATAAATGAATATCATGCACTCGTCAGGCGCCGTTACCGGGGAGTAATTTATAACTTTAATTTCTAATATTAATTTCCATCAGTTAGTTCTAATTTAGATTTATTATTTCATTTTTAAGGAATTTTGTTTCGTATTTCAGGTACCCTTGTTTTGTGTATGCAAACACGGTCTCAACAACCTGATATTGATAAATAATTTAGTCGATTGTGTAAGTGGATTAAAGAAACACAAGAGGAACTTGAAAAGCAAGACAAAATGGCTGAGGAAGAACTGCAGAAATCTCTTAAGGACTATGTTATGCCCATCACGCAAGCTCTAAGAATATCCTCTAGCGTTTGTATTGTTCGCTCACTCTGTCCATCTGTCTGAGGATGATAAGCAGTACTTAACCTTAACTATGTTCCCATCCTCTCTTGCAAATTTTTCCAAAAATTGAACGTGAAGCGCGGATCTCAATCGGAGACAATTGATACTGGCACTCCATGTAGTGAAACGATTTCCTTTACGTGCAGGCTTGATAACTGATTCAAATTGAAACGGATCTTGATTGGTAGAAAATGAGTTGTCTTCGTTAGTCGATAATGGAATCATAACCTTTCTGTGTGAATGGAAGTCCTACCACGAAGTCCATCGTAATGTGCTCCAATTTCCACTCTGGTATTTCCAATGGTTGTAGTAGACCACTAGGCCTCTGGTGCTCTGCTTTGACTTGTTGACAAGTGAGACATCTACTGACGCACTCTGCGACTTCCCATTTTAGATTGGGCCACAAAAGTGATGTCGAAGATCTCGATACATTTTTGTGCCTCATGGATGAACAAAATACATCGTATTGTGTGCTTCGTGCAAGATTTCATCTCTCAGTTCAGTTACAGCTGGCACCCATACTCGACCTTCAAATCTCAATATACCGTCCTTATCCATCTTGAACTTTTCTTCTTCATTTTCCACTATCCTCTTCTTTATTTTCTCACACTCTCCATCCTTCTCTTGTGATTCTTTTATCCTATCCAACAATGTCGGATGAGCTTCCATTACAAACAATTTTCCCTTGGACTTTTCGAGTTCCTTTACTTCTATTTCCAATTTCTTCATTTCTCTCATTAACTCCTCTTGAATTGTCAACTTGAACATTTTCTCCTTTTCCTTTCTACTCAGTACGTCGGCAACTACGTTCTCTTTTCCCGGGTGATAAAGAATTTTGCAGTCATAATCCTTGATTAATTCCAACCACCTCCTTTGCTACATATTTAACTCTTTCTGTGTGAAGATATATTTAGGACTCTTGTGGTATGTGTATATCTCATATTGTTCTCCATACAAATAGTGCCTCCAAATCTTTAATGCAAAAACTACTACTGCTAGCTCCAAGTCATGGGTAGGGTATCGACTTTCATAATCCTTCAACTATCATGATGCATATGCAATGACCTTGTCATGTTACATTAGCACACAACCAAGTCCCTTGTGCGACGCATCACTATACACCATGAAGCCTCCCGCATCATCCAGCAATGATAATATAGGTGCCTCGCTCAACCTTTTTTTAATTCCTTGAAACTTTCTACACATTTCTCTGTCCAAACAAACTTCATCGTCTTCCTTGTTAGATTGGTTAACGGGGTCGCTATCTTAGAAAAACCTTGGATAAATTTTCGATAGTACCCTGCTAACCTTAAGAAACTCCTTACTTCAGTTGGTGTCTTCGGATGTTCCCAATTACTCACTGCCTCCACCTTCGTAGGGTCCACTAAAATTCCATCCTTGTCTATCACGTGTCCTAGAAACTGCACATTCTCCATCCAAAATTCACACTTTGAAAACTTTGCGTACATCTTCTCCCTTCTTAGCGCTTCTAAAACCATCTTCAGATGTTCGATGTGCTCTTCTTTGGTCCTTGAATAAATCAAAATGTCATCGATGAAAACTACCACGAACTTATCCAAATATGGCTTGAAAACTCAGTTCATCAAGTCCATGAATGCTGCTGGAGCGTTAGTCAAACTGAATGACATCACCAAAAATTTGTATTGTCCGTATCGGGTTCGAAACGCCGTTTTTGGTATGTCTTCTTCTCGTACCTTCAATTGATGATAACCCGTTCGTAGATCTATTTTCGAGAAATACTTTGCTCCCTTTAATTGGTCGAAAAGGTCATCTATCCTTGGCAACGGATGCCTATTCTTGATCTTCACTATGTTCAATTCCCTGATAATCGATACGGAGCCTCATCAATCCATCCTTCTTAACAAACAACACTAGCGGTCCCCAAGGAGACACCCTCGGCCGAATATAACCTTTATCTAGCAATTCTTGCAATTGTATCATCAATTCCTTCATTTCTATTGGCGCCATAAGATATGGAGCTTTTGAAATTGGTGCACTTCCCGGTGCTAAGTCTATTACGAATTCAATTTCTCTGTCTGGCGGAAGACCGGGCAGATCGTTCATAAATACGTCTTGAAATTCCCTTACCACAGATATATCCTTCATTTCTACTCCTTTTTTCTGAGTATCTATAATATAGGCTAAATAACCTACACATCATTTTCTTAATAATTCCTTGGCATGCATCATCGTAAGACAACACGATTGTTTAAGCGATGAGCTACCATAAAACACCACCTTAGACCGGTTTGGAGTATGAAGGTTTACGCTTTTCTTCTAACAGTCAATTATCGCAACATAGTTATATAACCAATCCATTCCCAGTATTACGTCAAATTCTCCCAATCTAATCAGGAATTAAGTCTATGCTTAGTTCATGTCCTCTAAGGTTTGCACAATAATTTCGGTAAACAAACTCTATGGGGATTACTTCCTTATTCATAACTTCTATGTTCAATAGGTTTTCTAATCGTCATTGGGGTAAGTTTAATCTACTAGCAAATTCTTTAGACACAAATGAACAGGTAGCACCCAAATAAAATAATAAATAAGCATTTATATTATTGACTGGGCTAATACCTGACACTACGTCCTTCGCAGCTACTGCATCCTGAACGGTCATGTTAAACGTTCTGGAAGTTGGTCGGTTGGATTGCGCAGGTCCGCCGATCATGAGTTTGTTGCCCCCTCCCTGATGGTCGCTTCCTCCGATGTTCCCCTTCTTTGGACAGTCTTTGATTTGATGCTCTGTTGAGCCACAAGTAAAATATCCCTTGATCTTTTTCGGCTTTGGGTAGTTTGGTGAAATGTGCCCCTCCTGGCCGCAGTTGTAACAAACAATGCCCTCCTTCTAGCACTCCCCTTGGTGGTTCTTCCCACACTTTGAGCACCCCTCCGCTCTCTTCTTAAACCCTCCTTGAAAACTTCCCGCTTGCTGCTTATTTCTGTTGTTGTTACTATCCCACTTTCTCTTCCCTAGATTGCTTCCTCCACTGCTACTTCCTCCACTGCTCTCTCCCCCAGTATTCTTGTTCCTCTTCTCCTTGTTGTATTGGCTTAATGCCTCACTTCCTCCCTCAGTAATGATGGCCTTCTCCAAAAGTGTGGCGAATGAGTCGATTTAGAGAACTGACACCTTGTTAAATAGCCAAGGTTTCAGTCCTAATTCGAAGCATCTAGCTTTCCTCTCTTTCGTATCTACTTGGTGTGTTACAAATCGTGCGAGCTCATTGAACTTAGCCGTGTACTGCGCTACCGTTATATCCCCCTATTTTAATTCGAAGAACTTCACCTCCATCCTATTCTCCATGCTCTTCGAAAAGTAATTTTTGAAGAAAAACATCTTGAACCTCTCCCAGGTTATAACCCCTTCTCCCGCTCTCTGCTGATTGGTCTCCCACCAATAGTTTGCTTCACCCTTCATCATGTACGTAGCGAACTCCATCCTCTGATCTTCACCTACACGAGCAATGGTAAAGGCTTTCTCTATCTCTTTAATCTAAGTCTGCGCCTCGACAGGATCGGTAGTACCCACAAATTCTGGAGGTCCTACACTCTTAAAATCTTTATAGTTGGTTACCGGAACCGCTTGGGGGTTATTGCGTACTGGTTCATTATTTCTCCCTCTAAAGGCTTCTCCTAACAAGTCGATTAGGCTTTGAATAGGGTCGACTTGCTCTCTCTCATTATTGACCGATTCTTCCGGTGCTGTTAGTCTACGTCTGGGCGGCATTTTCTGTATCACAAAATTTCATTCTTATTATCTAATTATATTCTTTAAATATTTCTTTAATGCAAAAGAAAATATAATTTTTATAACATGTTTTATGAAATAAGAACATTTATATTCATATGCCAAATCATTACATCCATATGATTATTCCTAGCATACTTCTATAAATGTCATCATCTATCCCCTAATATCACAAAAGATGGGGAACATTGATATACTACCCCTCTAATATGAACCTACTTGGAGTTTACATAACTATCCCATATCTCACATAAAAGATTGAGATTACACAACAATACATACATAACATATCTCTACTAATGGACACCTCACTAAACAAGCTATCCCATCATCCTGCGCTCCACCGCACTCTTGTATTCCACCTACCCAATGTGTGCTACCAAATCCCTGCTCACGGTATGTCGGGTTTCTCCCTGCTCCGCCGGGTAATGGTATACACTATCGATCAATCTCTCCATGGTCGTGCAAAAGTCGCACCCCATCCTATTCATCTTCCTCTTCTTGCATATTAACTCATCCTCTAGGTCATGGGCCCTATCATCGGCTCTTTCCCACTTCTCCTCAAAGAGGATCCTCTCCATCACCTCTAGCTCAAGCTGTGTGCGAAGAGCTTCCTTCCCGGCTTTCTCACTTAATTCCTTCTCCTTGGACTGTCATAGCTGTCCTACCAGCTCCGCATTCCGGGATACCAAATGGTGTACTAAAGCTCCTAGCTGGGTCCCTACTTCCTTGCGATATGCAAGTTTGACTTCTAACTCCTGCATATCCAACTTCCTCTTATGGTCTTCATCTTTCAACTTATGCATCTCCGTCTGTCTCCCCTGAGCCTCGGCCTCTAACTCCTCGACTCTGCATTCCAATTAAAAAATTTGCTCCTCATACTCTCCTAGCATCTAGTCTTCGAACGTAGCCTCTTCTGTGAGGATCCAGAATTTTAAACAATTAAAATTTTACGAATAAATTTTTTTGGTATTAATTATCAATATTGTGCTGAGTATCTGTGATACGAGTTTAGTAAGATGGTCAAACTGGGTATTGACTGAGAAATATGAGTAGACATATAGTTAACAGATATTGATCAGATAAGGTATAACCTTAGTAAACCCTAATGATAGATTAGAATCCCTAATATGCAGTTAGGAAACCCTAATTTTTTATTCGGGAATCCTAAACCCTAATTTGTAAACCTTAATGGTGATTAGCAAGTCCTAATATTAATTATCAAACCTTAAGGGTTTAATTTTAAGGGAAACATAGGAAATGACCGAACTATCCTTAAAATTGTGAGGAAAATTATTAGAATACCCTTTTGGAGGCGAAATAACCAAATTACCCTTAAAATTATATGTGAAATGACCAAAATACCCTCTAATCCAGGTGAACTTAAATCAACCAATCAGAGAAGAGATGATGCAAGCATGATGCAAGCATGACATCAGCATTAAAGAAACACAAAGATGATGTCATCATCATAATGATGTCATGATGATGTCACCTAGTGGATATTTTGGAAATGACTATTCTGTCCTAACATAAAATTATTAATGACTTTTATGTTCTAGGAAGGAAATTGCTAGGAAGTTTCCTAATAATATGGAAATGATAATTTTGCCCCAAGAGAGATTTGATATTGACCATGACATCCTTGAAGGAAATTTCTAGGAAATTTCCTAAACATAGTAAAATAACAATTTTGTCCCTAAAGAAATTTGATTATGACCAATATGTCCTGTGAGGAAATTTCTAGGAAATTTCCTTGAGATGACTTAAAGACCATTTTACCCAAACCTAGTAATGGTTAAAGACTACTTTGCCCTTGGTCTTAATTTTATACTAACTTAAACAAAACAAAAGAAAGAAAGAAAGAAAAAGAAAAATAGAAACCATTTTCTCTCATTTCTCTTACCACCACACCTACCTGAATATAGAAGAGAAAGAAGAGAAGGAGTGCTACCATGGGAGAAGAGAGGGAGAGAAGAAAAGAAGGAGAAATCAAGAGAAAAAACTCAAAAGGTATAAAAATCTCCTAAACTCAAAACTTTAGTTAGTGTAATTTGTTTTATTATGGTTGTTTTAGATCAAATGTTAAGCTTAAGGTCTTAAACCATATTTGGGTAGATGTACATGTTTTATGATGTTTCATGTTTAGATAGTACCATTTTAAGAGTTGAAAAGCTTGGAAATCAAAAGAAAACCAAAACAGTTTTCTTGCTCAAAAACCTTGCAAATCAGTCCACTTTGAGGCTTTACCATTTACAATATATATATTATTTTTGTGATCCGTCAAGGAGGTTATTTAGATACATGTGTTATCTGTTGAACCCAAGTAGTAGAACTCAAAAATGTTAAACGAATCAACCGTGGTGTCATTTTCGTAAAACACTCCCTGCCGACAAAAATCTGAAAAAATTAAATGAATTTTCTGGCCATTTTTGGTGAAGATTGTTTCGGATAGTTTTGATGCTCTGAAAAATCCGGGCTTTTGTGGTATGATACTATATCAATTAACTAGGTCCTGTCCAAAGATGGGATTTTTTTGATGTATAGAAAGGGAGATATGGATTTTACAAGAAAACATGATTTTAAATGAAAACTGTAATAACTTGGTGAGTTGAACTCAGACAAATGTGAAATTTTTAAATGAGGTTCTGTTGGATAATATGTAACTACCATATAAATTTCAGAAGTTTTGGACAAAAAGATAATTTATGATAAATGTTGCTATTTTGGACAATTTAACCTATTTAAAAATAATAAATAAATTTGTAAAATTACAAGAAAATTATTTTGTGACTCAAATCTCATATATTGATATTCCCCATAATATAAAAAAATAATAAGTTATTTTGATAATTTTCATGCCTATTAATGAGTTAAGAATAAATGAGAAAATTAAGTTATATTGAATTATAAAACTTGAAAATATGATTTTCATAATTAAATAATCATTATATGTTATAATAAGACTTTATGGGGGTATTTTGATTATTTGTAATAAAAAATATAGGAATGGCATATTATGTGTGTTAAATAAATTAAATAGTAAGAGATAAACAATTAAATTAAATTGTTTATTAATGAATAAAATATTATTAAATAATTAATAATATTACTAAGTAATTAAAATATTATTAAAAGATTAATAATATTTATAAATGAATAAAATATTATTAAAGGATTAATAATATTTATAAATGATTAATAATATTATTAAGTGATTAAAATATTATTAAAGGATTAGTAATATTTTTAAATGATTAAAATATTATTAAAGAATTAATAATATTTATAAATGATTAAAATATTATTAAAGGATTAATAATATTTATAAATGATTAAAATATTATTAAAAGATTAATAATATTTATAAATGAATAAAATATTATTAAATGATTAATAATATCTGTAAAGAATTAAAGATATTATTAAATGGTTAATAATATTAAAAAGTAAATAAAATATTATTAAATGGTTAATGATGTTAGACTAGGGTCTTAAGATAATTAAAATATTATCAAAGAATGATAATATTACTAATAAGTTAATGAATTATCTAATGTTTGATTATGTGACTAAATGTTAGATAATTTATTTTAAGAGTAGTTGAGTTAAGATATGTTATGCTGATTGAAAAATCAATCTTATTAATGATAGGTCTTCTCTAATAGACTAAATTAGATTGCTTAGCGGTAATCGACGGTTCAGGCAAGTTTTTCTGCACTATGTGCAAACTTTTTATTTTTATGCAAGTTTTTTTAACTTCATTTAATCTCTATATTAAATGTAAGCCTTGTATATTGATATACGAAATTGTTATAACTATTATTCGTGATATCTGAAATTTGAAAAAGGTTATAACTTATTGTTCAAGCATAACTAAACCATATGAGCTGTTATTTGCGTAAATTATTTTGATTTGATATCAAAGCATAGACTGTGGTGAAACCAATATTGTTTGGTACAAATATATATACTGATACTATCAATGACCGGTAATTTTACATTGACCGGGTGGTTATCAATGACCGGCAGTTTTACATTGACCGGGTGGTTATTAATGACCGGCAGTTTGACACTGACCCGGTGGTTGTATAGGATGATATGCATACTCCTAGCTGGTGTGGTTGGCCAAATCAACCCGGGTTTCTAAGTCTATGTGACTGACAGTTACTCGTAATATGTTTGGTTGAATAGATCAATCCGGGTTCCTAAGTCTATGTGACTGACAGTAACTCGTAATGTGTTTGGTTGAACAGATCAATCCGGGTTTCTAAGTCTATGTGACTGACAGTAACTCGTAATGTGTTTGGTTGAACAGATCAATCCGGGTTGCTAAGTCTATGTGACTGACAGTAACTCGTAATATGAGATATCCAGTAGCTCCTATAAGTCTTTGTTACTGTTAGGAGTATGGTGTGGTTAACCGAATTAACCCGGGTTGTTAAATCTATATGACTGACAGACGCTCGTAATATGTGGGGTTTGGCAGATCAAACCTCAGTATATATATGTGAAAAAACTCTGAACTATATATGTTCATTCAATTCAGATTCAGTGTGAGTATAATATACAACTTGATTAAAACTTGCTGAGCTTTCTGTAGCTCATCCTTGCAATTATTCTTTTCCTTTGCAGCTTTAGCTGAAATGTCAAAGGTTCTAGAGATCAATAATATGGATGGAAGAACTCAGTCAATATAAATTTGTCTATATCCTCGGGAACTATACTCTGACGTAATAGTAAGTTGGGATTTAATTGTAAGCCAATTCAAGAATATATAATATTGTATTATCATCTTTAACAATTGCATAGTTTTTACCTTTGTAGAATATAGGAAGAAATACAGTATCCATATGAACTATTAACTGAATTGGGATACTGTGAATTTTGGATTTATAGAAGTTATTGTCTTATGGAATATTTACGTGAGCACCAAATCTGCTACAGGGAATGTAGAGAATTTGGGGGCGTCACATCTTCGGAATCTCCCACGAGCTTCTCCTCCATGGGTTCCTCCTCGGGGTCCGACTCTACGGGATATGGCTCCATCTCCTTCTCATCCTCATCATCGGTAGGGGCCACTGCTGAAATGGGCTCCGCTACAAAAGGTGCCTCGCATACCACGTGTATGTCACGTGGCTCCTCCTCTACTACTCTACTGGGTCCTCCCAAGTCCGACATCCTACAATCACAAACACAAGACAACAAACAACAAACTCCATCAGAATGTTAAATAAAATATAAATTCATTATATGGAATGAAAATATATTTCATAACACCACTAACTCTCTAGGAAAATGATCTACATAAGTTTTATCTCCCTCTATTCTCTAAATTC
Organism: Panax stipuleanatus; assembly: GCA_020205555.1. Lineage (NCBI taxonomy): Eukaryota > Viridiplantae > Streptophyta > Magnoliopsida > Apiales > Araliaceae > Panax > Panax stipuleanatus. The sequence goes on along the minus strand of CM035118.1, from coordinate 47,280,437 downwards.
TTCTAAGTTCTTCTAAGATTATAGTCTAAGGATTCTCGCTCCTAAGGTTTATAACATAATGCTTTGATACCAACCTGTGACGCCCCCAAATTCATGTACTTATACCTCGAATTCGGTGCTTCACGTTCTAATTCTAATATCATACTAAAATCACCAACAACGAAAAAATAGAATAATTTACATTGTTATAACATAATTATTCTAGTCCCAAGGTCTCGAAACCGTCACTACAATAATACATAAATAAGTCTCGGACATAACCTTAAAACATAATTTAGTCATTTATTAATACAACATAATAATAATAATAATTTTTCTAATCTTAAATGACTAAAGATAATCCGTTGCCTTGCCCTTGCCCTTGTCATTCCCGGAGGTACTTCCTTGCTCTGCCTTAACTGTAAAGTTTTTAGGGAAGCAAGAATGAGCAAAAAAAATTCCCAGCAAGTAATATGATAATAAGGGTGAACAATATAAAGTTCGAATTTCAAGGGTATAACAGTAAATGATAGTTCAAGAATAACGAGAAGAATCAATTATTCTAAATGAGAGTCGCTATGAACTGAAAGATATCATCAATATTCAAATGTTTAATCATTTCAAAGTTCAAGAAGAATGAACACTGAGTAGTCACTATGGACTAAGAACTCTTGCTAGAATTAACAGTATTATACTGAAAATCCAATGTAACAAGTACAACAGGTGATCAGCGTAAAGTACCTATACGTTATGCATAATATTTAAACATGCTAGTATGTACGCACGTCGGTTCCCCGACCGTTATATAATTTTCCCTTCAATGAGGGTTGTTCATCTCAATAGATTTATAAGAGTCTGCACCAAGTCAATTGGTTTGGATAGCTTTCTAACATATGGTATTAGTCTAGCCGAAACAAATGGCTTAGACAACTTTTATAATGCATTTAGGAACGATAAGTTCAATGCCTGCAACAACATCAAGATATAAAATCAATTTTAAATAGTAATAGATATTTGCTTGATGCAAACATGGTCGATATAGCAATAATTCAAATTTATACAATATGTAAAGTTAAGAGAGTTAGGGAACTTGCCTTATGCGTAGTTTAACATGAAAGTAGTATGCATACAAGCCAATCATGTTTGATGATAAAGCATATACTTTGTAACAATCTTATTCATTTATTAATAATAGTATTATTTAATTAAAGACATTTATTATCAATACGGTGCTGTTTTTAAAATATGTGATAAACCCATAGTTTTAAGCAATGCTTTTAGAATCATGATGATGATCATTCTAATGAGATCTAAGTTCTTAGATAGTTTAAAAACTAAAATTATTCCCAATCGTTGGATTACTAAAAAGGGGATTAGTGAATCCGGATAGATTGATACATACGTTGCTTACTCATTGGATGAGGATGATTGATCTCATGATTATTTGTGTGGAGACACTAAAGTAAGTATGTAGGTGCTTATTGGAGAATAAGTCCACTGAACGTGGCTCGCTAAGGAATACTTAATGAAGTAGTTTTACTTGCCTGTCAATAGAAATTCCTAATATGATAGCATTGCAAGTGATCATTAGACTTGAGATCATTATAATTATCTTGTGTATGATGAATTATACTTTGACATAACCCTTAAGACCCTTAGGATATATCAAAAGGTATGATTGGGTGTAATAAGTTATATATGGAGATAATAAATTATCAATAAAGACTCTACCACTTCTAGTAAAAAAAGAGATATGTCCTATGTGATTCGATAAATGACAACCCAGGAATTCTTGGCCAAGATGGAATGAAATTAGAAAGGAGTTTCTAATTTGCATTATTTAGAGTTGTGCATTTTGGAATCGAAATACATATAATTAAATAAAATAAAACTTAACAGTAATTCCATGTCTTATATTTAATTGGGACATTGTATGGTGGAAGGATTGAATTGTACAGTAACTATTAACTCATATGTTCTTTTATGATTAATGTTGAAATCTATATTATTTGGAAAGTCGTTGATCGCTAAGGAGGCTTATCCTTATTGTAAAATAAATATTATTTATTTAAATGAATTATTAGTTTAATTTATTTATTTAGATAAGATTAGAATTATTCTAATTGATTTATTCATAACTTGTTTAATATGGAGAACCTAAAAGGTCACACCATAAAAGAAAGAATATTTATTTAAGAAGCAAATGGCATAATCGTAATAATAAGTTAAGTATATTTAATTTAATCTATGATGATAGAATAAATTAAATAACTTAATATTTATTTTTTAATATATTAGAAATATTAAATATAAATTAATAAGAGTAGTCTTATTATTATTATTACTATTATTATTATTATTAATTTCCTAAAGGAGTTTGGGAATTAATTAATAAGATACTCTCTCATATATATTTCTAATAAGATTAGGAGGTTAATTAATTAAAAAGGTTTAATTAATTATTTCTAATAAAATTGGGAAGCCTAATTAATTAAAAGGGTTTAATTAATTAATATGAAACCCTAATCCTAAATTGTTTAGGAGGGTTGCCTACATCTACAAATAAGAAAGTCTTATTATGGAACAAGGTTAGACAATTAATTCCAAAAGTTGGGAGAGCACTCTTTTTCTAGAGAGAAGAAAATTAGGATTTAGCCAAACACCATTCTTTTTGAAATCTTATTTTTTCTCGGCGGATCACCTCTAGAGGCCAAATATATGGGTGGCTAACGTTGATCAAAGGAAGGAATCAACTCGGAGGATTCAAGTAGAACGCGAAAAAAATTTGGAGTTGAACTCGTACTTGAGGAAGCTAGAATCTTCAAGGGTATGCATACTAATCTTCATCTTTTTGTTTAATTAATAATTGCGCATAAAATATAATTCGGGTATATAGTTTGTAAAATTTTAAAATTCTGATTTTTCACGCTTCCGCTATTTATATGCAATTTGATTGTGTCCATGAATCTTACAAACCTAACAGTGGCATATGAACCAAACCTTTATACAAGTTATTAATTGTTCAGATTTGATATGTATGTTGATATGTGTTTAGAATAATTTTTTTGGGCATAATTATTGGCATAGAATTATGTTTTTGGAAAAAAACTGTACAATTCGTGAACTGAAAAAATAGTTTCTGGAGACTGGCGCCGCAACGCCTGATTGTAGTACAATCATGGCATCGCAGTACCGGCTCCGTGTTCTGAAAGTGATGACGCGGCGCTGCAGCACCCAAAGTTAGTTCAACTAATGCGCTGCAGCGCAAGCTCCATGTTTTGACACTGATAACGTGGCACCGCAGCGCCTGCTGCTAGTTCACTAGCGGCACCGTAGCGCCACTCTCCAGAAAAAAAAATTAATTTTTTATTTATAAATTTCTAATTACAATAAAATGTTTATTTTAAATTAAAAATTGAATTCTATGTTTTTCAGTAATTCAAAATTTAAATAAAGTAGTTTATTTTTAATTGTAATTGGATTAAAATAAAGATATTTATTTTAATTAGAATTTAATTTCATGTTAACTAATTAGAGTTGGAATTGGATTCCATGATAACTAATTGGAGATGAAATTGAATTCTTTGTTTCCTAAAAATAAAGGAGTTTATTTGTGAATTAGGAAAATGGATTCAATGTTTCTTTAAATAAAGGAGTTTATTTAGATATGAAATAAGATTTCATATTAATCAAAATAAAGGAGTTTATTTTGATAAAGAATTAGATTCCATATATTTTGTTTTTTCCATAACATTTTAAAAGTTAAAATAAAGTAGTTTATTTTGACTTGGAATTGGATTCCATATTAATTAAAATAAACGAGTTTATTTTGATTAAATAATTTCATTAAAAATAAAGGAGTTTATTTTTATTCAAAAATAGATAAATCAAAATAAAAGGTGTATTTTGATTTAAATTTGGATTAAAATAAAAGAGTTTATTTTAATTCAAAATTAAATTTTATGCTAACTAAAATTGCCCATTAAATTGATATCAATGTATATATTGGATGTTTATTATTCATGAGATGAATGTTTTATTTATTGATGCATATGTTGATGTGTATGATACTAAATGGGGTTGATTATGGACTATTGACCAATGTGATTGAATTTTATTTTAGTTTGATGCATGAATGTATGGGTTTTATTAAATAGGGTTTGTGTACCTCGTCTTCTCTAATTTTTCTTGATGTAAATTCTGTCTCCCTCCTATGTACTTCCCCTTGACTGCTGATGTGATACCCCCAAATCCGAGTACTTCATTTTCACATGATTTGGTATTCACTTTCTAAATATAACATACATCTAACCAATAATAAATAATTACAAAATAAATTACAACCTTTATAAATAATAAAATCTTCCTTATCAAAAGGATTACAACTTTTCAAAATAAATTCCGGGATTTAATTTAACCTTGACATAAACATTTAATGCGGAAAAAATAAAAACATCAAATAAAGTCTTATTACAATTTTAAAATAAAACAAGTCTTCACTTGTTCAGCTTTCCTTTGCCTTTACTAGTTGACGAGGCGTCAACACTTTCAACCTTAGCTGCAATGGTTATTTAATATGCAAGAGTGAGCAAACAATAGCTCACTGGAATACAAAAATAATAAATACATAAAAGAATATCTTTCAAAAAAATTGAATAACCTTTTCATCAACAATAAATGATTGAATAATAATTCTTTCATCAACATTTAAAAATTCGAATATGGAATTCATGTGAGGGTCGTAAGACCTTGAACTTTTGTCCTAGGTTATAAATATTTCTATTTAAAATCTTTAACAGTCATTAAGACTATAGACCTTAACTCGTACGTAGGGGGATCAGCCCTTCGTACCACGTATGTGCACAATATTTAACGCTTCTGCGCAGTAACCTCCGCTAATAAATAGGATTGTTCATCTCAGGATTTGAATACAAGTCCGCACCAAAGAAAGTTTGGTTTGGATAAGCTTAAAGGATAATTTAAATTTCAACGTTCATCAAATAAGGAATAGTTGAATCGACTTACAACAATCAAGAAAAAATTCATAATTTAAAAGATTTTGAATTTCTTATATGCTTTAGAATCAAACTTAAAGCAATTAAAAAACAATATAGACCTTGCTTGAACGACTAAGTCAATGTCATGTTAATTCAATAATAAACTTTGGTAATATTTGCTCAATATGAAATTATAAAGAATACAAATAATTTGCATCATTATGATCAATAAAATAACTTAAGTAAGGTTTGAGTTTTGAAAACTTGCCTCAAGCGCAAGCTACAGTTATAACTCACGTTCTTTAATACTTCCTACACATATATGTTTAATCACAATAATTCTAAATTAGTTAACACGTAACTAATTCACATAATTGGTTAACCCTCCAAGGTTAACTCATTCTTGTTAAATTATTAAGTTAAGAATTAATAACCACATAATTAATTACACCACATAGGCGTGCTCACATAATTAAATCAAATAATAATTATGTATTTAACATTAATTAAATTATAATTTAAATATTTAATCTAATTATAATTACTCAAATTATAATTACATCTTAAATTAATTAAATTATAAACAAATTATAATTTATAATTAATTAAACTACATCATGCATTTACTAAATTATAATTACATAAATTATAATTTATAATTAATCATGCAAATATTGAATTATAATACACAAATTATAATCTATAATTAATCATGGATTTATTAAATTATAATTACATAAATTATAATTAACATTTACTTGATTAAAATAAATCAACTAATATTCATTATATTTTAACAAAATTATAATTTAAATTAAACCTTTACTCTAATTATAATTATTCAAAATTATAACCACAAATAAATTTTATTAATATAATTTGTTAATATTCATTTAGCATTTTAATGTAAGTCTAACATGCTATCATATACTCACATTAGGTTAACTTTCATAACCTAAACAAAATGCACAAAAAAAATAAAGCATCATTACTTTCTGCATACCCCCCGCCGGGGCGGGGGTTTTACTTTTGACAGGCCCGCCGGGGAGGGCCCCCTGCAGGATCGGCAGACATGCTCTTGAACTGTGCAGAGAAAAAGTCAATTTGACTTATTTGTCCATACCAAATTCCAATTCCAGTTCATACAATTCATATCAATTTATAGAAAACATAAACTTAGAGCTTCTAACATGATTCTAACATACATAAATATTATAACACATAATAAAATCACAATTTTCATGATTTTTGAAGAAAACACAATATCAAGTGTTCTTGACAAAAATTGCTATTGTGAATTCAGTTTTAAACCGATTCAAGAAATTTCAATTGTACTAACTCTATTCCTTAACATATTAACATAATCCATGATCAATTCAAATAAAAATTGATAAACACATAACAATTTTGATGATTTAAAGACTATTTTTAGAAAACCAATTCTCTGTAACTACTTAATGAACATGAATCCCTCATGTTCATCATTGATGCATGAATTAACAACTAAACCACGCATACAATCATACATAGACATGATATAAACAAATTAGAAACCATGATCATGCAATTTTCATAAGAGTTCAATTAATAGAGAACTTAAATTTTATAAAGAACACAATTTCTAATAACTAAAAGATGAGAGTTATACCCTTATACTTAGTGGATTGAAAGGAGAGGATGATGATGATAATCTCAAAGCTTTTCTTCCTCTTCTTCTTCCTTTCTCTTCTTTTCTCTCTAGAGTACTTTGTATTCTCTCTAACTTTTCTCTGTTCTTTCTTTCTTTGTTTCCTTAAACTAACGTACTATTGTATATACTAATATACATATAATACATATGATTATATAGAATATATAACTGCTATATATTAATTACATATACTAACTACTAGTTAATACATAGGTTACAAAATTTTAAATTTAAAAAGCCAAGGCCATATTTTGCAAAACAACATTATTTTAAAAATTAACTTTTTGAGCTTAAAGCCTTGTTTGGAAAAATGAGATTAAAAGAGGTCCAAGGGCCTCGTTTGGTAAAACTCTTTAAACACTCTTTTCTTTATTTTAATAAATCTTTTTAGCACATATTTTAATGTTACACTTTAATTAATTAAATCCTTAACATTATAATTTAATTAATTAAAAGCTAACATCAATTACTACATTAAAAATGCCACATAACAAATTATAATTACTCGCTAATTCTAATTTCATATAACAATTATCACACAAACTCATCTAATTTAATTATCTCAATTAAATTAGAACTATGCCATAAAATCAATACACATCCATTAAATTAAATATTAAATATTTATTTAATTAATATATAACACTTAATTAAATTATTCCATAATCATCACACAATTTATTTATTTAACTCAATAAATAAATCAAATCAAATATTTATTTAATTCAAGTAATATATAAAATCTCATTTGTTACAGCTGATCAAGGTTTTTATTTAAATTAAATAGTTTATGTAATATGACTAGTTAGAATTATCTTGAGGAATTAGAGACCAATGAGCAAGGAGCGCTTGAAGACCCGTTTATAATGGAGCCCGGGATTTAAATGTAATAGTTATATTTAAATTTAATTCTTGAACCCCTAGGTTTGAATTTTTGGTTCACTTGGTGGCTCTAGTGAACCAAACTAGAATAAAAGCCCATAATCAATACGGGTAGAATATAGTATTCTATATGTGCATGCTTATTATATACATTATATATATTATAAAACATGTTTCGCATGTTAATTAATATGACGCGTATTTTATGTATGCGCGCTAAACAAGATGAGACTAATAATAACAAACCTCTCAAAGAAAATTATTTTAAGTCTAAAGCGCTCAAAGATATTTGGAATATCGAACGTCGCCTTCTAGCATGATAAAATTAATAGAGCATTAAATATTTAATATGAGTTTGTTATGTTTTCCACAAGGCAAGTATTAAGTATTTAAGATATTAATTTAAAGCATTTAATGCTTATAAAGAAAATTGAACAATATTATTTTTGTTGTGTTTTCCAGAAGGACAATATTTTTCTTTTTTGAATATATGGAAGTGCTAGGTTGGACTGAACTCAGACAATTTTGATTCAGATGTGTTACCACTTGATCAAAATAATCTGAGAGGTAAAATAAAAGGAGTTACATGTTGATATAATTGGCAAAGAGTTGTCTACCTATTTATTTATATATGATTTATTGTGTTTTTCACAAGGCTATATACGTTTGAAATGAGATCCTTAATCTCATTAGCAAAATCTTTAATTAGATTTTAGCCGAACTATATAAGTGAGGGTAATATAGTTTGAAAAAAATAGTGAGAGATATTAATTTAAAATAAGACCTAATTTATTTTGGTAATTAATAAAAGAATGTATGCTATAATGTTGTTAATTACAAATTTATTTACAGAAGATTACAATGTCTAAATTACTATCATTGCGTAGCATATTAGATGCTAATTAACCGAACCGAATTAAACGGATTGGTTAAGAAATTTAAGAATAGTTCTCAAGGTTGAAAAGCTATCTTATGTCCTTAATATGCCTATCCCTGCAATGGTTGCAAACAATGCCTCTGAGAAAGATATTGCTACTTTTAGAAAGTAGTAAGATGATGCATAGTTGGCTCAATGCATCATGGTCGCATCCATGAGTAACGAGCTTCAGCGTCAGCATGAAACTATGGATGCTTCTATTATATTCCTGCACTTCAAGTAGTTGAATTGTGAGAAAAGTAAGACTGCTAGATATCAGATATCTAAGGAGCTCTTCTAATCTAGAATAACCAATGACACTATAGTACAGACACATATCCTAAATTGATAAATTTGATTAAACAATTAGGACAGCAGGTTTTTCATGGATGGAGAGTTGAACCAAGATTTGATCTTGCACTCACTCCCGGACTCCTTCTCACAATTGTTGTGAATTTTTAGATGTACAAGCTAGATGTCAGCCTCGCTGATTTGCTTAAACATGTTGAAAACTGTTGAGAGTCACTTTCCAACCAAGAAAGACCAAGTCTTACTAGTAGGGGCCAAATGATCTTCTGAAAAGAAGAACGATTCAAAGAAGGTAAATAGAAAGGCAAATACAAAAAATAATAAGAACAGAACTTATACAGATAACAAAGGAGTTTGCTTCCACTGTAATAAGCCTGGACACTGGAATAGGAACTGCGAGAGTATCTTGCAGAGGCTAACCAGAAGAAGCTTAGTGAAGCTTCGATTACACATACAATTTTGTTCATGATTAAAATAAATCTTTTAGTAAGTAAAGTTTCTACTTGGGTATAGGATACCGGCAATGGTTCTCATAAATACAGATTTATGAAGGGACCAAGCAGAAGTACAAAGCTAAACAAGGGGAAGTCTTCCTGCGTGTGAGGAATGGAGCAAAGGTTGGTCCATTAACTATAGAAAATTATTGTTTAGCACAGCCTACGGGAAAGTCCATTAGTTTAAATAATTAACAATTTACTGAATGGACTTTACATACTTGACTTACATGAAAATAATTTTAAATTGAACAAACTAGTAAAAGAAAAGGAGATGATCATTTAAAGAGTTCAATATTTGTATTTAGTGAAATACAAGTCTGAATCATTTGAAAGGTACAAAGAATTCAAAAGTAAAACTAATTGGCAAGGTATTATGATTCTTCAATTGGATCGAGGAATAAATACTTGTGCAATAAGTTTTAAGATCATCTTAAATGATTTTTTCACAATGGACACTTCCTGATACGCAATAATAGATTGATGTATCTTAAAGGAAAAATCGTACCTTGTGGACATGGTGCGGTTCATAATGATTTTACCAACATTCCAGTATCCTTTTAGGATAATGCCATAGAAATGACTGCATATTTACAAAAAAAAAAAAAGGTAACCTCGAAAATCTAGCCCCAAGACTCCATAAAAGTTATGGACAGGGAGGATTCCTAATCTTAAGTATGTTAAGATAAGGGGTTGTCCAGCTTATGTGAAAAGGTTTCAAAGGATAAGCTTGGGACATGATTTGACAAGTACAGATTTGTGGGACATCCTAAAGTAAGTTTAGGGTATATGTTTTATAATCCTACTTAGCAAAAGGTGTTTGTTGCGAAACATGCTTCCTTCTAAGATAAAGGTGTTTATCATTGAAGGGCTAGTAGGAGGATAATAGATCTTGAATGAGTTCAAGAACCACAAATCACTATTAGTCAAAAGGAGGAACCTGTAAATAGACCTATTATACCACAACCAAATCGTGAATTTGGAATAGTATTAAAGATACCTGGGAGGTATGGATTCATCATAGATGATGATGATGAGGTACGCATCATAGAGGATGATGATCCAGTAATACACGATAAGGCTAAGAGTTGTAGACACTCAGAGAAATAACAGATGGCCATACAATTTGAAATGGATCTTTAGAGCAAATGGCAAGGTGGAGACTTATAAGGCCAGACCATTTTGGAAAAGGTTTTCAAATAAAGTCAAGGAGTTGACTGTGATAAAATCTTATTACCGGTAGTAATGCTCAAGTTCATTTGGATTTTACTTGCGATTGTAGTTTATTATTACTAGATCTAGAAAAACGGATGTGGAGATGCTCTTCCTCAAATATATATTATTAGAGGAGAATGTATGTATGATACAGCCAGATGAATTTGTTTCAATGGTTGAAGCAAATCATGTATATGAGCTATACCAATCCATTTATGGGTTGTAGCAAGCTTCTCAAAGATGGAACATTCATTTTGATGAGATAATCAAAAGAGTTTGATTTTATCAAAAATGAGAATGAGCCTAGTGTGTACAAAAGGGTCAGTGGGAGCGCTGTGACATTCCTACTATTATATCTTGATATACTAATGATAAGGAATGTCATACTAGTGCTATAATCAGTAAAGATAAAGTTGTCTAAACATTCCTCCATAAATGATTTGGGTAGAACATCCTTAATTGAGGATATAAATCTATATAGATAGATTTAAAAGGATGTTCGGCTTTACCCAAGGAACGTATATTCATTTGATGCTAAAGGCGTTTAGCATGACAAACACCAAGAGATGTTTCATGATGATGAGCCATGGAGTGTATCTCTCTAAAATTGTCCACAATAAAAGAGAGATCGCATGAGTTACTATCATAAATGCAATGAAATATACGAGACTTGATGTTGATCAGTCATATTCTGAAGAAGATCATTGTAAGACAGTGACAAACATTTAAAAGTACTTAACCGGCACTAATGATATAATCATGATTCATGATGGGTCTGAATTAAAACTACAGGACTAAACAGACTCAAGTTTTTATAGATTGACCAAGACGACAACAAATCCACTTTAGGGTAAGTCGTTACCTTGAAAGGTAGTGTAGTGAATTGAAAAGGTTCCAAACAGCAAAAAGTTATTGGTTTAGTAATAAAGACAAAGTATATAGCTATAAATGAAGCTGCAAGTTGATGTTTCGGATGAAAAGTTCATTACAGAACTAGGAATAGTTCATAAGTCTCATCTTGGATCCAAATATATGATGCGGCACTTTTATTTGATTAAAAAATTCATTGAAAGAGGAGAAGTCACTATAGAGATAGTGAACTCTCAAAAATAACATTGCATATTCATTTACTGAAGCTATCTAACAACAGGATGATCGTCACTTAGAGAAGAAGGGTATGAGATACTATGGCGATTGGCTTTAGTGCAAGTGGGAGATTCAAAGTTGTATGCATACAAGCCAATCATGTTTGATAATAAAGCATATACTTTGTAACAATCTTATTTATTTATTAATAATAGTATTATTTAATTAAAGGCATTTATTTATCTACAGAGTGCTTTTTTATATTATGTGATAAACCCATAGTTTTAAGCAATGCTTTTAGAATCATAATGATGTTCAAGCTAATGAGATCTAAATTCTTAGATGGCTTAAAAACTTAAATTGTTCCCAATCGTTAGATTACTAAAAATGGGATTCGTGAATCCGGATAGATTAGTACATACGTTGCTTGCCCATTGGATGAGGATGATTGATCTCATGATCATTTGTGTGGAGACACTAAAGCAAGTATGTAGGTGTTTATTGGAAAATAAGTTCACTGAACGTGGCTCTCTAAGGAATACTTAATGGAGTTTATTTGCCTGTCAATAGGAATTCCTAAAGATATAGTAGTGCAAGTGATCCTTAGACTTGAGATCATCTTAGTATCTTGTATATGATAAATTTTACTTTGACATGTCCTTTAAGACCATTAGGGTATATCAAAGGGTATGATTGAGTGTAATAAGTTATATATGGAGATAATGAATGATCAATAAAGAATTTATTACTTCTAGTAAAAGAAGAGATATTGTAACAAACGAGAATTTTGTATTTTAATTTTAAATATTTATGAATTAAATAAGTATTTTAATTAATTTATTTATTGAGTTAAATAAATAATTTATGTGATTGTTGTGGAGTAATTTAATTAAGTGGCTAAGTTAACTACTAAAAATCTATTTTTCAAAATTAAAGAGGTTTCGCCAAACAAAGCCTTATGGCTTTTGATTTTTAAAATAAACATAACTGATGTATTTACTAAATAATTAAGTTTTTTATCAGTTATGTTATATGTATTATATTCTATATCTAATATATTTATATCAGTTATATTATACTACGTAAGTTAGAAACAGAGTTAGAATAGAAAAGTCACAGAGTAAGTTAGAAAGAAAAGAGAGAAGAAGAAGAGGAAGGGGAAGGAGAGAGCTTGGGAATCTAAAAGAAAACTTATCATCATCTTCTTCTTCATATAACAAAGGGTATAATTCAAATTCTGTGAATTTATAAAGTTATGTTTTCATGTTCTTCATGATTTTAGTTCTCTGTATATATGAGTTATTATGAAATTGATGTAAACATGAATTCTATGTGTAGATTGTGTCATAACATGCTTATATATATGATATATGATAATTTAAGTACTTTAATTCATGTAAATATGATAAACATGAAGAAATCATGTTCATAGCAATTTATAGTGAATTAGTCTTGAAAAATAGTTTCTTTAATTGTCCAAAATTTGTGTTTAATGATTCTCTATTATATAAATTGAGTTTAGACTATGATAACATGCTTAGAAACAAAATTTATATGATTTGAATTGTGTGTTTTGATTTAAAAACAAACTCACAGTGTTTAATTTCATCACGAACACTTAACAATGGCTTTTTCTTCAAAATAACAAAATTTAGAGTTTTGATTATGTGTTATGATGATTATACATGTTAAAACATGTTAGAAGCTTAAAATTATATTTTCTATAAAGTTTTATATGCAATATGTTAGTTAAAATTGAAATTTGGTGCGAAGAAATAAGCCAAATTGACTTTTTCTCTGCACAGTTCGCGAACTAGGTTTTCTTGCAGAAGGGTCACCCGCCCCGGTGGGCCCCCTTGTAGTACAAATACCCGCCCCGGTGGGGGGGTACAGAATTGAAAATTATTTTGTGTTTTATATAGCTTTTGTCCGTAACATGAAAAGCTAACCTAATGTGATGTACTTGATGACATGTTAAGCATACATTGAGATGTTATAGTGATTCATTAATGTATTTCACATGATTAATTTGTAAAAGTGAAATGTATAATGTAAATTATAATTTGATTAATTATAATAAAGGTGAATGTATGATTTAATAACATAATTTGAGTATAGTTTGATTGATTATTAAGATTGTATGGTTTGAACGTTATATGATAATTGACAATTAAACCTAAGAATAACGAGTTAGCTTGGATGGGTTAACTAGTTATGTGAATTAGCTATATAGTAACTAATTTATGTTACTATTGCAAATTACGTGTATGTAGGATTAATTAAGGAACGTGATAATAATTGTTAGCTTGCGCTCGAGGCAAGTGTTCTAAACACAAAACTTACTTTTACGTTTATGCAAATTTTCTAATCCTTATCTTATTGATAAAGTTGTTCTATCCCTTCTTGTTATAATTATGCAAGTTATTTTGTACTCTAAGTTCCATATTAAAATAAGTAATGAAATTGTTATTGAAGTAACGTGATCTTGACTTAATTGTTCAAGCAAGGTCTATCTTATCTTTCAAATGCTTTAAGTTTAATTCTAAAACATAAATTATTTCGTAATTCGTTATTGTTGAATTATTCTTTATTGTAAGTTGATTCAACTACTCCTTAGTTGAAGATAGTTGAACTCTAAATCACCCTTTTACCTTATCCAAACCAAACTTTCTTTAGTGCGGACTTGTTATTAAATACTGAGATGAATAACCCTAGAAATAGGGGATTACCATGCGAAAGCGTTAAGATATTTGTGCACAATGCATGGTACGAAGGGTTGATCCCCCTAAGTACGAGTTAAGAGTCCATATAGTCTAACGACTGTTAAAGGTTTTAAATATAAATGTTTATAACCTAGGACATAGTTCAAGGTCTTATGACCTTCAGATGAATTCTAAATCTTATTCTTGATTATCGATGAATGAAATAGTATTCAATTCAGTTAAAGCTATTCAATATTATGTCATCACTATTGTTTGTCATTTCAAGTAAGCTTTTGTTTGTTCACTCTTGCATTATATAACCCTTGCAGCTAAAGTAGAGAAAGTTGTAGAACCGTCAACTAGCAAAGGCAAGAGCAAGATGAACAAGTGAATACTTGTTTATATTATGATATGATGTGTAATAAGACTTTAATTATTTTATAATGTTTTGTTTTTCGCATTGACGATGTGAAGGTTAGATAACCCTAAGAATGTTTTATTAAAGTTGTAATCCTTTTTATAAGGAAGATTTTTTTATTTAATTTATAAAGAATGTAATTTATTTTACATTCCTTATTTATGGGTAGTAGTTATGTTTTATTTAGATAGTGAGCACCAAATCCCGTGGAATTGAAGTACCCGGATTTGGGGGTGTCACAAGTTGGTATCAAAGCAGTGCTTAGGTTATGAACCTTAGGTGGGGAAACCTTAGGTAGTAGCCTTGTAGGAGATTAAAAAGATAGTGATGATAGTTAAAGATAATAAACTACCTTATGTGCTATGTGTTTATATTTATGTACGCGAAGAGTATCGATCGATAACACGTAATAATTAAACTTTAAAATTTTGTTGTCAGGATGACAAATGTTGGAGAGTCCAGTCAGGCTATAGAGGAGTTACCCCAGATGCCTAGGGATGAGGAGCCCCGAGACATCCATACTGTCTGGGAGCAGTTGGTTCAGAGAGAGCCATCTCCATTGATCACAGTAGTTGGTCAGGAGCATGAGCCAGTTATGGACCGAGATAACGAGGATGAGTCAGAGGAGGAGGAGGATCCTAAAGAGGAATTTCCACCTAACTCGACTAGCGCTGTGATGTACAAGGAGATCTACAACAGCAACGTTGAACTACATGGTCGAGTCAGAGAGCTTGAGGAACTGGATGACGAGCTTGGAAACACGAAATGGGATCTAGTTCACGTGGAAGGTGAGAAGGATGATGCACTGGCCGAACTAGCAAAAATAAAGAAAGACATAAAAGAGGAGTCAGTGAAGCGTGCCAAAGCTGAGGATGATTGCTTGAAGGCTAATCTACTGGCAGATCGAGCTGAAGACGAGGTTCAAGTGAAGAAGGCCAAGCTGAGAGAAATAGACTATATTTTTCACAAGGCTATAGATAGGGCCCAGGATCGTGTCTTTTATTACCCAGCTCAGTTCAAAGATTTACCGTGATATATGGTTGACGAGTGCATGATATTCATTTATTTTGATTCCTTTATGTGTAGTCTATTGCATGTTTGGTTGTTAAAAAGGGCTTAATAGGTTTGTTTATGGGTTTCAGGTCAAAATAGAGATGAAACAAAGAAAATGGGAAGATTATTGGGTTTTTAATGCTAAGATGGATTTATGGTCTTGGCTTGGGACTTGGATTTTATCGAAGAGCTGTTCCTTAGCTTTCCATGGCATCTTGAATCGTCCCCATCAGAGTTCATATGAAGAAGCTATGACCTTTTTACCAAACGATGTTGCAGCATAAAAAGGACATGCGCCCCGGCGCAATTTTGCAACGGAAAAATGCGCCCCGGCGCCGACTTCTCTGCCAAACTGCGTCCCGACGAGATTTTGTGAAGGGAAATTGCGCCCCGGCGCCGACCTCTCTGCCGAATTGCGCCCCGACACGCTTTTATGAAGAAATCTACGCTGCGGCGCGTTTCACGTCAGAAAAACAGTATTTTCGAGTTTTTGGGAAAGTGTTGGGCAGATTTCTAATGCAACTAGGATTGCGAACTTGTGGGTTTTGGGGATTGTTTTAGACTTTATAAAGGGATGTAAGACCTACTATAAAAGGGGATTATCATATATTATCATAGATCATCATCTTCTACATTCATCTAAACCCTAGTTTTGGAGAATTAAAGCATGTCAAGCTAAACTACTCAATTCAATTCTGAAGGGATGTTGAACTTTATTTACAATTAATTGTTTGAGCAAGTTTACTTTATTTACTCTTTCGTATGTGATATTTATTTTGATTATCTACATAAACCTTCTTGTATGCTATTCAATTAACTAATTTAGTTTCAACAAGATTAAATTAGTAAATTGATATTATCTACTAGATTAAGATATATATTAAGCAAACTATGTATGTCTGATCGTAAGTAGCAATTAATGATATTCGATTGTGGTTAAACTTTTGGATATTATTAAGATTTTCATAATACAAGTTAAATAACTCCTGATTGTGTAATTGTTTCTTGGGACAATCTAATTCTCATTCTTCATGCTTCTATCATATTAAATTTAGACTGATAGTTCTAGGTTATATGATAGTTAGGATCTTTTGTTGGCGATTGTCGCATTAGATTTACAACATAAGGAGAATTTCGAATAACTAGCGATTGCGGTTATCTAGGATTGTTAATCTCATTGAAGGATAAATATTGTAAAAACTTGGTTAATCCATAATTGTTAAAAGGCGATACTAAACTGAAGAATTGAAGATTTTTACTCATTGATACTTCTTTTAAATTCACTTTTGATAATTTAACTTTTCAAACCAAAATTCCCCAATTCATTAGAAAATACTTGGATAAATATAAAATAAAACACTCTATGGGATCGATCCTTGCTTGTTACTATACTAATTCTTGATTAGTAGAATAGGAGTAAGGTTAATTTTGGAGTGCTAAACGACAGTCCCCAAATTTCGGCGCCGTTGCCGGGGAGTGTTATTTGTTTTTCTTTATTCATTTGTTTTCATTTATTTTTGTTTATACCTCGATCCTCTCACTCTCTTGATTTGAAATTGGATCCAGAAATAAAGAGAACTGCACGAAGGCTTAGGAAGGAAGCTCGGAAATCCCAAGGTACACTTGCAGATTTCGACGAAGCTCCATCACCAGGCCTCAACATCGCACTCACACTACTTTCAAACCATTCTTCTAGTGAATCAGACGAATAGATGGTGGTGCCAAATAATAACATGACTTTAAAGGAGTTGTCTACTCCTAATCTCACTCAACAACCTCTATGCATTGAATATCCTTCTTTAAATGCAGGTTTGAATTGAAATCCGGACTAATTCACCTTTTGCCTACTTTTCGTGGTCTTACAAGTGAGGATCCTTACAAGCATTTGAAAGAGTTTCATGTTGTGTGCTCAACCATGAAGCGACACAACATTACGGAGGAGCAGATAAAACTAAGAGCTTTCCCATTCTCACTGGCGGATTTAGCAAAAGATTGGTTGTATTATATTCCCTCGGGATCAATACAATCATGGAATGACATGAAAAGGCTATTTTTGGAGAAATACTTTCCTGCTTCAAGAGTAGCCGACATAAGGAAAGAAATTTGAGAAATCCGATAATTCAGCGGTGAAACATTGTATGAATACTGAGAGAGATTCAAAAATCTTTTTTCCAGCTGTCCACCCCACCAGATTGATGATCAACACCTTATCTAGTACTTTTATGAGGAACTTTTACCGATGGATAGGAGTATGATCGACGCTGCTAGTGGAGGAGCATTAGTAGATAAAACACCCGAGGCTGCAAAGAATTTGATTGCAAATATGGCCGCCAATGCACAACAATATGGTACACGGAATGATCATCTAGCACAAAGAGTAAGTGAGGTAAGCACGAGTAATTTAGAGCAACAGATTTCTGACTTAATTGTTATGGTGAAACAATTAGCAACAGGTAACTTGCCGGTTGCAAGGCTTGCAGAATATGTTTAATGGCGGGGCACCCTACAGATTCTTGCCCGACATTACAAGAGAAAGAGAATGCACAGCAAGCTAATGCAGTGGGAAATTTCCAGGCACAGCCGCAGAGGAAATATGATCCTTTTTCTAATACTTACAATCCATGATAGAGGGATCACCCCAACTTGAGTTATGGGGTTGCTAGGCCACAGGCGTAAGGGTTCTACCCAAATAAACAGCAATTTCAGCCAAATCAGCCACATTACTAACCCAAACCAGCAGCACCGGCCAATTCTGGAATATCCTTGGAGGACATGTTCAAAGCATTTATGACACAGACACAACAGTTTTAACAAGAGACGAAATCTTCCATCCATAGTTTGGAGAGTCAAATGAGCCAATTCGCTACTATTTTGGGTCGGTTGGACTCTCAAGGTTCAGGGAAGCTCCCACCTCAAATTGTTGTGAATCCTAAGGAGAATGCTAGAGCTATAACCTTGCGGAGTGGTAAGTAGATGGATACACCTACAGCCACAGTTGAGTTTGAGAAAGAGCAAGCTAAGGAGGAACCGAAAAAATCTAAGGTACACCTTAAGCCTCCTTGTCAGCTTAAAAATATTCCTATTCCCTTTCCTCCCAGAAATTCTAGAACTTCAAAGAAAGATGAACAAGAAAAAGAAATTCTGGAAACTTTTAGAAAAGTAGAAGTGAATATTTTATTACTTGATGCAATTAAACAAGTGCCACGGTATGCGAAATTTTTAAAAGAATTGTGTACTAACAAACAAAAATTAGAAAATGATGAAAAAGTCACAGTTGGGGAGAATGTATCAACTGTTCTTCAAAGAAAAATGCCCCATAAATGTAAAGATCTAGGCATGTTCACGATCCCATGCAAGATAGGAAATACTAGATTTAAGAAGGCCATGCTAGATTTAGGTGCTTCAATTAATGTGATGCCATTATCTATTTATAAGTCTCTAAATCTAGGTCCTTTGAAAAATACTAGTGTGATTATTCAATTGGCAGATCGTATTAACACTTACCCTCGAGGGATAGTTGAAGATGTCTTGGTGTAGGTGAACGAACTAATCTTTTCTGCAGATTTTTACATAGTGGATATGGAGGATGATACATCACCAAATCCATCCCACATCATGTTAGGAAGGCCCTTCCTAAAAATAGCAAGGACTATAATTGATGTGCACAATGGGACCTTAACAATGGAGTTTGATGGCAAAAAAATCCAATTTAACATCTATGATGCCATGAGGTACCCTAGTGATATTTGTCAAGTTTTTGCAATTGATGTGTGTGACTCTTTAGTGCAGGAAACTTTTGAACAAATTCAGCGAGACAGCTTGGAGGTTGCTATTTCTAGCAGTTTGGACATGGATGGGAAGTATGAACTTGAGCAAAATCAGGAATTGAAGGAAACTGTGGCTGCACTACACTAATTATCTAAACTCTCAGATGAGCATGAAGTCCATTTAATTCAATTACCTGTGTCTCATCAAAAACTATTACCATCTGTTGTGCAAGCTCGAACACTTGAACTGAAACAATTACCTACACACTTGAAATATGCGTATTTGGGGACTAATGAGACTTTACCTATGATAATTGCTAGTAATCTAACCAAAGTGCAGGAAGAAAAATTGTTGAGAGTCCTTAGGGACCATATCACAGTGTTTGGTTGGACTATAGCAGACATCGAAGGTATTTGTCCGCAATGTGCATGCATCGAATTTTGCTAGAAGACGGGGCTAAACTTACGAGGGATGCACAGAGACGATTGAACCCACCTATGATGGAGGTAGGAAAGAAAGAGGTAATAAAATTGCTCGATGGAGGAATCATCTACCCCATCTCCGACAGTCAATGGGTAAGTCCGGTGCAGGTAGTTCCAAAGAAATTCGGAATCATGGTTGTCAAGAATGATAATAATGAGTTAGTGCCCACACGGATGTAAACAGGTTGGAGAGTGTGTATTGATTATAGGAGGTTAAATGTTGTAA
The DNA here is from genome assembly GCA_020205555.1 of Panax stipuleanatus. Taxonomy (NCBI): domain Eukaryota; kingdom Viridiplantae; phylum Streptophyta; class Magnoliopsida; order Apiales; family Araliaceae; genus Panax; species Panax stipuleanatus. The sequence continues at coordinate 47,260,220 of CM035118.1, read as the reverse complement.
CTAGAAAAGATCATTTTACCCTTCCTCTTATTGATCAAATTTTAGAACGATTAGCTGGGCATACTTATTATTGCTTTCTAGATGGTTTTTCAGGTTATAACCAGATTGTGATTGCACCCGAAGACCAAGAAAAGACCACATTCACATGTCCCTTTGGTACCTTTTCCTATCGACGAATGTGTTTCGGACTCTGCAATGCCACAGGTACTTTTCAAAGATGCATGCACTACAAGAAAAAGGCCTAACAGCGACCAATACTTTCAGCGACCGCACTTGCGATCGCTGATATTTATAATAGCGACCGACATCTGCGACCGTGATTTAATCCAGTCGCTATATATTATCAGCGACCGCATACGGTCGCTAGCATAAATTTCCCTCCCAAAATTTGGCAAGAAATGTTAGCGTGGAGGTTTTTTGGGACCACTTAAAATCAGCGACCATATGCAGTTGCTGATAAGTCCATGTCATTAAAAATTAGCGGTCGCTGATCAAACTTAATGTTACCAGTTTCAGTCATTCGCTCGACACAGCAGGCGAAGAAAAAAAAGAGGGAGAACTCAGAATAGAGAGAAGAGGGAGAAAGGGGGAGAAGAGAAGAAGGAGAAGAGACGCCACCACCGTTCCCCGCCGTCACCGGCCAGCCGCCGCCACCACGAAGCACTGGTATATATCTCATCTTTGCTATGTTTTCTTTATGAATGGAGGAATTAGCTTTATAATGAAATAGTTTGTAATATGGATTGCTTAACTATGTATGCTTAACTGGATTGTTAGTAATTGATTATAGTGGTACTGATTAACAAAGATGAGACTACTATATTGCTTATTACATTTGAATCAAAAGGAAGTGAATTTTGAAAAGAGAGTAAACTAGTTAGTTGTTAACGAATTGAATATACTTGAATTTGATTTGTGTTGGTATGTTATGAGGTTGATATAGAGTAAAGGAGATAGGATGGTTGTGTGGTTTTATAAGGAGATTTAAATGGAATGATAACATAAATAAATTGCTATGAAAATGGTGAATTAAAACTATGCACACCACATGTTTGTTAAATGTCCCAAGTGTGTTTTGGCTAAAAACTGAATATTAGACGAAACGAAAGCTTGGGCTCGGTTTATATAACGTATGTGATTATAATTAATGAGATTGAGTGGGTTAAATTGAAACAAAAAGCCATTGTAAGTTAAGACAAAAAACTCAAGAATTAGTACGTCGAGTCATTTTTGAGCACTGATCTGTGCAGCTTAATGAATTCTATTTGGAGGTTTAATATTTTCTTTTAGTCGACTGTTATGGCAGTTACACCATACCAAAAGTTGGGCCTAAACCAATTTATGTGTTAGTGATTTCAAGACTAAAAAAAGAAGAATGTTGTGTTGGGGGCAGGGGATTGCCGAGGCTGCAACGCCTAGAGTTGTGCTATGCTGCGCTGCAGAGCCGATTGATAGGTTTGGTTGGTTTTATTTTTATTTTTGGCAGTGGTTGGTATATTAGTGTAAAAATGGTTACATTAAGTATAGTATATCCAGACTTCATAATACATTAAGAGGTGAAATTTCGCAAGGTTTGGGATAAAAGCTGCTGCCACAGTAGCAGCAAAGGTAGTGATGGGAGTTGACTGGGAGTTCATCTTGGGCTCTCAGTCAACACATTCTGATTGCCCAGTTTTGTTCCCAACTGTTAGTGCTATGTTATAAATGATCATATTATCTCTAAATCATTAATAAGGGGCATTGTAAGGAATACAATGGTAATAGTTTTGGGCAGCAGCAATTGGCATTAAGAGATTGCTACAGCAGCTTTGAGTAAATCACTTTGACTCAATAATGTAGTTTGGAGATCTAACTATAAAGATGGGTTTAAAACTTTCTAAAACAGAGAAGTGTTTATGATATACATCAAATCCCCAATTCAATGTAAATGAATGTGTATGTAGAGAGTATAATGAGTTAGCAATTTGTAGAATAAGGCTAACAAACCGAAGTGTTACAAGGTTTGGGGCTGTTGGGCGATAAGTTTGTCATATATTTCATATCAATAGGTAAAGTACTACAAAGATAAAAGGAAAAAGAATCTGAGATGTAAGCAATAACTTTAAAATATTCGACTCGGCCCGAATATTCATTATTCAAATTAGAATTTGATGCAGTTATGAACAAAAGCTATAAACGGTGTTATGTGCTTACATTTATAATATTAACGAGCTCTTTATGTGCTTACTAGTATGCTCAAGTTATATGCTTACTAGCTAGTATGCTCAAGTCATATGCTTACAAGTATGCTCAAGTCATATGCTTACAAGTATGCTTAAATGTTAATCATATGCTTACAAGTATGCTCAAGTTATATGGTTACAAGTATGCTCAAGTTATATGCTTATAATTATGCTATACATTAATAAGCTCATGTTGTCTGTAGTAGGTACCATGGTATCATGGACCTCTATTCAGACCGTAGTCGGATGGCACGACGAAAGTAAAGTGCCCAGATAGGTGCTACAGCTGAATTTAGAGCTGGTTGCCAAGTATTTTTGGAGTATGAGTATAGTCATCCGGAATGTGTGAATGGTCAGAACAAGATACGATGTCCATGTTTGAAGTGTAAGAATGTAAATTATATGGACAAAGACGTGGTAAACTATCATTTACTTGTTTCTAGGTTCATGAAAAATTATGAAGAATGCTGGTGGGCACATGGGCAGAGAAGAGATGGTGGCATCACAGAAGTACACAATCCGGGCATTAGTACTCATCGTATAAATGAAATGGTTCATGATATTGCAGGGCCATATTTTGATTGGGAACAAGGTAGAGAGCAACCTATGAATTCTGATGCCAAAGACTTCTTTAAGTTGTTAGATGAAGGTAGCGAGCCATTGTGGTATGGTTGCACCAAACACACTACATTGTCTGTAGTGGAGACATTACTTAACATCAAGGCTGATCACAACATGAGCCATGAGTGTTTTGAGTTGCTCTTGAAGGCCATTAAGAGTATGTTGCCTGACAGTGAGAAATTACCTGATAACTATTACTTTTGTAAGAAAATGGTGAAGAAGTTGGGTCTTGGATACCAAAAGATTGATGCATGTCCCAACGATTTCATGTTATTTTATAAGGAAAATGAACAGATGACAAGGTGCACGTTTTGCAATCATGATCGGTTTAGGCCTAATAAAGAGGGTGTGACTATAAAAAAATCAACTATACCGTTTAAGATTCTAAGGTATTTTATAATAACACATCAGCTAAAAAGATTGTACATGTGTTCAAGAACAGCTGAACATATGAGTTGGCATGCGAAATCTCCAGCTAAAGATGGAGAACTAAATCATCCCGCAGATGGGCAGGCTTGGAAATATTTCAACTTAGCACATCATAGGTTTGCATTGGAACCTAGAAATGTGAGGCTTGGATTGTCCACCGATGGTTTTAACCCGTTTGGCCACTCAGCTGTTTCGTTCTCATGTTGGCCTGTGATTGTTACTCCATACAATTTACCTCATTGGATGTGTATGAAACAGCCATACTTATTTCTTTCACTCGAGGTTCCTGGTCCTAAGAGTCCTGGAAAGAACTTAGATGTTTACTTGAAACCTCTTATAGACGAGTTGAAGGTATTGTGGGAGGATGGAGTACAGACTTGGGATGTTGCAACGAAAACAAATTTCAACCTTAAGGCAGCGGTTATGTAGACTATAAGTGACTTCCCAGCTTATGGTATGTTAGCTGGATGGAGTACACACGAGAAGTTAGCTTATTCGTATTGGATGGAGCATACAAAGTCTTTCAATCTATCAAAAGGTCGAAAGCCTTGCTGGTTTGACAGTCATCGACGGTTCTTGCCAGTAGATCACCCATTTCGAACAAATAGAGAAAACTTCAGGAAAGGGAAAGTGGACAATGATATGCCTGCACTGCGATTGTCGGGAACAGAGATGCGAGACCGTGTGATGAGATTGCCGGTCATCCCATTTAGTAAGAATGATACCACAAACATAATCAATGGGTTTGGCGAATCTCATAACTGGGTTAGAAGAAGCATCTTTTGGGAACTGCCTTATTGGTCTACAAATTTGATTCGTCATAATCTAGATGTGATGCATATTGAGAAGAATGTGTTCGACAATGTGTTTAACACCGTGATGAATGTTACGGGGAAGACAAAAGATAATGATAAGGCACGTTTGGACATGAAAGATATTTATAAGCGTCCTAGATTAGAACTTTATGAATCTTCTAATGGTAAGATTGTTAAACCGCATGCAAGGTACACATTGTCCAAAAAGCAAGTTGAAGATGTGTGCACATGGGTTAAGTCTCTGAAACTACCAGATGGATATGCGTTAAACATTGCAAAGTGTGTTACGGGTGGGAAATTACAAGGGATGAAGATTCATGACTGTCATGTGTTCATGGAGAGACTCATACCTTAGGATTTTGGGATCTGCTTGATAAACCAATATGGGATGTTTTGACGGATCTTAGTCGTTTCTTCAAAGACTTATGTTCAAAAACATTAAATGAGAAGGACATGTCTGTACTTGAGAAGAACATCATAGAGATCACGTGCAAATTGGAAAAAATATTCCCACCTGGTTTTTTTGACTCTATGGAGCATTTGCAAATCCATCTTCCCTATAAAGCTCGTGTTGGGAGTCCAGTTCAATATATGGATGTACCTTTTCGAGAGGGTGATAGGAAACCTTAAGAGGAAGGTGAAGAATAGAGCTTATGTCGAGGGGTCGATATGTGAGGCATACAGTTTCGATGAGATATCTACTTTTGTCTCAGACTATTTTTCGGATGAAGTCTTGACAAAGGCCAATCGAGTCTCGAGACATGATGATGGGGGAAATGTTGAACTAAATGGTTGGCTTTCTGTATTTGGTCTATCGGGCCGCGCTTATGGAAAAGGGAAGCGCATATTCCTCTCTGAGCAAGAATTACATACTGCACATACTTACATTCTTCTCAATTGCGAGGAGAATGACGAATTTGTGAGGTACACATATAAACTTGAAAATTTATCCCTTAACTTTCAATGACATATAATATACATTCCAATATGTTAATGTTTATAACATTGTATAGATTGTACGATGACGAGTTAAAAGTGAAGCATCCCGGCATAACTGATAAAGATATTCAAATCAATCGTGATAAAAAATTTGCGCTTTGGATAAAGGACAAAGTTCAATTTCTTAAGCACGACATATATATATATATATATATATATATATATATATATATATATACTCCATATTAAATATGACTTCATTTAATAAGATGGAGTTTTTGTAGGCTTTAACTGAGGGATCAACGATTTTGGCTAATGTACAAGTCCTAGCTATGGGACCAGATTGGGACCAAGTCAGTCGCAATGGTTACAAAATAAATGATTGTGAATTTCATACAAAGGCATATAGGCACGGTAAAAGAACAACGAACTCTGGAGTGTGTGTCCAAAGAGATTGTTACAATGAGCTTGGTCGTGCCTTTTATGGGGAGTTGGAGGAAATCGTAGAGTTGTCGTACAAGGGTACGTACGGGGGTCATATTAACTTGTTCAAGTGTCGTTGGTTTGATTCAAAAAAAGGGATACGTGTTGACAGACATGGAATCGTCGATATTATGTTGGGTTTGCTAGAAACATAAGCATGCAATCAAATTACATAAACACAACAGAAGGGATGAAAAATCAGTTTTTAAAATTTTCTTATAAACCCTTAACCATGATCTTTCTTGTGCATCAATTATCAGTCAATACATAGAAGGAGATGATGAAATTATACCTTTGAAGATCCAAGCTTCCTCAGGTACAAGTTCTACTCCTTTGATTCCTTTGATTCCTCTGTAGTGGCTCCTTCCTTTGATCAATGTCAGCCACCCAAATGTTTGGCCTCTACCGGTGATCCACCAAGGAAGATGAAGAACTCAGGAAGATGGGTTATTGGCTTAACCCTTGTTTCTATTTCTATAGAATATGTGTACTCCCAATCTTTGGAAAAATTCACGTACCTTATTTTTGATATAAGACTCTCTTATATAGATATTAGGTTAACCCTCCTAATCCAATTAGAATAGGGTTTTATTTAATTAATTAATTAAACACTTTTAATTAATTTATATCCTAATCTTATTAGGATTGAGAGAGAGTACTAATATTATATTAATTCCTAAACTCCTTTAGAATTAAAATAATAATAATAATAATAATATTAATAAGACTCCTCTTATTAATTTATATTTAATATTTCTAAAATATTAAATAATAAACATTAAGCTATTTAATTTATTCTATCACCATAGATTAAATTATTTACACTTAATGCATTATTACTATCATGTCATTTTCTTCTTAAATAATTCTTCTTCCTTTTATGGTGTGACCCTTTAGGTTCTCCATATTAAACCGGTTGTGAATAAATCAATTAGAATAATTCTAATCTTATTTAAAAAAATAAATTAAACTAATAATCTATTTAAATAAATAACATTTATTCTACAATAGGGATAAGCCTCCCTAGCGATCAACGACTTTTCAGATAATATAGATTTCAACATTAATCATAAACGAACCTATGAGTTAATATTTACCGTAAATCCTTCCACCATACAATGTCCCAATTAAATATAAGACATGGATTTACTGTCAAGTCTTAATTTATTTAATCATATGTATTTCGATTAGAAAATGCACAACTCCAAATAATGCAAATTAGAAACCTCTTTCTAATTTCATTCTACCTTGGCCAAGGATTCTTGGGTTGTCATTTAACGAATCACATAGGACATATCTCCTCTTTTACTAGAGGTGGTAGATTCTTTATTGATCATTCATTATCTCCATATGTAACTCATTATACCCAAGCATACCCTATATATGCCTTAAAAGGCCTTAAGGAATAAGTCAAAGTATAATTTGTTACAGTACAAGATACTATGATGATCTCAAGTCCAAGGATCACTTGTACTACTATCACATTAGGAATTCCTATTGACAGGCGAGTAAAACTCCATTAGGTATTCCATAGCGAGTCACGTTCAGTGAACTTATTCTCCAATAAGCACCTACATACTTGCTTTAGTGTCTCCACACAAATGACCATGAGATCAGTCATCCTCATACAATGAGCAAGCAACATATGTACCAATCTATCCGGATTTACTAATCCCCATTTTAGTAATCCCACAATTAGGAACTATTTTAGTTTTTAAGCTTTCTAAGAATTTAGATCTCATTAGCATGATCTCATCATGATTCTAAAATCATTGCTTAAAACTATGGGTTATTTACATATTATTAAAAACAGCACCATGTAGATAATTAAATGCCTTAAATGAATATTTTATTAATAAATAAATAAGATTGTTTACAAAGTATGTGCTTTATCATCATACATGATTGGCTTGTATGCACACTACTATCAATCTCCCACTTGCACTAAAGTCAATCGCCATGGTATCTCATACCTATCTTTTCTCTAAGTGACGATCAAACTGCTGTTGTGTTATAGCTTTAGTAAATGGATCTGCAATGTTATCTTGAGAGTCTATATGCTCTTCTTTCAATGATTTCTTTAATCAAAGTGCCGCAACACATGTTTTAGATTCAAGATGAGACTTAGAAACTATTCCTAGTTCTGTAATGAACTTTTTATCCGAAACATCAACTTGCAGCTTCACTTACAGTTATATACTTTGTCTTTGTCACTAAATCAGCAACCTTTTGCTGTTTGGAACCTTTTCAATTCACTGCACCACCTTTCAAGGTAACGACTTACCCTATAGTGGATTTACTGTCGTCTTGGTCAGTCTGAAAACTTGAGTCTGTTTAGCACTCTAGATTCATTCAGACCCATCATGTGTTATAATGACATCCTTAGTGTTAGTTAAGTACTTTGGAATGTTTATCACTGTCTCACAGTGATCTTCTCCAGAATCTGACTGATCAACATCGAGTCTCGTATATTTCATTGCATACATGATAGTAACTCATGCGATCTCTTTTTTACTGAGGACAATATTAGATAGATACTCTCCATGGCTCATCATCATGAGGCACTCTTTTGGAGTTTGCCATGCTAAACGCCTTTAGCATCTAATGAATATATGTTTCCTTAGGTTAAGTCGAACATCCTTTTAAATCTATTAATACAGATTTATATCCCCAATGCGGGATGTTCTACCCAAATCATTCATGGAGGAATGTTTAGACAACTTTATTTTGATTGATTTTGGCATAGGAATTTCATTCCCTATCAATAATATATCATCAACATATAATACATGGAATGAAACAGCTCTCCCACTAACCTTCTTGTACACACATGGTTCATCCTCGTTTTTGATAAAATCAAACTCTTTGATTGTCTCATCAAAACGAAAGTTCCATCTACGAGAATCTTGCTTCAATCCACGAATGGATTGTTGTAGCTCATATACATGATTTGCTTCAACCATTGAAATAAAAACCATCTGGGTGTATCATACATACATTCTCCTCTAATAATGTATATTTGAGGAAGGGCGTCTCCACGTCCATTTTGCCAGATTAAGTAAAAATAAGCTGCAATCGCAAGAAAAATCCAAATGGACTTGAGCATAGCTTCCAAATCCATTTTAGATTTTATGGTCATCTACCATTTCTCTGAGTCTTTATTGCTCATAGCCTGTTCGTAATTCAATGGATCATCATTATTCATGATGTGTACCTCATCGTCATCCTCTATAACGAATCCATACCTCTCAGGTATCTTCGGTACTCTTCCAGATTTACGAACAGGGTGTGGTACAGTAGGTTCTTCTACTTGGTTAGGTACCTGACTTTGATTCGTGGTAATTTGTGGTTCTTGAACTTCTTCAAGATATATCTTACTCCCACTGACCCCTTTATGGATAAACTTCTTTTCCGAAAAGGTAGCATGTTTCGCAACAAACACCTTTTGATCAGTTGGATGATAGAAATAATACCCTAAAGTTTCTTTAGGGTATCCTATAAATCTACACTTATCGGATTTAGTCTGTAGCTTATCATTTTCAAACTTTTTGACATAAGCTGGACAACCCCAAGTCTTAACATGTTTAAGATTTGGTTTCCTCCCTTTCCACATCTCATATGAAGTCTTTGGGGGGAATTTGGTAGGTACCTTGTTAAGTAGGTATGCAGCCGTTTCTAGGGCATAACCCCAGAAGGAAATTGAAAGGTCGGTAAAACTCATCATGGATCGAACCATGTCCGACAGTGTTCGATTTCTCCTTTCAGATACTCCATTTAACTGTGGTGTATCTGGAGGAGTCCATTATGAGATTATATCATTTTCTTTGAGACAACTGAGAAACTCACCGCTTAAGTATTCTCCACCTCGATCTGATCGAAGTATCTTAATACTCTTACCCGTTTGTTTCTCCAATTCACTTCTGAACTCTTTGAACTTTTCAAATGATTCTGATTTGTATTTCATTAAATAAACATATCCAAATCTTGAGTGATCATCAGTGAAAGTAATAAAATAAGAATACCCACCCCGTGCACTTATTGTCATAGGTCCACAAAATTCTGTGTGAATCAATGCCAACAACTCTGTAACTCTTTCTCCTTTTCTTAGTTTGTTCAATTTGAAATATATTTTCTTGCAAGTCAAGTATATAAAGCCCATTTCGCAAATTTCCAATACCATATAAAACATCGTCTTTATAAATAGAACAACTATTGTTCTTTATAACAACGTTAAATCCTTCTATATCCAATACAGAAATTGAAATAATATTTTTAATAATATTCGGAACATAATAACAATTATTAAGATAAATGGACTTGCCCGAAGGCATTGCTAAACAATAAGTTCCTACAGCTAATGCAGCAACTTTTTCTCCATTCCCCACTCGTAGGATCACCTCTTCATTGTTCAGCTTTCTACTTCTGACCAGTCCCTGTACAGTGTTACATATGTGAGACCCACAGCTGGTATCCAATACCCAAGTAGAATTATGACTTTCAGAAAAATTAATTTCAATCATAAACAAACCTTGATTGGAAGTCGAAGCTTCTCCAAGCTTCTTCTCTGTTAGAAACTTCTTGCAGTTTCTCTTCCAATGTCCCGGCTCATTGCAATGAAAGCACATTCCTTTAGCTGGTTCAGGTTTCTTTTGTTCCTTTTCTTTCCCCTTTCCCTTAGCCTTCTTGGATTTATTCTTTTCAGAAGACACCTTGGGCCTCTTCCTTTTATTGGAAGAATCCACCATCAAGACATGGTTCTTCTTGGATGAGAAGTGACCTTCTGCAGTTTTTAGCATGTTAAGCAGCTCAGGCAAGCTGACATCTAGCTTATTCATGTGAAAATTAACCACAATCTGCGAGAAGGTCTCAGGGAGTGACTGCAAGACCAAGTCTTGACTCAACTCCCCATCCATGACGAACCCAAGCCGTCCAAGGCGTTCAATCAAATTGATTACCTTCAGAACATGAGTCTCAACGGCAGTGCCCTCGGTCATCCGAGATCGAAAGAGTTCTTTAGATATCTCATATCTAGCAGTCCTACTTTGTTCACCATACAACTCCTTGAGGTGAAGCAGCATAGCAGGAGCATTCATATTTACGTGCTGACGCTGAAGCTCATTATTCATGGATGCGAGCATGATGTATTAAGCCACAGATGCATCATCTTGCCATTTATTGGAAGTGGCAATCTCTTCCTCAGAGGCTGTTTCTGAAACAGATTCAGGGATAGTTGAATTTAGGACATAAGAAATCTTTTCAGCAGTGAGAACAATTCTCAGATTTCTTAGCCAGACCTCATAATTCGGCCCGGTAAGCTTATTTGCATCAAGTATGCTTTGTAGTGAGATTAGTGATTTTGATATTTTTTTAAAATTCTGCATGTGAAAAGACAACATTTTTAGCAAACAATTATTTTATTAACTTTGCATACCAAAATAAATTTAGGTCTTTATTTTAAATTGGTATCTCCCACTATTTTCATCAAACTATATTACCCTCACTTATATAGTTCGGCAACATCTAATTAAAGATTTGCTAGTGAGATTAAGGATTCCATTTCAAATGTATATAACCTTGTGGATAGCACAACAAGCGATATACAAATAAATAGGTAGACAACTCTTGTCAATTACATCACCATGTAACTCCTTTTATTTTGCCTCTTAAATCATAATGGTCATGTGTGTGCACATCCGAACTAAAATGATTTAAGTTAAGTCCAGCCTAGCACTTCCATAAATTTAAAAAAAGAAAAATATTCGTCCTTGTGGATAGCACAACAAGACTAGATCGTTCAATTTTCTTGATAAGCATCAAATGTGATTAATTAACATCTTAAATACTCAATACTCGCCTTGTGGATAGCACAACAAACTCATTAAATATATAATACTCTATTAATTAATCATGCTAGAAGGCGACGTTCGATATTCCAAATATCATTTGAACGCTTCAGACTTAATATTATTTCTTTGAGGGGTTTGTTATTATTTGTCTCATCTTGTTTAGCGCGCATGCACATATATATATATATATATATATATATATATATATATATAAAATACGCGTCATTTTATTAAACATGCGAAGCATGTTTGCATAAAATATAATATATATAATATTTAGCATGCAATATAGAATACTATATTCTACCCGGATTGATTATGGACTTTTATTCTAGTTTGGTTCACTAGAGCCACCAAGTGAACCAAAAGGTCAAACCTATGAGTGCAAGAATTTAAATTTTAAATGTAACTATTACATTTAAACCCGGGCTCTATACAAACGGGTCTTCACGCGCTCCTTGCTCCTTGGTCTCCAGTTTCTTCAAGATAATTCTAACTATCTCTATTATATAAACTATTTATAATTAAATAGAAACCTTGATCAGCAGTCAAGGGGAAGTACATAGAAGGGAGATAGAATTTTACACCGAGAATAAAACTAGAGAAGACGAGATACGCATACCCCATTTTATAAAACCCATACATTCAAGCATTCATCCAAAATAAAATCCAATCACATTGGTCATAGTCCATAATCAATCCCTTTTATTAACATACATATCATCATACGTATCAATAAAACTTATTCATCTCATGAAAGTAAATTCATTCCATATATGTATTAATATCAGTTAATGGGCAAAAGTTTGCTAAGTTTTGTTTTTTTGGAAAAATAAACTCCTTTATTTCATTCAAAAACAATTCCAAATTAAACTTTTTAATTTTAGCAATTCTGAAATCTCATTTTATATAAAATAAACATCTTTATTTTAAACCTTTATTAATTAAATAAACCATTCATTTAATTAAATAAAACAAAAAAAAATTAGTTCCTGTCCAGTGGCGCAGCTGCGCCAGGAATATAAAGGGAACCGGCGCAGCTGCGCAGCATGAAAACCAAGACAAGACACCGGCGCAGCTGCGCAGCAAGAAGGCCTTGCACCGGCACAGCTGCGCAGCTTCGCAGAATCAGAAAAATTTTTGTTACCCAAGAACTCGATCCAATCGAATATCATACATGTATGGAATCACATAAACTGATAATTAGCACAAGATTGGCTCTGATACCACTGTTGGATTTGCTAGAAACATAAGCATGCAATCAAATTACATAAACACAGCGGAAGGGATGAAAAATTAGTTTTTAAAATTTTCTTACAAACCCTTAACCATGATCTTTCTTGTGCATCAATTATCAGTCAATACATAAAAGGATATAATAGAATTATACCTTTGAAGATCCAAGCTTCCTCAGGTACAAGTTCTACTCCTTTGATTCCTTTGATTCCTTTGATTCCTCTATAGTGGCTCCTTCCCTTGATCAATGTCAGTCACCCAAATGTTTGGCCTCTAACAGTGATCCACCAAGGAAGATGAAGAACTCAAGAAAATGGGTTATTGGCTTAACCCTTGTTTCTATCTCTATAGAATATGTGTACTCCCAACCTTTGAAAAAATTCACGTACCTTATTTCTGATATAAGACTCTCTTATATAGATATTAGGTTAACCCTCCTAATCCAATTAGAATAGGGTTTTATTTAATTAATTAATTAAACACTTTTAATTAATTTATATCCTAATCTTATTAGGATTGAGAGAGAGTACTAATATTATATTAATTCCTAAACTCCTTTAGAATTAAAATAATAATAATAATAATATTAATAAGACTCCTCTTATTAATTTATATTTAATATTTCTAAAATATTAAATAATAAATATTAAGCTATTTAATTTATTCTATCACCATAGATTAAATTAATTACACTTAATGCATTATTACTATCATGCCATTTTCTTCTTAAATAATTCTTCTTCCTTTTATGGTGTGACCCTTTAGGTTCTCCATATTAAACTGGTTGTGAATAAATCAATTAGAACAATTCTAATCTTATTTAAATAAATAAATTAAACTATTAATCTATTTAAATAAATAACATTTATTCTACAATAGGGATAAGCCTCCCTAGCGATCAACGTCTTTCCAGATAATATAGATTTTAACATTAATCATAAAAGAACCTGTGAGTTAATAGTTACCGTACAATTCAATCCTTTTACCATACAATGTCCCAATTAAATATAAGACATGGATTTACTGTCAAGTCTTAATTTATTTAATCATATGTATTTCGATTAGAAAATGCACAACTCCAAATAATGCAAATTAGAAACCTCTTTCTAATTTCATTCTACCTTGGCCAAGGATTCTTGGGTTGTCATTTAACGAATCACATAGGACATATCTCCTCTTTTACTAGAGGTGGTAGATTCTTTATTGATCATTCATTATCTCCATATGTAACTCATTATACCCAAGCATACCCTATATATGCCTTAAAAGGCCTTAAGGAATAAGTCAAAGTATAATTTGTTACATACAAGATACTATGATGATCTCAAGTCCAAGGATCACTTGTACTATCATCACATTAGGAATTCCTATTGACAGGCGAGTAAAACTCCATTAGGTATTCCATAGCGAGTCACGTTCAGTGAACTTATTCTCCAATAAGCACCTACATACTTGCTTTAGTGTCTCCACACAAATGACCATGAGATCAGTCATCCTCATCCAATGAGCAAGCAACATATGTACCAATCTATCCGGATTTACTAATCCCCATTTTAGTAATCCCACAATTGGGAACTATTTTAGTTTTTAAGCTTTCTAAGAATTTAGATCTCATTAGCATGATCTCATCATAATTCTAAACTCAATGCTTAAAACTATAGGTTATTTACATATTATTAAAAACAGCACCATGTAGATAATTAAATGCCTTAAATGAATATTTTATTAATAAATAAATAAGATTGTTTACAAAGTATGTGCTTTATCATCATACATGATTGGCTTGTATGCACACTACTATCATATTGACCTCCATAGGTCTGCGTACTCCAACAAACCATTTACCAACTCAAACAGTATAAGTACACTACACTCCTAGCCCTGTTAGGAAAAGGGATAGGCCGCCTACATATTGGCAAGTTGTAATTTATACTCCCGCGCGTAGTCGTGTAGAAGTAGTGGATGGGGAGATTTACCAAGAGCAGATGCTTCATAGACAAACTATAATAAATGTGGAGGATGACAATGAAGTAATCCAGTTAGATGGTGGAGATGAACCACATGAATTAGATCCTGAGCCAATACTTGTGTTAGATGACATTGATACTGAAGAGGAAGAGTTATTGACTGACACTGACACTGAATCTGAAGCAGATGATGGTTATGAATCTGCAATACGTATGCAAGATGATTCTGACTCAGACATTGACACTTAAATAAATGAAATGTATGTTCCTGTCATTATTGTCATTTTATATTCATATATACATGTAATCAAATATAACTCATACTAACATCTTTATATCATTGTCATGTTTATGTACTTAACTATTTAAATGAATATTCCTGTCATTATTGCCATTTTATATTCATATATACATGTAATCAAATATAACTCATACTAACATCTTGAAATTTGTAATATATAGATGGCTTCTGAAGTAGCGCAAAAAAAGCGCGGCTTGGGTAGGGGGCCTAATCATGTGCCAAAGGCCCCTACTAATCCGGATGATCGGATTCTTATTCAGATTCGTCCTCCTCCGAACAGCACGTACGTCTGCATCATTTATATATAAGCATTTTAGATTCCATTTATACAACATATATAACTAATGTAAATTACTTTAAATATTATAACATATCTACTTATATTTAATATAAATTGTTGTATATTATAGTGATTTTTTAGATAATAAGATCGTCAAGTGCATTTCATAGCTGTGCTTACAGAATTGGCCCACACCTGTGATTACGTGGGCGAGCACACCTATCGCCCACAAGGATGCAGTTTGGGCTGAATTTCAGGTATATTTTTTTTAATTATGACAGATAATATAATATTCTAAGGAAAATTATTTAGTAGTGTTGGATTATATGTTAAAAGTACCGTTTTAATATTATTATTATTGTTTTATTTGCAGAAAAGGTATAGATGGGAGGACGAGTAGGCTTCAGTGATACAGACACTATTCTGGCAGAAGTGCGCCGCCCGCACCAAAGATAATTTGAACAAAGAACGACAAAAAGCCCTTCACAATGCATCGATCGACCGTCTAGACTAGGGAGAGAATTACATGCACGAGCATAGCCCCTGGTGGTGCACCCAGTCCATATGGGCTGAGATGTGTGCCCAATGGAGAGATGAGAGCTGGGTCAAAAAATGCAAGATTTTCGCCACTAACAGATCCTCGGGTGTACCTGATGGAGAAAAGGCTAAAGAAACCTACAGGGGCAGCAGTATTTCACAGTTGCAGCATATCACTGCCAGGGTATGTATGAATAGTTTTAATATGTTTACAATCATGAATTGTAGAATATCATATGTTTACTTAGTAATATTGAAATATGTTTTGTATAGGAGTCTCAATCTCAAGGTCAGCCTATCCATTGGTTGGATGTGTACGTGGCCACCCGTGATGGTCTGCCTGATGCTGTCCAGATAGCGGTAATAAGTTTTAACAACTTTGATCTTGTTTATCAAGTTTTACATCATTCTTTAGAATTTCACCAATTTATATTTAACTATTTAATTGTTAATATGATGACAGGATACTTATAAGCGTTTACTGAATGAGAGCTATCCTGAAGGCACCCCACGTCCGCCAATTGATTAAGAATTGTAGGAGAGGGCGTCTGTTGTGAAGAAGAACTACGTCAAAGGTCAAGGACAACGACGACGACCAACCTTCAATGGCTCAGGCAGCTCTACTATCCAGTCATCGAGTCATCCAGCTATTCATACTCATGTTGACTGTGTGAGAGCTATATATCGAGGTCGCGATCTTCTTCGTATACTGGACAGGCATCTGGCAGCTCTGAGTCATGATGAGTTAGATGATGCAGTGGCGGCAGCAGCAGCAATCACAGCATGGGGATGGTGACGAGGTAATCAATCTTATTTATTATAATTAAATTAGTGACTTATATATATATATATATATATATATATATATATATTGTTGTTTTTAATTTATTGTATATTGTCGTAATACCAGTATCAACATATATACTATATATGTAACTTGTTTTATTATTTTGTTAATTACAGGGTGATCAAGGAGAAACTAATTTGGACAACAATGATGCATGACGACCGACTTAGTGTTGTTTTGTAGTTATTTATGAATCTCGTACTTTTATATTCATTCTTTGGATGTCTGTATGTTACTTAAAGATTAGATTTGTTTATATTTATTCAATTCATATTGGTTTTTAAAGGTTTATATAGTTTATATACTAGTTTGGTGTATGTGTCGGTATATGGACGATGGATGTTTATATTGTTGTGCATGTGTGTTGGGATAAAGCAGGTACAAAACAGGTACAGTTTTTTGGAAAATCTGTAAAACAGGAAAAATCTAGTTTCTAGGTTTTTTACATCAGCGACCACATGCGGTCGCTGATAATTATTAGCGACTGCAAATCACATGAGGGTATTAGCGACCACGTGCGGTCGCTGATGGCAGTGGCTGACACGTGGCCCACGTCGGCCTTTGGCCCTGAACCATGCTGACTCAGTTTAGCGACGATTTCGGTCGCTAATATAGATTGCAGATACTTCGGTCACTAATAGTGGTCGCTGATGTGCATTTTAACTACCAGATTTTATGCGACGCCTATCTGCGACCGGACCCGGTCGTAGATGATTATCAGTGACCGAATGCGGCCGCGGATAGGCGATCGCAGATAGGCCTTTTTCTTGTAGTGATGGTGAGTATTTTTCAGATCTTTTAGAAAAATGCATTGAGGTCTTTATGGATGATTTCATAGTACATAGTAATTCTTTAGATGCTTGCCTAGATAATTTGACTTGTGTTTTGGATAGATGTTTGGAAACTAACCTTGTGCTAAATTGGGAAAAATGTCACTTTATGGTAGAACAAGGGATTGTACTTGGGCATGTAGTGTCAGTTAATGGTTTAGAAGTCGATAAAACTAAAATTGATATTATATCTGCATTGCCTTACCCCGTTAGCGTGCGGGAGATACGTTCTTTTCTTGGACATACAGGATTTTATCGCAAGTTTATCAAAGATTTCTCCAAGATAGCATTGCCCTTATGCAAGTTGCTCCAGAAAGATATGGAATTCCATTTTCATGATGAATGCAAGGTGACTTTTGATACTTTAAAGAAATTTTTAACTTCAGCCTCTGTCATTCAACCACCAAATTGGAAGTTTCCATTTGAGATAATGTGTGATGCAAGTAACTATGCGGTCGGCGCCGTCTTGGGCCAAAAGATTGACAAAGTTGTCCATGCCATCTAATATGCTTCTAGAACATTGAATGTGGCTCAGATAAACTATTTCACAACTGAAAAAGAACTTTTATCTGTTGTATTTGCTTTAGATAAGTTTAGATCATACTTACTTGGTACTAAAGTGATAGTTTATTTTGACCATGCTGCTCTCAGGTACTTGTTTACTAAGAAAGAGTCCAAACCTCGAATCATAAGGTGGATCTTGCTGCTGCAAGAATTCAACTTGGAAATTAAAGATAAAAAAGGCGCGGATAACTTGGTAGCGGATCACTTGAGCAGAATTCTTAAGGAGGAAGAAGCACTACCATTACATGACATATTTCTGGATGAGCATCTACTTTCCATTGGCAATACAACTCCCTGGTATGCAGACATTGTGAATTATTTGGTAAGTGCGTATTTATCAGGGTGAGTTTTCAAAATCCCAGAAAGAGAAGCTTAGGAGTGATGCAAAACATTATGTGTGGGATGACCCATACTTGTGGAAATTTTGTGCTGATCAGATAGTTAGACGTTGTGTACCTGATAATGAGTTCCAATCTATTCTAGCTTTTTGTCATTCTTATGCTTGTAGAGGTCATTTTGGACCTAAAAGAACATCACATAAGGTGTTAGAGAGTGGTTTCTTTTGGCCCTCAATTTTCAAAGACGCATATCTATTTTGCAAATCATGTGAAAATTGTCAAAGAACAGGAAATATATCACATAGGCATCAAATGCCACAAAACCCTATTCTAATTATTGAAATCTTTGATGTTTGGGGTATTTATTTTATGGGACCTTTTCCTGCTTCCTTTGGTAATGTTTACATCTTATTGGCAGTTGATTATGTTTCAAAGTGGGTGGAAGTTAAAGCCACCAAGACTGACGATTCTAAAGTTATTGTAGATTTTGTCGGGACTAACATATTTGTCAGGTTTGGAGCACCACGAGCCATCATTAGTGATCGCGGAACTCACTTCTGTAATAGAAAATTAGCAGCTTTGTTCAGAAAATACAACGTTCTTCACAGGGTATCTACATCCTATCATCCGCAAAGCAATGGCCAAGCCGAGGTATCCAACCGATAGATAAAATCCATTTTGGAGAAAGTAGTCAACCCGAACAGGAAAGATTGGAGTCTTAGATTAAATGATGAACTCTGGGCATATAGAACGGCATACAAAACTCCAATTGGTATGTCGCCTTATAGGCTGGTGTTCGGGAAATCGTGTCACCTACCTGTGGAGCTAGAGCATAAAGCTTTCTGGGCGATCAAATAGTGCAACATGAACTTGGATCAAGCTGGCGTCCATAGGAAGTTACAATTACAAGAACTTGAGGAGTTGCGTACTGAATCATATGAGAGTTCTAAACTGTATAAGGCTAAGACGAAAAGTTTTCCATGATAAGCAGATAGGGAAAGTGTTCAAAGTGAACGGACATATGTTGAAGTCATTTTTGGATAGCAGTCAGGTTGAGGAGGTTGAGATGTCGACGCTGATGGATCAGGCTTTCGGATGATTGAGTGGATTGCTGTCGAGCTAACGACGTTAAACA
The DNA here is from genome assembly GCA_020205555.1 of Panax stipuleanatus. Classification (NCBI taxonomy): domain Eukaryota; kingdom Viridiplantae; phylum Streptophyta; class Magnoliopsida; order Apiales; family Araliaceae; genus Panax; species Panax stipuleanatus. Next base: position 47,240,830 of record CM035118.1, on the reverse strand, counting down.
AGGGCAGCTGCTTGGGAGGCAACCCAAGAATTTATATTTGATCTTTCTATCCCTTTCCTTTTTATTTTGTTAGTTCTAGAAGTTTTCTACTTTGCATGATATTTTTTACATTGGGGACAATGGAAGGTTTGAGTGTGGGGGAGGGAATTTTAGATTTTAGTTTTCTTTATTTTTTTTAGGTATAATAGTCTAAAATCTGCTAGAATTTGGAAATCTGCTAAAATTTTTGATTGGTTTCATTATTTGATTCGCCTAAGTGTTGAAGGGTTAGAGTCATAAATTGAAAGCTGATGCTTAATTTCAAGATCTGTTGGTATTTAGTTGATCAATGAATGTTGAAAACTAAGTCAGTAACCAGTGTACTTGATTTGAATTGAATTTATTGATGTATGAGTACTTGAATATGTGAAGCATGTTTAGTTGACTAAGTTGTATGTGGAGTTGTCTATGTGCACTAATTTCTTGCTTTAGAACTGTTTTCACTGCTATGTCAATAAAAGATCCTTGTGAAAAAAAAAGTGAAAAAAATTGATGATGAAATTGATGTATGGAAAAATAGTGAAAAATCTGCTTCAATGTCCATTATATGAATTAACTGGGTATCCAAGCCTCGGGAAGCATCGGTATTCACGCTGAAAAGTGTGATAGACAAAAGCAGCTTGACTAGTCGACTTTTGTGGCCTTTGTTACTTGAAGGAGTAAGCCCTAGGGGTGTCTTTACACCCAGCGTCCTAAGACCATCTGGTCTGGGAGTCGTTGGTGGAAAGTTCGTTACATGAGTAGCACTGAAAAGCCTAAGAAAAGGAGACATTGCACATGTCAAGAAAAAGAAGAATACAAGAAAACATCAAAATATATTCATCTGAGATATGAAGAAGGTTCTACAAAAAAAAAGGCAAAAGTGCAGGAAAATTTGTTTTGAGTTATGAGTTAGTGTGCGTGATTTTTTCTCCATGCTAACTAAGTTGGGTGAGTATGTGGATTGTAGGATAGATACTTATCTGGATACAGTTCGATTTGATGAAGTTCATTGGTGAGGTGATAAGGTTAGTAGCCATGAATTGATTAGTGAGATGCTAATCGGGTTTTGGTTGATAATTATTGATATTCATGAATTTTAACTTGAACTTTTTGATACCATGGTTGGATAGAATTATGTGAATGATAACATAACCTTGGATTTGGTTTATACGAGGACGTGTAAAAGCTAAGTGTGGGGGAATTTGACGAGTGCATGATATTCATTTATTTTGATTCCTTTATATGTAGTCTATTGCATGTTTGGTTGTTAACAAGGGCTTAATAGGGTTTTTTATGGGTTTCAGGTCAAAATGGAGATGAAACGAGGAAAATAGGAAGATTATTGGGTTTTTAATGCTAAGATAGATTTATGGTCTTGGCTTGGGACTTGGATTTTATCGAAGAGTTGTTCCTTAGCTTTCCGTGGCATCTTGAATCGTCCCCATCAGAGTTCATATGAAGAAGTTATGACCTTTTTACGAAGCGATGTTGCAGCATAAAAGGGACATGCTCCCCGGCGCAATTTTGCAAAGGAAAAATGCCCCTCGGCGTAGACTTCTCTGCCAAACTAAGCCCCGGTGAGATTTTGTGAAGGGAAACTGCTCCCCGGCACCAACATCTCTGCCGAACTGCTCCCCGGCGTGCTTTTATGAAGAAATCTGCGCCCCGGCGCGTTTCACGTTAGAAAAATTGTATTTTTGAGTTTTTGGGAAAGTGTTGGGCAGATTTCTAATGCAATTAGGATTGCGAACTTGTGGGTTTTGGGGATTGTTTTAGACTTTATAAAAGGATGTAAGACCTACTATAAAAGGGGATTATCATATATTGGCATAAATCATCATCTTCTACATTCATCTAAACCTAGTTTTGGAGAATTAAGGCATGTCAAGCTAAACTACTCATCTCAATTCTGAAGGGATGTTGAACTTTATTTACAATTAATGGTTTGAGCAAGTTTACTTTATTTACTCTTTCATATGTGAGATTTATTCTGATTATCTACATAAACCTTCTTATATGCTATTCAATTAACTAATTTAGTTTCTGCAGGATTAAATTAATAAATTGATATCATCTACTAGATTAAGATATATATTAAGCAAACTATGTATGTCTGATCATAAGTAGCAATTAATAATATTCGATTGTGGTTAAACTTTTGGATATTATTAAGATTTTCATAATACAAGTTAAATAACTCCTAATTGTGTAATTGTTTCTTGAGACAATCTAATTCTCATTCTTCATGCTTCTATCATATTAAATTTATACTAATAGTTCTAGGTTATATGATAGTTAGGATCTTTTGTTGGCGATTGTCGCATTAGATTTATAACATAAGGAGAATTTCGAATAACTAGCAATCACGGTTATCTAGGATTGTTAATCTCATTGAAGGATAAATATTGTAAAAACTTGGTTAATCCATAATTGTAAAAAGGATATACTAAACTGAAGAATTAAAGATTTTTACTCATTGATACTTCTTTTAAATTCACTTTTGATAATTTAACTTTTCAAACCAAAATTTCCCAATTCATTAGAAAATACTTGGATAAATATAAAACAAAACACTCTTTGGGATCGATCCTTGCTTGTTACTATACTAATTCTTGAGTTAGTAGAATAGGACTAAGGTTAATTTTGGAGTGCTAAACGACTGCTCCCAACGGTGGATCGCAGAACAGTGTTTCGGGTGATGGAAGAAGAACGTGGAGAGGCTGTGCGACGACTTAACATGGCTAGATAGTATAATAATAAACTATGTGTCCCTTTATGCATTAAATAAATGTAAATCCCAGAATTTGAGATAATAATGGGATAAGATAATGATGTAATCCTGCAACTTGTTTCAATTCAGTAAAGATAATCTTAATAGCAGAGATGCTATCTATTCTATGTTTTAAAATTCATGATTAAAATAAATCTTTTAGTAAGTAAAGTTTCTACTTGGGTATAGGATACCGGCAATGGTTCTCATAAATACAGATTTATGAAGGGACCAAGCAGAAGTACAAAGCTAAACAAGGGGAAGTCTTCCTGCGTGTGAGGAATGGAGCAAAGGTTGGTCCATTAACTGCAGGAAATTATTGTTTAGCACAGCCTACGGGCAAGTCCATTAGTTTAAATAATTAATAATTTACTGAATGGACTTTACATACTTGACTTACATGAAAATAATTTTAAATTGAACAAACTAGTAAAAAAAGAGATGATCATTTAAAGAGTTCAATATTTGTATTTGGTGAAATACAAGTCTGAATCATTTAAAAGGTATAAAGAATTCAAAAGTAAAACTAATTGACAAGGTATTATGATTCTTCAATTGGATCGAGGAATAAATACTTGTGCAATAAGTTTTAAGATCATCTTAAATGATTTTCTCACAATGGACACTTCCTGATACGCAATAATAGATTGATGTATCTTAAAGGAAAAAGCATACCTTGTGGACATGGTGTGGTTCATAATGATTTTATCGACATTCCAGTATCCTTTTAGGATAATACCCTAGAAATGACTGCATATTTACAAAAAAAAAAAAAGGTAACCTCGAAAATCTAGCCCCAAGACTCCATAAAAGTTATGGACGGGGAGGATTCCTAATCTTAAGTATGTTAAGATAAGGGGTTGTCCAGCTTATGTGAAAAGGTATCAAAGGATAAGCTTGGGACATGATTTGACAAGTACAGATTTGTGGGACATCCTAAAGTAAGTTTAGGGTATATATTTTATAATCCTACTTAGCAAAAGGTGTTTGTTGCGAAACATGCTTCCTTCTAAGATAAAGGTGTTTATCATTGAAGGGCTAGTAGGAGGATAATAGATCTTGAATGAGTTCAAGAACCACAAATCACTATTAGTCAAAATGAGGAACCTGTAAATAGACCTATTATACCACAACCAAATCGTGAATTTGGAATAGTATTAAAGATACCTGGGAGGTATGGATTCATCATAGATGATGATGATGAGGTACGCATCATAGAGGATGATGATCCAGTAATACAAGATAAGGCTAAGAGTTGTAGACACTCAGAGAAATAACAGATGGCCATACAATTTGAAATGGATCTTTAGAGCAAATGGCAAGGTGGAGACTTACAAGGCTAGACCATTTTGGAAAAGGTTTTCAAATAAAGTCAAGGAGTTGACTGTGATAAAATCTTATTACCGGTAGTAATGCTCAAGTCCATTTGGATTTTACTTGCGATTGTAGTTTATTATTACTAGATCTAGAAAAACGGATGTGGAGATGCTCTTCCTCAAATATATATTATTAGAGGAGAATGTATGTATGATACAGCCAGATGAATTTGTTTCAATGGTTGAAGCAAATCATGTATATGAGCTATAACAATCCATTTATGGGTTGTAGCAAGCTTCTCAAAGATGGAACATTCATTTTGATGAAATAATCAAAAGAGTTTGATTTTATCAAAAATGAGAATGAGCCTAGTGTGTACAAAAGGGTCAGTGGGAGCACTGTGACATTCCTAGTATTATATCTTGATATACTAATAATAAGGAATGTCATACTAGTGCTATAATCAGTAAAGATAAAGTTGTCTAAACATTCCTCCATAAATGATTTGGGTAGAACATCCTTAATTGAGGATATAAATCTATATAGATAGATTTAAAAGGATGTTCGGCTTTACCCAAGGAACGTATATTCATTTGATGTTAAAGGCGTTTAGCATGACAAACACCAAGAGATGTCTCATGATGATGAGCCATGGAGTGTATCTCTCTAAAATTGTCCACAATAAAAGAGAGATCGCATGAGTTACTATCATAAATGCAATGAAATATACGAGACTTGATGTTGATCAGTCATATTCTGAAGAAGATCATTGTAAGACAGTGACAAACATCTAAAAGTACTTAACCGGCTCTAATGATATAATCATGATTCATGATGGGTCTGAATTAAAACTACAGGACTAAACAGACTCAAGTTTTTACAGATTGCCAAGACGACAACAAATCCACTTTAGGGTAAGTCGTCACCTTGAAAGGTAGTGTAGTGAATTGAAAAGGTTCCAAACAGCAAAGAGTTGTTGGTTTAGTAATAAAGACAAAGTATATAGCTATAAATGAAGCTGGAAGTTGATGTTTCGGATGAAAAGTTCATTACAGAACTAGGAATAGTTCATAAGTCTCATCTTGGATCCAAATATGTGATGCGGCACTTTTATTTGATTAAAAAATTCATTGAAAGAGAAGAAGTCACTATAGAGATAGTGAACTCTTAAAAATAACATTGCATATCCATTTACTGAAGCTATCTAACAACAGGATGATCGTCACTTAGAGAAGAAGGGTATGAGATACTATGACGATTGGCTTTAGTGCAAGTGGGAGATTCAAAGTAGTATGCATACAAGCCAATCATGTTTGATGATAAAGCATATACTTTGTAACAATCTTATTCATTTATTAATAATAGTATTATTTAATTAAAGGCATTTATTTATCTACATGGTGCTTTTTTATAATATGTGATAAACCCATAGTTTTAAGCAATGCTTTTAGAATCATAATGATGATCATGCTATTGAGATCTAAATTCTTAGATGGCTTAAAAACTTAAATTATTCCCAATCGTTGGATTACTAAAAATGGGATTCGTGAATCCGGATAGATTAGTACATACGTTGTTTGCCCATTGGATGAGGATGATTGATCTCATGATCATTTGTGTGGAGACACTAAAGCAAGTATGTAGGTGCTTATTGGAAAATAAGTTCACTGAACGTGGCTCTCTAAGGAATACTTAATGGAGTTTATTTGCCTGTCAATAGGAATTCCTAAAGATATAGTAGTGCAAGTGATCCTTAGACTTGAGATCATCTTAGTATCTTGTATATGATAAATTTTACTTTGACATGTCCCTTAAGACCCTTAGGGTATATCAAAGGGTATGATTGAGTGTAATAAGTTATATATGGAGATAATGAATGATCAATAAAGAATTTATTACTTCTAGTAAAAGAAGAGATATTGTAACAAACGAGAATTTTGTATTTTAATTTTAAATATTTATGAATTAAATAAGTATTTTAATTAATTTATTTATTGAGTTAAATAAATAATTTATGTGATTGTTGTGGAGTAATTTAATTAAGTGGCTAAGTTAACTACTAAAAATCTATTTTTCAAAATTAAAGAGGTTTCGCCAAACAAAGCCTTATGGCTTTTGATTTTTAAAATAAACATAATTGATGTATTTACTAAAGAATTAAGTATTTTATCAGTTATGTTATATGTATTATATGTATTATATTCTATATCTAATATATTTATATTAGTTATATTATACTACGTAAGTTAGAAACAGAGTTAGAATAGAAAAGTCACAGAGTAAGTTAGAGAGAAAAGAGAGAAGAAGAAGAGGAAGAGGAAGGAGAGAGCTTGGGAATTAAAAAAAAACTTATCATCATCTTCTTCTTCATATAACAAAGGATATAATTCAAATTCTGTGAATTTATAAAGTTATGTTTTCATGTTCTTCATGATTTTAGTTCTCTATATATATGAGTTATTATGAAATTGATGTAAACATGAATTTTATGTGTATATTGTGTCATAACATGCTTATATATATGATATATGATAATTTAAGTACTTTAATTCATGTAAATATGATAAACATGAAGAAATCATGTTCATAGCAATTTACAGTGAATTAGTCTTGAAAAATAGTTTCTTTAATTGTCAAAATTTGTGTTTAATGATGCTCTATTATATAAATTGAGTTTAGATTATGATACATGCTTAGAAACAAAATTCATATGATTTGAATTATGTGTTTTGATTTAAAAACAAACTCATAGTGTTTAATTTCATCACGAACACTTAACAATGGCTTTTTCTTCAAAATAATAAAATTCAGAGTTTTGATTATGTGTTATGATGATTATACATGTTAAAACATGTTAGAAGCTTAAAATTATATTTTCTATAAAGTTTTATATGCAATATGTTAGTTAAAATCAGAATTTGGTGCGAAGAAATAAGTCAAATTGGCTTTTTCTCTGCACAGTTCGCGAACTGGGTTTTCTTGCAGTAGGGTCACCTGCCCCGGTGGGCCCCCTGTAGTACAAATACCCGCCCCGGTGGGGGGGGGGTACAGAATTGAAAATTATTTTGTGTTTTATGTAGCTTTTGTCCGTAACATGAAAAGCTAACCTAATGTGATGTACTTGATGACATGTTAAGCATACATTGAGATGTTATAGTGATTCATTAATGTATTTCACATGATTAATTTGTAAAAGTGAAATATATAATGTAAATTATAATTTGATTAATTATAATAAAGGTGAATGTATGATTTAATAACATAATTTGAGTATTAGTTTGATTGATTATTAAGATTGTATGGTTTGATCGTTATATGATAATTGACAATTAAACCTAAGAATAATGAGTTAGCTTGGATGGGTTAACTAGTTATGTGAATTAGCTATATAGTAACTAATTTATGTTACTATTGCAAATTACGTGTATGTAGAATTAATTAAGGAACGTGATAGTAATTGTTAGCTTGCGCTCGAGGCAAGTGTTCTAAACACAAAACTTACTTTTACGTTTATGCAAATTTTCTAATCCTTATCTTATTGAACAAGTTGTTCTATCCCTTCTTGTTATAATTATGCAAGTTATTCTGTACTCTAAGTTCCATATTAAAATAAGTATTGAAATTGTTATTGAAGTAACGTGATCTTGACTTAATTGTTCAAGCAAGGTCTATCTTATCTTTCAAATGCTTTAAGTTTAATTCTAAAACATAAGTTATTTCGTAATTCGTTATTGTTGAATTATTCTTTATTGTAAGTTGATTCAACTACTTCTTAGTTGATGATAGTTGAACTCCAAATCACCCTTTTACCTTATCCAAACCAAACTTTCTTTGGTGCGGACTTGTTATTAAATACTGAGATGAATAACCCTAGAAATAGGGGATTACCATGCGAAAGCGTTAAGATGTTTGTGCACAATACATGGTACGAAGGGTTGATCCCCCTAAGTACGAGTTAAGAGTCCATATAGTCTAACGACTGTTAAAGGTTTTAAATATAAATGTTTATAACCTAGGACATAGTTCAAGGTCTTATGACCCTCAGATGAATTCTAAATCTTATTCTTGATTATCGATGAATGAAATATTATTCAATTCAGTTAAAGCTATTCAATATTATGTCATCACTATTGTTTGTCATTTCAAGTAAGATTTTGTTTGTTCACTCTTGCATTATATAACTCTTGCAGCTATATAGTAGAGAAAGTTGTAGAACCTTCAACTAGCAAAGGCAAGAGCAAGATGAACAAGTGAATACTTGTTTATATTATGATATGATGTGTAATAAGACTTTAATTATTTTATAATGTTTTGTTTTTCGCATTGACGATGTGAAGGTTAGATAACCCTAAGAATGTTTTATTAAAGTTGTAATCCTTTTTATAAGGAAATTTTTTTTATTTAATTTATAAAGAATGTAATTTATTTTGCATTCCTTATTTATGGGCAGTAGTTATGTTTTATTTAGATAGTGAGCACCAAATCCCGTGGAATTGAAGTACCCGGATTTGGGGGTGTCACAAGTTGGTATCAAAGCAGTAATTAGGTTATGAACCTTAGGTGGGGAAACCATAGGTAGTAGCCTTGTAGGAGATTAAAAAGATAGTGATGATAGTTAAAGATAATAAACTACCTTATGTGCTATGTGTTTATATTTATGTACGCGAAGAGTATCGATCGATAGCACGTAATAATTAAACTTTAAAATTTTATTGTCAGGATGACGAATGTTGGAGAGTCCAGTCAGGCTATGGAGGAGTTACCCCAGATGCCTAGGGATGAGGAGCCCCGAGACATCCATACTGTCTGGGAGCAGTTGGTTTAGAGAGAGGACATCTCCATTGATCATAGTAGTTGGTCAGGAGCATGAGCCAGTTATGGACCGAGATAACGAGGATGAGTTAGAGGAGGAGGAGGATCCTGAAGAGGAATTTCCACCTAACTCGACTAGCGCTGTGTTGTACGAGGAGATCTACAACAGCAACGTTGAACTACATGGTCGAGTCAGAGAGCTTGAGGAACTGGATGACGAGCTTGGAAACACGAAATGGGATCTAGTTCACGTGGAAGGTGAGAAGGATGATGCACTGGCCGAACTAGCAAAAATAAAGAAAGACATAAAAGAGGAGTCAGTGAAACGTGCCAAAGCTGAGGATGATTGCTTGAAGGCTAATCTACTGGCAGATCGAGCTGAAGACGAGGTTCAAGTGAAGAAGGCCAAGCTGAGAGAAATAGACTATATTTTTCACAGGGCTATAGATAGGGCCCAGGATCGTATCTTTTATTACCCAGCTCAGTTCAAAGATTTACCGTGATATATGGTTGACGAGTGCATGATATTCATTTATTTTGATTCCTTTATGTGTAGTCTATTGCATGTTTGGTTGTTAAAAAGGGCTTAATAGGTTTGTTTATGGGTTTCAGGTCAAAATAGAGATGAAACAAAGAAAATAGGAAGATTATTGGGTTTTTAATGCTAAGATGGATTTATGGTCTTGGCTTGGGACTTGGATTTTATCGAAGAGCTGTTCCTTAGCTTTCCATGGCATCTTGAATCGTCCCCATCAGAGTTCATATGAAGAAGCTATGACCTTTTTACCAAACGATGTTGCAGCATAAAAAGGACATGCGCCCCGGCGCAATTTTGCAAAGGAAAAATGCGCCCCGGCGCCGACTTCTCTGCCAAACTGCGTCCTGACGAGATTTTGTGAAGGGAAATTGCGCCCCGGCGCCGACCTCTCTGCCGAATTGAGCCCCGACACGCTTTTATGAAGAAATCTACGCTCCGGCGCGTTTCACAGTCAGAAAAACAGTATTTTCGAGTTTTTGGTAAAGTGTTGGGCAGATTTCTAATGCAACTAGGATTGCGAACTTGTGGGTTTTGGGGATTGTTTTAGACTTTATAAAGGGATGTAAGACCTACTATAAAAGGGGATTATCATATATTATCATAGATCATCATCTTCTACATTCATCTAAACCCTAGTTTTGGAGAATTAAAGCATGTCAAGCTAAACTACTCAATTCAATTCTGAAGGGATGTTGAACTTTATTTACAATTAATTGTTTGAGCAAGTTTACTTTATTTACTCTTTCGTATGTGATATTTATTTTGATTATCTACATAAACCTTCTTGTATGCTATTCAATTAACTAATTTAGTTTCAACAAGATTAAATTAGTAAATTGATATCATCTACTAGATTAAGATATATATTAAGCAAACTATGTATGTCTGATCGTAAGTAGCAATTAATGATATTCGATTGTGGTTAAACTTTTGGATATTATTAAGATTTTCATAATACAAGTTAAATAACTCCTGATTGTGTAATTGTTTCTTGGGACAATCTAATTCTCATTCTTCATGCTTCTATCATATTAAATTTAGACTGATAGTTCTAGGTTATATGATAGTTAGGATCTTTTGTTGGCGATTGTCGCATTAGATTTACAACATAAGGAGAATTTCGAATAACTAGCGATTGCGGTTATCTAGGATTGTTAATCTCATTGAAAGATAAATATTGTAAAAACTTGGTTAATCCATAATTGTTAAAAGGCGATACTAAACTGAAGAATTGAAGATTTTTACTCATTGATACTTCTTTTAAATTCACTTTTGATAATTTAACTTTTCAAACCAAAATTCCCCAATTCATTAGAAAATACTTGGATAAATATAAAATAAAACACTCTATGGGATCGATCCTTGCTTGTTACTATACTAATTCTTGAGTTAGTAGAATAGGAGTAAGGTTAATTTTGGAGTGCTAAACGACTGCTCCCAACGGTGGATAGCAGAACAGTGTTCCGGGTGATGGAAGAAGAACGTGGAGAGGCTGTGCGACGACTTAACATGCCTGGATAGTATAATAATAAACTATGTGTTCCTTTATGCATTAAATAAATGTAAATCCCAGAAATTGAGATAATAATGGGATAAGATAATGATGTAATCCTGCAATTTGTTTCAGTTCAGTAAAGATGATCTAAATAGTAGAGATGCTATCTATTCTATGTTTTAAAACTATGAATAAATAAAATATCGAAGTTTATTGACGTGCTATTTGTTCAAATGTGAATTAATTTATTTTAAATGTTTAAGTTGAACTTGAATATTTAAGAAATGAGTAAAGGATCTAATAAGGGTATGTTTTAACAAAAAGATGCCTCCAAGAAGAAGACCTACACGTCAAAACCTAGACGGTTCAACTAATAACAACAACAACGACAACAATAATGACAGGACGAATCCCAATTTAGTTCAAAAATTGGTGAACCTACTGACAGGAGGGCTTACGAATCAACCGCAAGTTCAGAACACGACGTTTAAGGAATTTAAAGAAGTAGGACCGCCAGAATCCCAAGGATCGGTGAATCCGATAGATGCCTAGACGAGATGGAGATGGAGAAGGTCTTCGATGTGGCTAGAGTTAACGATGACCAGAAGACGACTTTTACGACGTTTATGCTGAAGTCGGAGGCTAGTTTATGGTGGCAAGCCAACAAGACTAGAGAAGGAGAGGGTGTTATAGCGTGGGACCGATTCAAAGAAATGTTCTTTGAAATGTATTTCCTCAGAAGCTCGCAGAACCAAATGGATGTTCAATTTCTAGAGCTGAAACAGGGAACGATGACGGTGCCGGAATACACCGCAAAATTTAACGAGCTGGCCAGGTTTGTAACATACCAGGTCAGTACTGATGAGCGAAAGGCGAGAAGGTTCGAGCAGGGATTGAATCCCTGGCTCTACAGCAAGGTCTCCATGTTCCAGTTGAACACGTTTGCAGCTGTGTTGGAAAAGGCGATCATCGCAGAAGGTGGGGGCGATGCCTTGACCAAATACAATCAAGACCTGAAGAAGAAGAAGAATGAGACAAAAAAATAAGACTAGGGGTAGCAGTGCTAACAACCAAAAAAGGAAGTGGAACTATAATTCATCTGCTGGGAGTCAACAGGGAAGCCAACAGAAGAAAAGGATTGAAGCATGTGCTACATGCGGGAAGAATCACACTGGAGTGTGTCTAAGGGGGAAGCGAGTATGTTTCATCTGTGGTCATGAAGGCCACATTGCGCCGAATTGTCCTAACCTGAAGAAGGGAGCTTGCTATACATGTGGATCTAAGGATCACATAGCCCGAAGTTACCCGATGATGCAAGCAGGAGGGTCAACAGGAAATGGAGGAAATGGCAGCGGCAGCACTTTGACTATCGCTGGACCACTGCAGGCGATCCGACCCACTGCCAGAAAGTTCAACATGACGGTGCAGAATGATGTGCAGTCAAAAGATGTGGTGTCAGGTATTATTTCGGTCAATAGTATTAATGCATATGTATTATTTGATTCGGGTGCTACTTATTCATTCATATCTGATGAATTTGCTAAGACCCTAGACTTACCTAAAGAGGAATTAGTTAACCCCTTGAACATAGAGATTGCGAATAGGGAGGTTATTCCTATTAGGTTTGTATACAAGAACTGTAGATTGGACATTATGGGTCAGGAATTGAGGGTAGATTTGATTCTGATAAAACTTGGGGAGTTTAATGTTATACTGGGTATGGATTGGTTGTTCAACCTATGGTGCGGTAATTGATTGCCAGAAGAAGTCTATGAACCTTACGACTCCGTCAAAGGTAGTATTTTGTGGTAGCAGTCGCCTAGACAAGCGAGTTGTCTGACGATTATATAAGCCAAGAGGTTATTAAAGCAAGGTTGTGTAGGGTATTTAGCCTACATAATGGATACTCGTAAGGAGAGTCCAAAGATAGAAGAGATATCAGTGGTTAGGGAGTTTGTGATCGTATTTCTGAGCAATTTGCCAGGACTTCCGCCAGATAGAAAGATAGAGTTCGTGATCGACTTAGCACCGGGGACTGCTCCGATATCGAAAGCCCCGTACATAATGGCTCCAGTCGAGATGAAGGAGTTGATGGTTCAAATGCAGGAACTGCTGGACAAGAGGTATATTCAGTCGAGCGTATCACCGTGTGGAGTGCTGGTATTATTCGTGAAGAAGAAGGATGGATCGATGCGGCTATGCATTGATTATAGGGAGTTGAAAAAAGTCACGATTAAGAATAGGTATCCTTTACCTAGGATTGATGACTTGTTCGATCAACTAAAAGGTGCTAGATACTTCTCGAAAATAGATTTGAGAAGTGTGTATCATCAGTTGAAGGTAAGAAAGGAGGATATACCGAAAATGGCTTTTAGAACTCGGTATGGGCATTACGAGTTCTTGTTGATGTCATTTAGTTTAACGAATGCACCAGCGACATTTATGGACCTAATGGGTAGGGTGTTTAAGCCATTCCTATACAAGTTCGTAGTGGTGTTCATAGATAATATTTTGGTTTATTCCAAAACGGAGGAAGAACACACTAAGCATTTGAGGCTGACATTAGAATCGCTGAGATGGGAGAAGCTTTACGCAAAATTCTCGAAGTGCAAATTCTAGTTAGAACATATACAATTTCTTAGCCATGTGATTGACAAGGATGGGATTTCAGTGAATCCATCGAAGGTTGAAGCTGTAATGAATTGGGATCAGCCGAAGACACCGTCAGAAGTGAGGAGTTTCCTAGGATTGGCAGGTTACTACCGAAGATTTATCCAAGACTTTTCCAAAATCGCAACTCCGTTGATAAATTTGACTCATAAGACAGTTAAGTTTGTTTGGACGAAAAAGTGTGAGAAGAGTTTTCAAGAACTGAAGAAGAGGTTAAGTACTACGCCTGTGTTGTCATTGCCGGATAGTACAGGAAATTTCATAGTTTACAGTGATGCTTCACATAGGGGATTAGGTTGTGTGCTGATGCAGAACGGCAAAGTCATTGCTTATGCATCACGTCAGCTGAAGGATTATGAGAAAGGATATCCGACCCATGATTTGGAATTGGCGGCAGTAATGTTTGCTCTAAAGATTTGGAGACATTACCTTTATGGAGAGAAGTGTGAGATATACACAGATCATAAGAGTCTGAAATATATCTTTATATAGAAAGATTTGAACATGCGCCAAAAGAGATGGTTGGAACTTATCAAGGACTACGATTGCGAGATTCTTTACCATCCGGGAAAAGTTAACGTTGTTGTCGACGCTTTAAGCAGGAAGGGTCGGAAGAAGTTAATGATATTAACTAATCAGGATCAGTTGATAGAAGAAATGGCTAAGTTGGAGCTGGAAGTTAAGCATCCAAAGGAGTCGGATGAGAAGTTGTTTCAAGTAACTATCGGTTCAACCTTGGTGGACAAGGTAAAAGAGGCACAACTTCGTGATGAGGAGTGTGAGAAGATTCGAAGAAAGTAATCGATGGTGAAGAAATAAAATTTAAGCTCGATAATGAAGGACTACTACGATTTGAAGGGAGAATTTGGGTACCGCCAGTACCAGAAGTCAAAGAGAAAATTTTGGACGAAGCTCACAGTTCGAGATATTCGATTCACCTAGGGAGTACGAAGATGTACCAGGATCTCAGACAGCATTTTTGGTGGCCGAATATGAAGAGTGACGTTGCTGAATGCGTTGCAAAATATTTAACGTGCCAGAAGCTCAAAGAAAAACACCAGAGACCAAGTGGAGTGCTGCAACCGTTGGAGATTCCAGAATGGAAGTGGGAACACATCGCAATGGATTTCGTGGTTGGTCTACCAACGACTCAGAAAGGTTTTGATGCAGTATGGGTTATTGTGGATGGACTGATGAAGTCAGCACCTTTTTTACCTATCAAGATTAGATTTAACTTGGATCAGTTAGTGAAGTTGTATGTTAAGGAAATTATTTCGAAACACGGTGTTCCAGTATTGATTATTTTTGACAGAGATCCGCGTTTCAAGTCAAATTTCTGGAAGCGATTACAAGAATGTTTGGGAACACAATTGCGAATGAGTACGGCGTATCATCCTCAGACTGATGGCCAGAGCGAATGAACGATTCAGACTCAAGAAGATATGCTAAGAACTTGTGTTATGGACTTCAAAGGAAGCTGTGATGATCATCTACCGTTAGTGGAGTTTGCCTACAACAACAGTTACTATGCAAGTATTGGCATGCCGCCTTACGAAGCATTATACGACAGAAAATGCAGGACTCCATTGTGCTGGGATGAGGTCGGTGAACGACAGCTGCTGGGACCAAAATTGGTACAACAAACTGCTGAGATCGTCAAGATAATCAGAACGATATTGGTTGCTGCTCAAGACAGACAAAAGAAGTATGCCGGTTATCATCGACAGAATCAAGAGTTTGAAGTAGGAAGCTTCGTTTTCCTGAAAGTATCTCACTAGAAGGGAAAGATTCGGTTTGGCAAGAAAAGGAAACTGAGTCCCCGATTTATTGGACCTTTTGAGATACTGCGAAGGGCTGGCGAGGTTACGTTACCTCCGAAGCTAGATAATATACATAACGTCTTTCATATTTCTGTATTGCGATCATACAAACATGACTACAAGCATGTGATAGAGTATGAGCCTTTACAATCCGATAAAGACTTAACATATGAAGAGGTTCCTGTTCAAATAGTTGACAGAAAAGAACAAGTACTTAGAAATAAAGTGATACCTTCTGTTAAGGTAATCTGGAGGAACCACAGTGTTGAAGAAGCTACGTGGAAACTCGAAGATGTTATGATGAAAACTTATCCCCAATTATTTGTGTAATTTATTGTATATCGATTCTGGGGACAGAATCTTTTTAAGGGAGGAAGAATGTAACGGATGAGTTTTTATTTTTTGGTGATTCTGAGGACAGAATCCTTTTAAGGAGGGAAGATTGTAACAAACGAGAATTTTGTATTTTAATTTTAAATATTTATTAAATTAAATAAATATTTTAATTTATTTATTTATTGAGTTAAATAAATAATTTATGTGATTGTTGTGGAGTAATTTAATTAAGTGCAATATGTTAAATAAATAAATATTTAATATTAAATCGATGTGTAAGTAATTTTGTGGTATAGTGCTAATTTAATTGAGATAATTAAATTAGATGAATATTATGTGGTATTTGTTACATGAGATTATGATTAGTGAGTAATTATAATTTTGTAGCAATTTAGTATTATGTGGCAATTTTATTTAGTTAATTGATGTTAGCTTGTATTTAATTAAATTAGAATGTTAGGATTTAATTAAATAAAATGTGACATTGAAAACTATGTATTAAAGGAGTTATTAAAATAAAATAAAAGGGTTTTGTTGGGTCTCCAACTTTTAAGTTTATTTTGATGATAACAATAATTAGTAAATAAATTAATTAAAGGGGTAGAATCCTCTCCATAGGATTTTTTATTATAATTATTTTAATTATCTTATTTATTTTGACCAAAAATATTTTTAAGGATTCCTATTTTCTTTCAAAATATTACATTCAAGCTTTCAAAATTATTTTTACAAAAAAGTGCCTTGACCAAATTAATGCTTGAAGCATTAAAATATTTATGTGCTTACATGCTACATCTATTGTTTTGTGCATGTGTGTGTGTGCATTTCGTGTATACAATGAAAAAGGAGAAAAGGCTTGTATTAAATGACTAAGGGTCACTCATTTTGGGACAAAGCTTGTTGTTACGTGCATGTGCAAATTTTCTAACAAAAGGCATGTAAAAGAGCATTAAATATGCTATATATATATATATATATATGTGTGTGTGTGTGTGTGTTCATAAATGAGAGTATTAAATACAAGTTTGCAAATTTAATGGGGACATTAAAATTGGGACAAGCAAATTGACGTGTGATTGTGTATGCTTGTATCCATTGGGCATTTAATGTGAGTCTTTAAATGGAAAACAATGACTTTTGCCCATACACATAAAAGAGGAAAAACAAAAGCAATCATGTGAGCATTAAATGAATAAATGATGTAGTTTTTCTTTAATGTGGGCATTTAATGAACAAATTGGCTAAAATGTGTGTGTGTGTATATATATATATATATAGTGCATTAAAGTATGATATATGTATATATAAATCATTAAATGCATGTGTATGTAAATTGCATCAAATAAATTAAGCAAATGTTGCTGGTGACTTTCGCCCAAGAGAAGAAAAACAAAAAGCTATTATTTGAGACATTTAATGCAAGATGAATTTGGCAATCTTTCTCTAAAATTTGGATGAGATGATAACTTGGCAATCCATGTGATCAATTTGCTAAAATTAATCCTAACCTTACATTTTAATCAAATCATTTTCATCCATTGATTTTACAAAATGACTATTTTGCCCCAAGCTTACAAACTCCTATAAATAGGAAGCTTATTCTTCATTCTCATTTTGCCAATTTACAAGAAAAGAAAAGCTAATTCTTCCCTGCCTACATACTCTTTCTCTCTCTCTCTAAAGAAGCTTTCTCTCTCTTCTACTCAAAGCTCTGATTTCTTGAAGAAGAGAAAAATTGGTCAAGTTATTTTGAGATAAGTTCTTGAATTACTTTATTTGATATTATCTCATATTTGATAATATATACTTGTATACAAATAAAAATTATTATACACATTTATATATATTCATATTTCATCTATTCATATCAATAAAAAGCCAGTTTTAGATTCCGTACATTGAAAGTATTCCTTAAACAAGAATATTATTCAATCGGTCATTAAAACTCTAAGTGGCTCTTTATAGATATATATTTTATTTATATAAATATCCCAAAATAGATCAGTTTTAGATTTCGTACATTGAAGTTATTCCTTAAACAAGAATATCATTCAATCGGTCATTAAAATTCTAAGTCATCTATTTAAAATATTTATACAAATATAAACTGAGAAACTTTAAATTTGGTCAATTTTAGATTCCGTACATTGAAGTTATTCCTTAAACAAGAATATCATTTAATCGGTCATTAAAACTCTAAGTGGCCTTATTTAATATTCACAAGATACATAAAATATATTATTATATATATTTTAGAGCACAGTGAAGTTATTTGTTATAACAAGCATTATTCAAATTATTTGAATTATTATACTTGATATCCATCTTTATTTAAACATTCATAAGGTATCTGTTACATAACACAAAAGTTATTCACATTTATATATCACACACTTTTGTGAATTTATTTGCTTAACAAGAAGCATAATTATAAAAGTTATTTGAACTTTTATATTTGTTATTAAATTCAAAATTGGTTTTCATAGAAACACATTCTTTATTTTATAAAGAAATTTAAATCTTTATAAAATCTGAGCTAAAATTATATATCTGGTTATACAGAAGCATTTTTGAGCTAAAGCTAAAATTGATATATTTGCTTATTCAAGAAGCATTTTTTTCACAAAATATAAAAGTTATTTAAACTTTTATAACAATGCATAATTTACATATTTGCTTACACAGAAGCCTTATTTGATCAAAGAATAAATTACTATTTGCTTACAAAGAAGCATATCTTCTCAAGTATAAAAATATTTGAACATTTATAAATATATATGTTCTTTAACTGATATCTGCTTATTTGAGAAGCCTTAAATATAAGAGTTATTTAAAACTTATATATATATATATGTATATATATATATATATATATATATATATCTGTACTAAATTTTATCTGCTTATTTGAGAAGCATATCGTTGTAAACTTTGTCAAATATTTTGTAAAAAAGGAAAATGTTAGAGATAGTTTATTCTATGTACCTGTGAGAAAGACGAGTAATTCTTCGACCAAGATCAGAGTCTTAGAGAGGTCAGCTGGGAGTTGGGTCTCTAGTGAACTTGTGAGGTGAGGAAGAGGCTATTGTTTCAAGACCAGATCATAAAATAGAATTGAACTCAAAAGAAAGTAGAACTAAGCTTGAGGAGGAAATTGGGAGCTTGCTGTCCAAGATAGGTAGTTGTGAATAGTTAGAAGTTTGTCTATAAAACTTTGTAAAGGCTTCTCCGCCTGTTGAAGGAGTATTTATTACTGATAGTAATAGGATCTCAAGTCCTGGAGAGGAGCTTGAGACTGGATGTAGCAACATACCCGAGATGTATATTGTGAACCAGACAAATCTCTGTGCATTGTGTGATTAAATTTTTACTGTCTTGCATATTAATTTCTAACACTGCAAATTAATTATTTAAAAATTTAAAAAAGGCCTAAGATAATTTTTTAATATGTAATAATCTATTCAACCCCCCTTCTAGATTATTATTGGACTTTCAGGTTTTAAATTAGTTTTGCCAAACAATGCCCTTAAATCTGTTTTAATCCTGTTTTACCAAACAGGGCCTTAACTACTAAAAATCTGTTTTTCAAAATTAAAGAGGTTTTGCCAAACAAAGCCTTCTGGCTTTTGATTTTCAAAATAAATATAACTGATGTATTTACTAAAGAATTAAGTATTTTATCAGTTATGTTATATGTATTATATTCTATATCTAATATATGTATATCAGTTATATTATACTACGTAAGTTAAAAACAGAGCTAGAATAGGAAAGTCACAGAGTAAGTTAAAGAAAAAAGAGAGAAGAAGAAGAGGAAGAGGAAAGAGAGAGATTGGGAATTCAAAGAAAACTTATCATCATCTTCTTCTTCATATAGCAAAGGGTATAATTCAAACTCTGTGAATTTATAAAGTTATGTTTTCATGATCTTCATGATTTTAGTTCTCTATATATATATGAGTTATTATGAAATTGATGTAAACATGAATTCTATGTGTAGATTGTGTCATAACATGCTTATATATATGATATATGATAATTTAAGCAGTTTAATTCATATAAATATGATGAACATGAAGAAATCATGTTCATAGCAATTTATAGAGAATTAGTTTTGAAAAATAATTTCTTTAATTGTCAAAATATGTGTTTAATGATGCTCTATTATATAAATTGAGTTTAGATTATGATAACATGCTTAGAAACAAAATTTATATGATTTGAATTGTGTGTTTTGATTTAAAAACAAACTCACAATGTTTAATTTCATCAAGAACACTTAACAATGGCTTTTTCTTCAAAATAACAAAATTAAGAGTTTTGATTATGTGTTATGATGATTATACATGTTAAAACATGTTAGAAGCTTAAAATTATGTTTTCTATAAAGTTTTGTATGCAATATGTTAGTTAAAATCAGAATTTAGTGCGAAGAAATAAGCCAAATTGACTTTTTCTCTGCACAGTTCGCGAACTGGGTTTTCTTGCAGCAGGGTCACCCGCCCCGGTGGGCCCCCTTGTAGTACAAATAACCGCCCCGGCAGGGGGGTGCAGAATTGAAAATTATTTTGTGTTTTATGTAGCTTTTGTCCGTAACATGAAAAGTTAACCTAATGTGATGTAGTTGATGACATGTTAAGCATACATTGAGATCTTAGAGTGATTCATTAATGTATTTCACATGATTAATTTGTAAAAGTGAAATGTATAATGTAAATTATAATTTGATTAATTATAATAAAGGGGAATGTATGATTTAATAACATAATTTGAGTATAGTTTGATTGATTATTAAGATTTTATGGTTTTATCGTTATATGATAATTGACAATTAAACCTAAGAATAATGAGTTAGCTTGGATGGGTTAGCTAGTTATATGAATTAACTATATAGTAACTAATTTATGTTACTATTATAAATTACGTGTATGTAGGATTAATTAAGGAACGTGATAGTACTTGTTAGCTTGCGCTCGAGGCAAGTGTTCTAAACCTTACTTTTACGTTTATGCAAGTTTTCTAATCCTTATCTTATTGAACAAATTGTTCTATCCCTTCTTGTTATAATTATGCAAATTATTTTGTACTGTAAGTTCCATATTGAAATAATTATTGAAATTGCTGTTGAAGTAACGTGATCTTGACTTAATTGTTAAAGCAAGGCCTATCTTATCTTTCAAATGCTTTAAGTTTAATTCTAAAGCATAAGTTATTTCGTAATTCATTATTGTTGAATTATTCTTTATTGTAAGTTGATTCAACTACTCCTTAGTTGATGATAGTTGAACTCCAAATCACCCTTTTAGCTTTTCCAAACCAAACTTTCTTTGGTGCGGACTTGTTATTAAATACTGAGATGAACAACCCTAGAAATATGGGATTACCATGCGAAAGCGTTAAGATGTTTGTGCACAATACATGGTACGAGGGTTGATCCGCCTAAGTACGAGTTAAGAGTCCATATAGTCTAACGACTGTTAAAGGTTTTAAATATAAATGTTTATAACCTAGGACATAGTTCAAGGTCTTATTACCCTCAGATGAATTCTAAATCTTATTCTTGATTATCGATGAATGAAATATTATTCAATTCAGTTAAAGATATTCAATACTATGTCATCACTATTGTTTGTCATTTCAAGTGAGCTTTTGTTTGCTCATTCTTGCATTATATAACTCTTGCAGCTAAAGTAGAGAAAGTTGACGAACCGTCAACTAGCAAAGGCAAGAACAAGTGAAGACTTGTTTATATTATGATATGATGTGTAACAAGACTTTAATTATGTTATGATGTTTTGTTTTTCGCATTGACGATGTTAAGGTTAGATAACCCTGGGAATGTTTTATTAAAGTTGTAATCCTTTTTATATGGAAGATTTTTTTTATTTAATTTATAAAGGTTGTAATTTATTTTACATTCCTTATTTATGGGCAGTAGTTATGTTTTGTTTAGATAGTGAGCACCAAATCCCGTGGAATTGAAGTATCCGAATTTGAGGGGGTGACATCCCGGATTTTTAAGAATTTATAAATGAAAATTTAATAAATAAAATTCTTATTATAAGATGTTTCGAGTTTGAGTATGTGTATACGTGTCATATATTGTGAAATATGTGATTTGGTGTGAAGAGAATTGTATATATTAATTTTAATATTTATTGAAGTAAATAAATATTTTAATTGAATTATTTATTGAGATTATGTGATTATTATGGAGTAATATAATTAAGTGTAATATATTAATTAAATAAATATTTAATATTTAATTTAATTGACGTAATGATTTTATGTTATAGTTCTAATTTAATTGGGATAATTAAATTAGAGTTAAGTGATGAGTGTTACGTAAAATTATAATTAGCGAGTAATTATAATTATGTGACAATTTTATGTGATTAATTGATGTTAACTTTTAATTAATTAAATTAGAATGTTAAGATTTAATTAATTAAAAGTGTAACATCAAGAATATGTGTTAAAGGATTTATTAAAAATAATTAAAAGGGTTTTTAAAACCTTTTCCCAAATAAGGCCTTTACTTTTGTTTTAAACCTGTTTTACCCAAACAATGCCTTAACTACTAAAAATCTATTTTTTAAAAAATAATTTTTTTTGCCAAACAAGCCTTAGGGCTTTTTAAATTCTAAATGTATAACCTATATTATTAATTATAATTATTATAATTATAGTCATTATGTTATAAGTTATATATATATATATATATATATATATATAATTATGTAATATATGTATATGTAAGTTATACCTATATTACAATATACGTCAGATGGCTAGGTGTTAGTCAGTTAGAAAAGAGAAAAGAACAAAACAAAGAAGAGAAGGAAAAGAGAAGAAGGAAGAAGAAGAAGAAGAAGAAGAAGAAGAAGAAAGAGGAAGAAGAGGGAAGGAAGCTTGATATAGCATCATCCCTTTCGTTCCAATAAGCAAAGCAAAAGGTAATAATCTAGCCCTAGAAACTCTAGTTTATTATTTCTTGAGTTCTACATAAAAGAATGGATTTTTATGATTAATTTGTTAAGGAATCTATAATATAGGTTCGTGAGTATGAATAATTTGGTCTATGTGGTTATAAGTGAGTTTTCAGTAATCAAATCCATGAAAATAAGTTTTACATGGAGAATTGTGTTCTTATGAGTTTTATTATATTGGTTGATTTTAGAATGGTAAATTGATGATTTATTTATATGTATTAATATGCAAAATTGAAAGATGTTCATGATACTAGTTTCAATAATGAAAATAATACATGTATTGTGAATTTAATTGGTTGAGAATTGGATTTATGGTGAATTATTTTGATAAAAGTATAAATTTTATGAAACTAGTAAAATTAGTTTTTAAAACCTTTAATTTTGATTTCGTAAATGAATTTTGTGAGTTGATTATGAAGATTAAGTTTAAATTACGATAATATATCAAGAAACGAACAAAACATGCTTTGAATCATGTGATTTGGGTTAAAAACGAACTCACAGTGTCAATTTTCGTCAAGAACGCTTAATAATGGTTTTTTCTTCAAAATCATAAAAATTAGGTGCGTTGATTATGTGTTGCGATGTTATTGTATGTTAAAATCATATAAGAAGTGTAGGATTTTTATTGTATAAAGTTTCATGTACATTTTGTTAGTTAAAATCATACTTTGGTGCGAAGAAATAAGCCAAATTGGCTTATTTCTCTGCAAGTTCGTAAGCCGGGGAGCACAACAGCACCAGCTAGGCTTTTAGCCTTGGGGGACCCTCCCCAGCGGGGTAACATGCTGTTCGGAGTGGTCCAAGTGTTGTAATGTAAAACTGCTTTGACCTCCTGTAGTAAACATAACGTTTTCATACGAACTCCGATTGAGGAGATTCAAGATGATCCAGAACGAGCACGAGTAGACCTACAACTTTTGTTCTTTAACGTTTTTGATTTGAGGTTGTTAGTAGGGGTCAAAATGGTCATCTTTAGGACTGATGTGTATTCGGAGGCAATCGGAGAGCGTCGGACATGCACATACGCAAGTATAGTGCTGTCGACGATAATAGATGTTGTTCTAAGTTATAAAACAAGAATATTAGTAAATATAATGATGCTTAACATTAATAAATGATGTATTATATAAGTTATGTAAGCACACTAAGCATACACAAAGGAGACGAATCAAGCGTGTGACGAATGAACGTCGAAACGCCGTGACAAGTGTTAATTTACGTAAAAAGTGTTTCAATTCAAATGAAATGAACATTATAAGATATGGAATGGGGTTAATATAAAACCAAGAAGTAGTCCTAGCAAGACTTAAACACTTGAATAAATTTTGAATATTACTAAAAAGGAAATATAGTGAGATATAAGTCGAAAGTTAACACTATCTAATTGAATATTGTGTATTAATTAATAGGAAGGATTATGAGATGTAGATCAAAATTACATTACAACTACTATGCGTTGCTATATGACTAATAGTTGATGTGCATGATTATATAATTGTGTAGGGCACGTGAAGTGCAGATAGCTGTAAGCTGTTAATCTGTTATTGGTAAACAACGATCAAGGCAAGTCTTTCGGTTCCTATTTTCTATGTGAACTTGATGATGAACTGTTTTAAATTTTATTGCAAAGAGCATGATATGTTATATATGTTGTAAGCATGAAATGTTAAAGTCAATTTATGACTACATTGATTGATTAAAGAATGTTGATTGAGTAAGGAACTCAATCTTTATAATTGTTATGTGAATTAAAGCATATATGTCATGTTACTTTAATTATTATGAGATGTATGTTGAGCATGTTTATTATGTGCTACGTGATGCATGAAAATTGTTAGTTCTTGCTGAGCTGTCGAGCTCACTCTTGCAAATAACTATTTTTGCAGGATCAAGGATGCAAGGTAATGATACGTGCTAGTTGAATGTTAAGATCAATAGCGATGCAAGAAATTATTTATTCTAGATGAGTAATGTAATTGTTTTAAATGTAACATGATTGTTAAATTGTAAGTTGAAATATCCAATGTATATGGATATTTCTTTATGATGTAAGACTTTGTATAGTCATTTTGTTGTAACGATTCATGATATAGATTTGAATCGAAGAGACGTAATGTAAAGGTTGCGATTTAGGGCAATAAAGAAAGATTTTATAAAAGTTTTAAATATTCTTCATTTTTAGTGATTTTAATATCGAATAATGATGTAAAGATAGATTAAAGTTGTATTGTTAACGATCGGAAAGGAGAATATTATTGTATGAATTTTGGGGTCGTTACAGGGGGTGTCATAGATATGTCCTATGTGATTCGATAAATAACAACCCGAGAATCCTTGGCCAAGGTGGAATGAAATTAGAAAGGAGTTTCTAATTTGCATTATTTGGAGTTGTGCATTTTGGAATCGAAATACATATAATTAAATAAAATAAGACTTGACAGTAATTATATGTCTTATATTTAATTAGAACATTGTATGGTAGAAGGATTGAATTGTACGGTAACTATTAACTAATAGGTTCTTTTATGATTAATGTTAAAATATATATTATCTAGAAAGTCGTTGATAGCTAAGGAGGCTTATCCTTGTTGTAGAATAAATGTTATTTATTTAAATGAATTATTAGTTTAATTTATTTATTTAAATAAGATTAGAATTGTTCTAATTAATTCATTCACAACCGGTTTAATATGGAGAACCTAAATGGTCATACCATAAAAGAAAGAATATTTATTTAAGAAGCAAATGGCATAATCGTAATAATAAGTTAAGTGTATTTAATTTAATCTATGGTGATAGAATAAATTAAATAACATAATATTTAATATTTAATATTTTGGAAATATTAAATATAAATTAATAAGAGGAGTCTTATTATTATTATTACTATTATTATTATTATTTATTTCCTAAAGGAGTTTGGGAATTAATTAATAAGATACTTTCTCATATATATTCCTAATAAGATTAGAAGGTTAATTAATTAAAAGAGTTTAATTAATTATTTCTAATAAGATTGGGAAGCCTAATTAATTAAAAGGGTTTAATTAATTAATATTAAACTCTAATCCTAAATTATTTAGGAGGGTTGCATACATCTATAAATAAGAAAGTCTTATTATGAAACAAGGTTAGACAATTAATTTCAAGAGTTGGGAGAGCACTCCTTTTCTAGAGAGAAGTAAACTAGAGTTTAGCCAAACACCTTTCTTCTTGAATTCTTATTCTTTCTTGGTGGATCACCTCTAGAGGCCAAACACTTGGGTGGCTAACGTTGATCAAAGGAATGAATCAACCCGGTGGATTCAAGTAGAATGAGAAAAGAATTTGGAGTTGAACTCGTACCTGAGGAAGCTAGAATCTTCAAGGGTATGAATACTAATCTCCATCTTTTTGTTTAATTAATAATTGTGCATAAAGGATGATCCGGGTATATGATTTGTAAAATTTTAAAACTCTGATTTTTCATGCTTCCGCTATTTTATGCAATTTGATTGTGTCCATGAATCTTACAAACCTAACATACCAACCTATAGCTTATCAACACCTTAAATTCCTATTGTATTAGAAGTATGTACATACATATACTTTAGTTATTCAAGTTCTATACCTAACTCAACACTTTAATACATGTCTGATCCCGTAAGTTAATATCACATATCAAGTTCTATCTTGGTCACAAAATCAGATCACAAAATCAACATTGATTTCTCTTTGAAAACTTTATCACGACTTTTAAGAAAATTTGTTAAATATTGATTTAATGTAGCCACGATACACTTAAACACTTAGAACCTTACTTTCAACATGCATTACAGCCTAGAACACCATTTTATGCATGCTACAATTTTCATATCACCACCAAAATAGTCAGACAAAACTGCAAGCAGGCGCAGCTGCGTTGCAGTTAAGCTTGGGGTGGGCGCAGCTGCGCCCTTCCCTGGCCAGTCTAGAGTTGGATTTTGATTGCTTTGGTTCTAGCTTTCTTTCTAGCATGCATGGGTGTTAAACACGTAACAAGTATACACATTAAGAGGTCTTGGTTTTCACTAGGGTCATTTCAAGTTTACTCTTATACGTTGTGACCTAGTTGGAAATTCTAATGAGGCCAAATAAGTGCATGAAAACAATAGGCTAACTACATAAATCATTTATTCTTGTAAAGATGTGATACAATTTGAGATACGTATGCCCGCATGTAGTCACATAGTTAATATCGATGAAAACTTATTTTAAAACATGTCCAAATGGCTTATCTTGTGTCTAACAAGATGTGCAATCATTTTAGTCGCGATTAGTGACACAAGGAACACTAGCCTTCTATATTACAAGTCCAGAATATAAATAATACCATACCCATGTATATTAGTTTCAAAACATCCGAGTTCGTCGTTAAAAGTCACTTTAACCAAAGCTTAAAGCAATGTAGTATATGAAGATGGTCTTGAATCACACCGAATGTTGTATATACACATAACTTAGCAACATGTATATGTTAAAACAAATCAAAACTCCCAAAACACAAGTTTCATCAATGTTTGTTTTCAAAATTCTAAGTTTCTTTTAGAAAATATACGTTAAGTAAACTAAAGCAACTCATATTGTACAAAGGGACTCTAGACCAAATCTTAAACCTATTTTCAGGCATATTTAAGTCAAACTAACATGCTAAACTCATCAGGTTACAGCAGAAGCCAAAATTCATAACTAGTGCACGGCGCAGCTGCGCCGTGTTAAACTACAGGGAGCGCGCAGCTGCGCCCTACCCTGGACAGCCCAGAAGGGTCTCTGCTTCTGCAGAACTTAGAAACCAAACATAAATTCCCACAATGTAGCATGCTCAGACCAATCATATAGATTCCATACACCCATATAAACTCAGTTAACACGGTATCAACTTACAAACCAATTCATATGAAATTCATAGAAATTCTAGAATTTTGCCAACTTGAAATTAAGACTGTAGAACATGAATATTACCTTCTTAAAGCTTGTACAAGCTAATTCTTTCCTCCTAACTTATGATTGCTCCTCAACTCAGCAACTCACACTCTAATTTATAATCATAGAGAATTTCTAGCAACCCATCTGAGAATGAGAATGGATTAATTTATAGAAGAATGTTTACACAGACTATGGTTTTTCCCATATCGTTGGCCCAGCAGGAAGAAGAAGAAGATGTTGGGCAATAGAGGTGCTAGGTTTGTTAGATTCATGGATACAATTAAATTGCATAAAATAAGCGGAAGCATGGTAAATCAGAGTTTTAAAATTTTATAAACCGTATACCCGGATCATCCTTTATGCACAATTATTAATTAAACAAAAAGATGGAGATTAGTATTCATACCTTTGAAGATTCTAGCTTCCTCAGGTACGAGTTCAACTCCAAATACTTTTCGCGTTTTATTT
The DNA here is from genome assembly GCA_020205555.1 of Panax stipuleanatus. Taxonomy (NCBI): domain Eukaryota; kingdom Viridiplantae; phylum Streptophyta; class Magnoliopsida; order Apiales; family Araliaceae; genus Panax; species Panax stipuleanatus. The sequence continues at coordinate 47,212,644 of CM035118.1, read as the reverse complement.
GAATCCACCGGGTTGATTCATTCCTTTGATCAACGTTAGCAACCCAAGTGTTTGGCTTCTAGAGGTGATCCACCAAGAAAGAATAAGAATTCAAGAAGGTGGGTGTTTGGCTAAACCCTAGGTTCCTTCTCTCTATAAAAGGAGTGCTCTCCCAACTCTTGGAATTAAATGTCTAACAATTTTCTATAATAAGACTTTCTTATTTATAAATGTAGGCAACCCTCCTAAATAATTTAGGATTAGGGTTTCATATTAATTAATTAAACTCCTTTAATTAATTAGGCTTTCCAATTCTATTAGGAATAATTAAACTTTTTTAATTAATTAGCCACCTAATCTTATTAGAAATATATATGAGAGAGAGAGAGAGTATTTTATTAATTAATTTCCAAACTCTTTTAGAAATTAAATAATAATAATAATAATAAAACTCCTCTTATTAATTTATATTTAATATTTTTAAAATATTAAATAATAAATATTAAGCTATTTAATTTATTCTATCACCATAGATTAAATTTAATATACTTAACTTATTATTATGATTATGCCATTTGTTTCTTTAATAAATATTCTTCCTTTTATGGTGTTCTCCATATTAAACCGGCTGTGAATAAATCAATTAGAACAATTCTAATCTTATTTAAATAAATAAATTAAACTAATAATACATTTAAATAGATAACATTTATTCTACAAAAAGGATAAGCCTCCTTAGCGATCAAACGACTTTTCAGATAATATAGATTTCAACATTAATCATAAAAGAACCTGTAAGTTAATAGTAACCGTACAATTCAATCCTTTCACCATACAATATCCCAATTAAATATAAGACATGAAATTACTGTCAAGTCTTATTTTATTTAATTATATGTATTTCAATTTCAAAATGCACAACTCCAAATAATGCAAATTAGAAACTCCTTTCTAATTTCATTCCATCTTGGCCAAGGATTCCTGGGTTGTCATTTATCGAATCACATAGAACATACTCTTCTTTTACTAGAAGCGGTAGATTCTTTATTGATAATTAATTATCTTCATATATAACTTATTACACCCAAGCATACCCTTTGATATACCCTAAGGGTCTTAAGGAATAAGTCAAAGTATAATTCATTATACACAAGATACTATGATGATCTCAAATTTAAGGATCACTTGTACTACTATCACATTAGGAATTCCTATTGACAGGCAAGTAAAACTCTATTAGGTATTCCTTAGCGAGCCACGTTCAATGAACTTATTCTCCAATAAGCACCTACATACTTGTTTTAGTGTCTCCACACAAATGATTATGAGATCAATCATCCTCATCCAATGAGCAAGCAACATATGTACCAATTTATCTGAATTCACTAATCCCCTTTTTAGTAATCCAACGATTGAAAACTATTTTAATTTTAAGTTATCTAAGAATTTAGATCTCATTAGCATGATCATCATCATGATTCTAAAAGCATTACTTAAAACTATGGGTTTATCACATATTATAATAATAGCACTATGTAGATAAATAAATGTCTTTAATTAAATAATACTTTTATTAATAAATGAATAAGATTGTTACAAAGTAAATACTTTATCATCAAACATGATTGGCTTGTGTGTATATTACTTTCATTCTCCCACTTGCACTAAAGTCAATCGTCATGGTATCTAATACCCTTCTTCTCTAAGTGACGATTATCCTGCTGTTGGATAAGCTTCAGTAAATGGATATGCAATGTCATTTTTGAGAGTTCATTATCTCTATAGTGACTTCTCCTCTTTCAATGATTTCTTTAATCAAATGAAAGTGCCGCAACATATGTTTGAATCCAAAATGAGACTTAAGAACTATTTCTAGTAATGTAATGAACTTTTCATCCGAAACATCAACTTGTAGCTTCATTTACAGTTAATATTGTGTCTTTGCCACTTGACCAGCAACTCTTTGCTATTTGGAACCTTTCCAATTTACTACACCACATTTCAAGGTAACGCTTCACCCTAAAGTGGATTTGTTATCGTCTTGGTCAGTCCGAAAAATATGAGTCTTTTAGTCCTCTAGTTTTATTCAAACCCACCATGAATTATGTTCACATCTTTAGTCCTGGTTAAGTACTTTAAGATATTTTTCACTGTCTCATAGTGAACTTCTCAAGAATATGACTGATCAACATCAAGTCTCGTATATTTTATTGCATACATGATAGTAACTCATGCAATCTCTCTTTTATTGAGGATAATTTTAGAGAGATACACTCCATGGCTCATCATCATGAGACATCTCTTGAAGTTTGCCATGCTAAACGCCTTTAGCATCAAATTAATATATGTTCATTGGGTTAAGCCGAGCATCCTTTTAAATCTATCTATATAGATTTATATCCCCAATTTAGGATGTTATACCCAAATCATTCATGGAGGAATGTTTAGACAACTTTATCTTTACTGATTATAGCACTGGTATGTCATTCCTTATCAGTAATATCAATATATAATACTAGGAATGTCACAGCGCTCCCACTGACCATTTTGTACACACTAAGTTCATTCTCATTTTTGATAAAATCAAACTCTTTTGATTGTCTTATCAAAATGAATGTTCCATCTTTGAGATGCTTACTTCAAACCATAAATGGATTGTTGTAGCTCATATACATGATTTATTTTAACCATTGAAACAAATTCATCTGGTTGTATCATACATACATTCTCCTCTAATAATTTATATTTGAGGAAAGGCGTCTCCACGTCCATTTGCCAAATTTAGTAATCAGCTGCAATCGCAAGTAAAATTCGGATGGTCTTGAGCATTGCTTCAAAGATCTATTTTAGATTATATGGTTATCCACCATTTCTCTGAGTGTCTACAACTCGTAGCTTTATCGTATATAAATGGATCATCATCCTCTATGATGCATACCTTATCATCATCATCTATGATGAATTCATACCTCCCAGGTATGTGACGCCCCCAAATTCGGGTCCCAAGAACCTCGGACTTGGTACGTTACGGTACTTCATTATCATATATATTCTATCATCTAATGCGGAATAATAAATATATATTGTTTATTTTACATAATTCTATAATATTTTCCTAGGTTTATTAACCTTAACTGAATATATACCTTCAAAATTACGAAAGATTTACATAAGATAACTAAATAGTTATTCGTGCTTAACACTATATTATTGTACTTTGCTCTTGTCTGTGTCCTTCTTCAAGCCTTCGTCTTAATCTGCAATTTTGTTATCATGATATAGCAAGGGTGAGCAACGACTTTGCCCAGCAAGTTTAAATTCAATAAAGATATATCATGATTGAAAGAATAATAAGCTTTCAAGTTTTTCAACAATATAATAATTGTGAAAGAGCATGAATCAAATGTCAATAATTGAATGACTGAATTAATAAGGTTTAATGTCACAAGGACCATGAACAACTTTAATTGAACCTTATGGTAATGAAGGTGATCAGCCTTTCATACCGGATGAACATATGCAACATGCACTAAGTGCGAATCAATAATCAGTATGGACGTGAATAATCATCAATAATCATTCACTAACATGCTTTGAAATATAACTCGAGTTTGAGTTAGGAAAACTTGCCTACACCGTTGATTACTGCTACGCAATCTAAGTTAACGTCCTTATTCAAAAGACCTATCAGTTATAAGATTGATCTTTCAATTAGCATATCATACCTTATTCCATAATATTATATAACACTTAACCACATAGCCAAATATTAGATAACCTTGACACCATATTCATTTACAAGTCTAAACCTAGCATACATCGAGTCTTTATTAGTATTCAATAATATAGTATACTGAGTGGTTTTCCACAAACAATCAACAAATTAGTTTCCGTCTCGTCTACACTGTTTTCACAGCGAGTTAGATCGGTTACTAATCGTATATACCTTCCCCATATGAAGGAATCGTTTAGCCCAGATACTATACATCAATTATTACAGAATACAACTGTACTACTTTAGACTTTAAACTTAATCACTTACTTAATAAGTTCTTATATTAACTTGTCTAACATAGTTAAGTATTAGACATTACATTATAACTTTAGTATTATCATTATACTTTGATAATCTTTTAATCATGTTATAACTTATAATTCTAAGTTATTCCTTTCTATGTTATCTTAGTAAACTAGATAACATTTAAGTAAACTGAAAATACTATTTCAGTAAACCAGGTTTCATTTCAGCATCCTGAAATCATTATTTCAGCAGACCATAATCCATTTTAGCAGACTGAATTCAATTTTAGCAACCCGAAATCAAATTTAGTACCATGTATTCCTCTTTCAGTAGACTATAATCCATTTCAGCATACTGAAACCATTTCAGTAGGCTGAAACCATTTCAATAAACTGAAACCACCATTTCAGCAGACCATAATCAGTCTTCGTAAACCGAAATTATTTCAGCAACCCAAAATCCAATTCAGCATCCTGAATTCTCATTTTAGTCTATTACAAGCATAATATAGTTCCTTGAATACCAAATTCAACAATTATATTGAAACATGTCATAAATCTTTTATTTTAATCTCCTGTAGAATATTATTAATTATGTAATAATATTTTATATTAATGTTATTAACTTTTTAATAATATTCAAGTCAAATACTACTACTAATATCTTAATTCAATATTATTAGTCATATAAAAATAATTTAAGTCATTAATCACATTAATAAATAATTTATTTTAATTATTTTTCTTTTATTAATTAACTCGTTTAAGCATTCTAAAATGCCATAAACCTCATAACACTTCAAACCCGACCCAAAACTTTCATCACAAATCTGCATAAATCATGCTTAAGGGTCTCGAGTCATAAATCGTATTTTTCATATTTTTGGACATCATATATTTAATTAAATCCATTTATTCATATAACATCATTTATATGATAAATACCAAATCAGTCCCAAAAATATTTCTTTTTTGGAATTTGGCAGAATATAGTCCCACATTGAACATATATGTTTTTCGAAATTTCTAAAATCCATTTACTATATTTAAATAGTCCATAATAGCCAAATATTCTCAGATTTTTCATAAATCGAAATTAACTCCAAAACTTCTGAAATTTACAGGATAATCTCCAGTTATACACATGTACTTTCAGTAAAACTTTCGTAATTTTTGAACTTACACACAAAGAGTTATTTGGGTGGCTTCATAAAAATAGCCCTTCACCGTAAAATCTATAACTCTCAAACCGTATGGCCACAATTTCTCAAATTTTTACAGGAGCTGCATAACCTTTAATATTTACATCTCCAAATTTTCTTCGAATTTTTAAAGCAAAAAAAGTGGACAAAAATGCCCCCGTTCTAGACTAGTCCAAAAACGTTTTATAAACAAGAAAAATATTTCTCTTTTCTTTTGGTTTCCAACCCAATCAACAACCCATATTGGTAAATTCAAACATGAAACACATAGATTGAAGGGTTTTACACTTCCAATTTACAAATCCCTTTCATCAAATCACAAAAAAAAAAAAGAAAATAAATTTAGAAGAATTGTTTATACCTTTATTTTTCTTCTTCTTCTTCTTCTTCTTCTTCCGTGGAGATTTCTCCTTCTTTTTCCCTAAGGAGGCAGCCGTCCCTCTTCTCTCTCTCTATATCACGTTCTTTTGTTTTCTTTTCTCTTTCTCTCTCTTCCCTTATCTATTCCTTTTTATCATATCTTTTCTACTTTTCTCCAACAAAATCTATCTATATCTATCTCTCTCTTGCTATTTCGGCCAAGTGACTCTTCAATCTCCACATATCTTATCTCTCTCATGTTATAATAGTTAGCTTGCAAGCAACAAAAGTGTTGGCCCATTTATTAAATGACACCTAGCACCTCTTTGTTCATAAAAAAAATGTAATTATCACATTCCTTCTCTTTTCTCTCCTACTAAATTCGGCCACATGTGGCCTTATCCTCCCATCCAATTTGCTTAATTTATTACAATCTCATATAATGACTAAATTATCACTTCCTCAAGTGGGCTTAAACTTGGGCTTTTAATTAATTCCTTTAGGCTTGCAATTTTTTTCTTATTTTGCTAACTTACAAAAAATGAAATTGGGCTTCTCCCATAATTAAATTGGCCATTATAATACTTGTCTCATACATAATATATTGGACTAAATTAATAATTTAATCACCCTTAAATCAATATATCTACAAGTCCAATGCTTAATTAAATACTTGGGCTTGTTTAAATAATATAACCTCCTTAGTCCATGAAATCTTAATTCACTTGAACTCTATTTAAATTCTTGGGCTATGATATTATTATAGTCCAATACTTTTAATTCTATTCTACCCTAATCATTTAATTAGGATTTTCATTTCCCACCTTTGCAAATAAATTCCTTACTCCTCTCTTTTCAATTTCATAACCCAATTAGACTTGGTTATAAAATTAATTATTTGAGATATATAAAATAAATCTCTTAGGGTTAGTATATATATTTATATATTAATATTCTCCCATATTATAACATCTTAGGTTATTTAATTATCATACCTAATATATATATATTAGGTTACATAATTTTATTCTTAATTCACTTTTATATACAAAATAAATGTATACACATTATATAATGTATATTACTTAATACCATATATAGTTCACATAAATCATCACATATTCTACTTCTAACTCTAATTTTGACTTTTCTCCATAAAAGTCAACTGTTGACTTTGACCAAAAAGTCAACCCTTACACATTTTCTGTTTATTATCTTTTCTGACTAAACTTGACATTCCGGACGCAACCGAGCAGTCTGTTTCTCAAAATTTTATCTCTAACTCAAATTTTGAGTTTTAACTTACTCCATTTTTATTGTTAGTCATACTAGTTAATTACTTTATTATTCTTATTTGCCAGTCAAGGCCAACGTTCAAGCTATGTTAATTACTAACATAGTTTTATCTTGATTCTCATATCCTTAACTTAATTTATCATTCATTTGGCTAAAAATATATAGCACCTTACTAAGTATATATATATATATATATATATATATATATATATACATATACTCATCTTCGTTTAACCTCAGAGCACTCTTAATGTGAAATCTTATTTTCTTAATAAAATTTTCACATGCATCATTATAGCATTTCTTACACTATTCAGTTCACATCAATTTAATAGGTATCACAATACCTTATCCTTATCATTCATATAACTTCATTTCTAGGGTTTAGAATTTTGTAATCCATATTTTCTTTATTCTCATTTAAATAGCAAACCTTGTAGGTTTTACTTAAAAATGTTAATAAATTCTCAAATTCTCATCTAGGTTTTATTCTTTAACCTTTATTCTAATCATTCAAGATTTTATAAATTTTCGGGTTATCACAAGGTATCTTCGGTACTATTCCAGATTTACTATTCGGTTATGGTACAATAAGTCTATCTACAGGTTTCTCCTTTTGACAAATAGTGATTTGTGGTTCTTGAACTCCTTCAAGATCTATTATCCTCCCACTAGCCCTTTAATGATAAATATTTTTATCTTAGAAGGCAGCGTGTTTCGCAACAAACACCTTTTGCTAAGTAGGATTATAGAATATTTATCCTAAACTTACTTTAGGATGTCCCACAAATCTGTATTTGTCAAATCTTGTCCTAAACTTATCCTTTTGAAACCTTTTCACATAAGCTGGATAACCCTTTATCTTAACATACTTAAAATTAGGAATCCTCCTTGTCCATAACTCGTATAAAGTCTTGAGGACGGATTTTGAGGTTACCTTATTTTGTAGATATGCAGCCGTTTCTAGAGCATTACCCTAGAAGGATACTGGAATGTCGATAAAATCATTATGGACCGCACCATGTCCAACAAGGTACTATTTTTTTTTAGATACACCAATCAATTATTGTGTATCAAGAAACGTCCATTTTAAGAAAACCATTTAAGATGATCTTAAAACTTATTGCACAAGTATTTATTCCTCGATCGAAGAATCAATATATCTTGCCAATTAGTTTTACTTCTGAATTCTTTGAACCTTTCAAATGATTCATACTTGTATTTCACCAAATACAAATATTCAACTTTTTGAATGATCATCTCCTTTTTTTTTACTAGTTTGTTCAATTTAAAATTATTTTTCATGTAAATTAAGTATGTAAAATTCACTTAGTAAATTGTTAATTATTTAAACTAATGGACTTGCCCGTAGGCGGCGCTAAACAATAAGTTCCTGCATTTAATGGACCAACCTTTGCTCCATTCCCACACGCAGGAAGACTTCCTTTGTTCAGCTTGTTACTTTTGCTTGGTCCCTTCATAAATTTATATTTATAAGAACCATAGCCGGTATCCAATACCCAAGTAGAAATTTAACTTACTGAAAGATATATTTCAATTATGAACAAACCTGTATTTGTAACCGAAGCTTCACTAAGCTTCTTCTAGTTAGCCTCTACAAGATACTTCTTGCAGTTTCTATTCCAGTGTCCAGGCATATTACAGTAGAAGCAAACTTCTTTGCTATCCATATCAGATTTGTTCTTATTATCCTTTGTATTTTGCCTTTCCTTATACCTTCTTTGAATTATTCTTCTTCTAGATCGGAAGAGCTTCTTAGATATCTGATATCTATTAGTCCTACTTCCTCACCATTCAACTACTTGAATTATAGGAATATAGTAGGAGTATCCATAGTTTCATGCTGATGCTGAAGCTCGTTACTCATGGATGCGAGCATGATGTATTGAGCCAACTATGCATCATTTTGCTACTTTCTAAAAGTAGTAATCTCTTTCTCAGAGGCATTATCTGCAACCATTGTAGGGATAGGCGTATTAAGAAAATAAGATAGCTTTTCAGCCTTGATAACTATTCTCAAATTTTTTAACCAATCTGTTTAATTCGGTTGGGTTAATTAACATCTAATATGCTACGCAGTGATAGTAATTTAGACATTGTAAAATTCTATAAATGAATTTGTAATTAAACAACATTTTAGCATACATTCTTTTATTAATTACCAAACTAAATTAGGTCTTGTTTTAAATTGATATCTCCCACTATTTCTTCAAACTATATTACCCTTACAATATATAGTTCGACAAGTTTAATTAAAGATTTGTTAGTGAGAGAATAAGGATCCTATTTCAAATGTATATAGCCTTGTGGATAGCACAATAAACCATATATAAATAAATAGGTAGACAACTCATTGTCAATTACATCAACATGTAACTTCTTTTATTTTTGCCTTTTAAATCATAATGGTCAAGTGTGTGCACATCCGAACTAAAATAATTTAAGTTAAGTCCAACCTAGCACTTCCATATATTCAAAAAAAAAAATATTATCCTTGTGGCTAGCACAACAAAATAATATTGTTCAATTTTCTTTATAAGCATCGAATATGATTAAATTAACATCTTAAATACTTAATACTTGCCTTGTGGATAGCACAACAAACTCATATTAAATATTTAATACTCTATTAATTTTATCATGCTAGAAGGCGACGTTCGATATTCCAAATATCTTTGAACGCTTTAGACTTAATATAATTTCTTTGAGGGGTTTGTTATTATTAGTCTCATCTTGTTTAGCGCTCATGCACACACACACACACACACACACACACACACACATATATACATATATATATATATATATATATATATATATATATAATACGCGTTATATTAATTAACATGCGAAACATGTTTAATAATATATAATATATATAATAAGCATGGACATATAAAATACTATATTCTACCCGGATTGATTATGGACTTTTATTCTACTACCTCCGTCCCATAATAAGTGCTTTTTTAGCTTAAATCACACATACTAATACACAAGCTAAAATAACAAAAATACCCTTAATATACTTTTTTTATTTTGTTTGAGACTTTTTTTATTACCTTTTGGTCTCTCTTTCTCTTTCTTCAACCTTTCAACTTCTCAATAAATACGCAATAAATACCATTAATTGCATAAGGCACATATGGAAAAATATTATAAATATTGTATTAGAATTCTAACACATCACTTATTTTGGAAAAAAATATTAAGCCTAAAAAAGCACTTATTGTGGGACGGAGGTAGTAGTTTGGTTCACTACAGCCACCAAGTGAACCAAAAGGTCAAATCTAGGGGTGCAAGAATTAAATTTAAATATAACTATTATATTTAAATCCCGGGCTCCATTACAAACGGGTCTTCACGTACTCCTTGCTTCTTGGTCTCCAATTCTTCAAAATTTAATTCTAACTATTCCTATTACAAAAATTATTTACTATAAATAGAAACCTTGACCAACAGTTAAGGGGAAGTACATAGGAGGGAGATAGAATTTACATTAAAAAAAATTAGAGAAGACGAGGTACGCAAATTCCATTTATAAAAGTCATACATTCAAGCATTCAACTAAAATAAAATCTAATTACATTGGTCAATAGTCCATAATCAAACTCATTTATTATCATACACATCAACATATGCATCAATAAATAAAACATTCATCTCATGAATAATAAACTTTCAATATATACACTTGATATCGATTTAATGGGCAATTTTAGTAAGCATAAAATTTAATTCTGAATTAAAATAAATACTTTTATTTTAATCCAAATTTAAATCAAAATAAACCTTTTATTTTAATTTATCTATTTTTGAATAAAAATAAAATCCTTTATTTTTAATTAAATTGTTTAATCAAAATAAACTCTTTTATTTTAATTAATATGAAATCCAATTCCAAGTCAAAATAAACTCCTTTATTTTAACTTTTTAAAAAAATATTTTTTTGGGAGGAACAAAATATGTGGAATCTAATTCCTTATCAAAATAAACTCTTTTATTTTGATTAATATGAAATACTATTTCATATCTAAATAAACTCCTTTATTTAAGAAAACATGGAATCCCTTTCCTAATCACAAATAAAGTCCTTTATTTTAGGAAACAATGAATTCAATTTCATCCCCAATTAGTTATCATGGAATCCAATTCTAACTCTAATTAGTTAGCATGATATTTTAATCAAATTCTAAATAAAAATAAACTACTTTATTTAAATTTAGAATTACTAGAAAAATAACGTTTGATAAAAAAAATTAAAAAGAAATAATCAAACAAGCCTTCAAGTCAAACTTCAAAACCAGAATTGTATAGTTTACATATTAAACATGTTGATTCTTAATCAAAACTAATTCTGTTACAATGGTAAGGCTTGTAGAAAGTGACCAAGAGGTTAAGGGTTCAAAACCCTCTAATCACAAATTAATATTTCTCTTTTTAAAGTAAGATGATGTCAGTGCCAAGTCAACAGTCAACAGTTGACCAGTCAGTGCCACATCAGCAGTTGTCTAGTCAACAGTTGACCAGTCTTTGCCACATCAGTAGTTGACCAGTCCTGCCACGTCAGCAGTTGACCAGTCAACAGTTGATCAGTCCTGCCATGTTAGCAGTCAGCGCCACATCAGCAGTTGATCAGTCAACATTTGACTGTGGACTTTGACTTTTTTTCTTTAAAAAAAATCTGATGTTTCAAAAAAAAAATTAGTATAAAAAAAATTTAATTTTACACAAACAGTTATGCCAAATTAAATTATTTTAAACACATATCAAATCTGAACAATTAATAACTTGCATAAAGGTTTGACTCTGATACCACTGTTAGGTTTGTTAGATTCATGGATACAATCAAATTGCATAAAATAAGCGGAAGCATGGTAAATCAGAGTTTTAAAATTTTACAAACCATATACCCGAATCATCCTTTATGCACAATTTTTAATTAAACAAAAAGATAGAGATTAGTATTCGTACCTTGAAGATTCTAGCTTCATCAGGTACGAGTTCAACTCCAAATCCTTTTTGCGTTCTATTTGAATCCACCGGGTTGATTCCTTCCTTTGATCAACGTTAGTCACCCAAGTGTTTGGCCTCTAGAGGTGATCCACCAAGAAAAAAAAATTCAAGAAGGAGGGTGTTTGGCTAAACCCTAATTTCCTTCTTTCTATAAAAGGAGTGCTCTCCCAACTCTTGGAATTAAATGTCTAACCTTATTCCATAATAAGACTTTCTTATTTATAAATGTAGGCAACCCTTCTAAACAATTTAGGATTAGGGTTTCATATTAATTAATTAAACTTCTTTAATTAATTAGGCTTTTCAATTCTATTGAGAATAATTAAACTCTTTTAATTAATTAGTCTCCTAATCTTTTTAGGAATATATATGAGAGAGAGAGTATCTTATTAATTAATTCCCAAACTCCTTTAGGAATTAAATAATAATAATAACAATAATATTAATAATAAGTCTCCTCTTATTAATTTATATTTAATATTTCCAAAATATTAAATAATAAATATTAAGCTATTTAATTTATTCTATTACCATAGATTAAATTAAATATAATTAACTTATTATTACAATTATGCCTATTTGCTTCTTTAATAAATATTCTTCCTTTTATGGTGTGACCCTTTAGGTTCTCCATATTAAACTGGTTGTGAATAAATCAATTAGAACAATTCTAATCTTATTTAAATAAATAAATTAAACTAATAATTCATTTAAATAAATAATATTTATTCTACAATAAGGATAAGCCTCCTTAGAGCTCAAACGACTTTCCAGATAATATAGATTTCAACATTAATCATAAAAGAACCTGTGAGTTAATAGTTACCGTACAATTCAATCCTTCCACCATACAATGTCCCAATTAAATATAAGATATGGAATTACTGTCAAGTCTTATTTTATTTAATTATATGTATTTTGATTCCAAAATGCACAACTCTAAATAATGCAAATTAGAAACTCCTTTCTAATTTCATTCTACCTTGGCCAAGAATTTTTGGGTTGTCATTTACCGAATCACATAGGACATATCTCTTCATTTACTAGAAGCGGTAGATTCTTTATTGATCATTAATTATCTCCATATATAATTTATTACACCCAAGCATACCCTTTGATATACATAAGGGCCTTAAGAAATAAGTCAAAGTATAATTCATTATACACAAGATACTATGATGATCTCAAGTCTAAGGATCACTTATACTACTATCACATTAGGAATTCCTATTGACAGGCAAGTAAAACTCCATTCGGTATTCCTTAGCGAGTCACGTTCAATGAACTTATTCTCCAATAAACACCTACATACTTACTTTAGTGTCTCCACACAAATGATAATGAGATCAATCATCCTCATCCAATGAGCAAGCAACATATGTACCAATCTATCCGAATTCACTAATCCCCTTTTTAGTAATCCAACGATTGGAAACTATTTTAGTTTTAAGCTATCTAAGAATTTAGATCTCATTAGTATGATCATCATCATGATTCTAAAAGCATTGCTTAAAACTATGGGTTTATCACATATTATAAAAACAGCACCATGTAGATAAATAAATGCCTTTAATTAAATAATACTTTTATTAATAAATGAATAAGATTGTTACAAAGTAAATGCTTTATCATCAAACATGATTGTCTTGTGTGCATACTACTTTCAAAAGGTTTGGTGGAACAACTCCCACTGTTCCCTTTTTGCCATACTCTCAGTCATCATTTGCAAGCTAATTTTCAGTGAATGAGGGAAGAGGCCATTGGCCTATGCACGTGAATGAAAGAAAGGGACTCACAAAATGGAAAAACTCTTTCTTAAACTCAGTATTTGCAAAATGGCTACCAACAATATTAAGGTCAAGTCCCTTTTGTAACGAACGAGATTTTGTAATTTATTGAAATATTTATTGAATTAAAATAAATATTTTTTGATGATTTAATTATTGAGTCAAATAATTAATTCATGAAATTATGGTAGATTAATTTAATTATATGTGTTACATTGATTAAATTAATGTGAAAAAATTTATTATTTAAAGTATGAATTTAATTGAGCTTATTTGATTAAATAAATTATTTTAATAAGCATAATGTTATTCTAATTAATTTAATAATTAATTAGAGATTTAATGATTTGATATAATTAATAAATAAGAATTTTAATTATGTGACTATGTGATTTAAGGTGAAATTATTCTATTTTATTTAATTGATTTAAATAAGATTATATGATTAATTGGGTGTGGCATTATTTAACTATATGGTAAGAATTAATTAAATTAAATGGGAAGGAGTTATTAAAGAATAGTCAAACAATGCCCTATAAGAAGTTGGGGTAGTTAACCAATTATGGGTTAACTGACCATTACTACGTCAGTTTTTATATACATATAGTATATACGTATATTATATATCTATATGTATAATATATTCATATTAGTGTTATATTCTATCAGAGAAAAACTTAGAAAGTTTGAGAGAAACTTAGAGAGAAATACACTGAGAGAATTAAGAGATTGAGAAGTAGAATCTATATCATCATCAAACAGAGTTAGCAAGGGTATATTTTTCATCCCAATTTCTATTTCACGTACTATGTTTTCTCTTTCAAGTTATCTGTAAAAAGTCTATTTTGTGATTAAGCCGTGGATTGATGAAGTATGTGATTCTAAATGATTATAACATGATTTCTACCATCTATGCATGTTGTAAAACAATCAAATCCATGTGAATATGTTTTAATTAAGTTTTTCAAAAGTTTTCAGAATTTTCCATTAACATGTTTTAAAAGTTCTCGGTGAAGAACGATTTTCATGATTTACTTAAGATATGATCACATGTATGCTATTATATGTTAATAACATGTTTTATACCATGCATACATGAATTACAGTGACCAACACAATGCAATTATGTTTCAATTGGGTTTTGTTTGAAGTTATAGAGTATAAAAGTTGTATATATGGCCTTATGGCCCTTACGAACAATTGTATGCCATAAATTATTTGTTTAACTTAAATTTGACAGTAGATTATGATAATACATGTTAAAACAAAGAAAACAAACTTTGAATGGACGGATTCGGAGTTATAACGAATCTGTGATGTCAAATTTCATATTTTTCTTCAAAACTTTTAAGAACACCAAGAACAGTGAAATTACGTGATTTGATTCGAGTAATTGCATGATTTAAGATGTTAAAAATATGTTAGTAACATTGTATGATATTTCTATGAAGTTTATACTTCATAGAAATCACGATACTAGTTTAATTTGCATTTAATTGGAATTAATTGGGCCAACGAACTGTCAAAATTGCGAACCAGAAAACGCACCAGCAAGGGACAGCTGCGAATAATATGATCAATTTGCATTTAATTATAATTACCTTTTAAATTATAAACAAATTATAATTTATAATTAATTAAACTATATCATGTATTATAATTACACAAATTATAATTAATCATACAATTATCAATTTATAATCCATAATTAAACATGCGTTTATTAAATTATAATTTAAATTAACATCTAATTAATTAAAATAAATCAACTTCTATACATTATAATTTCACAAAATTATAATTTAAATTAAATATTTACTCTTAATTATAATTAATCAAATTATAATTAAGTAACTTATTGTACAATTAAACAATTATAGTTTATAATTTAAATACTATGTTAGGTTTTCAAAATTTCTTTTATTCCCCAATATGAATTTGTCACAATCATATAACAACATGTTATATCATTTAAATATATATTCACTATAAATGAATAATTAAACTAGGGCTTTAAAAATAAACTGCACAAGAAACTAAAGTCACTGCCTCTGCCCAAGACACGGTGCAGCTGCGCCACCTTTAGCCTTGACACCGGCACAGCTGCGCAGGGGTCAAACATGAGAAAACCTAGCGGCGCAGCTGCACCGCTTCTGCCCTTATTGCCTGCGCAGCTGCGCCGGCAGCGGACAGAAACGGAGCAGCTTCGCGAACAGTCCAGAGAAAAGCCAAATTGGCTTAATTCTCTACAATGAGTTCTCAATTCAGCCAACAATTTTTATATAAAACTTTACAAAAACAAAGTGCAAAGATTCTAACATGTTTTGAACACACTAATACATCAATTAACAAGATTACAACGCTTAATTTTTACAAAAATTTAAAGAAAATACCAATGTCAGTGTTCTAGATGAAATTGAACACTGTGAATTTGTTTTGAAACTATTTCTCACGGCTCCAATCCCAATCAACTAATTTCTAAACATAATAACATATTCCACAATTAATTTATACAAAAATCAACATTCAACGTATATTTTGATTTCTATGAGAAACTTTATTTTTCCCAGACACTTCACTGTTACTTTTGAAAACATAAATTCTCCATTTATATCATATATATTCATGAATTAAACAAATAATTAAGCATACCATCACATATAGACATGATATGAACACAATTACATATATATATATATATATATATATATATATATCATGCTATACAACTTCCAAAACATATTTTACAGATAATGAAAATATAAGGATCATAACTTTAAAATTGGGTTTTACAACAATTGTATTTTTAAAAAAAATTCCATGGCATACAATTACATATGAAAATATATGAACATTATATATACATAGTCACAATTATACAACTTCATGAAAGCATAATTTGACAAGAAGAAATACAACACATAAGAATTGATTCTATAGTTAAGAGTATAATCTTACTAGCTTGAATTGGAAGAAGAGATGGAGATGATGATGTAGAGTTTTTCTCTTATTTTTCTCAAAGTTCTCTTCTTTGTATTCACTCTTCTCTGCTCTTATTTCTCCTTTGTTTTCTTCTAGTTTAGACTTAGGCTTTAGAAAAACTAACGTACTAATAGTATATACATATAATATATAACACAAGTAATATATAATATATGTAACTCCCATATAATAAATATATGCACTAACTACTAATTACAACGTAAGTTACAAAATTCAAAAGCCAACTTGGCTTGTTTGGCTACAAGAAAAATTAGAAACTAGTTTTTATTAACTCCAAACATGGTTTAGGTAATTCTATTATTTATGAATTGTTGAAAGTCGATTCAACTAATCCTTAGTTGATGAACGTGAATTCTAAATTACCCTTGTAAGCTTATCCAAACTAAACTTTCTTTGGTGCGACTCGAATTCAAATTACTGAGTTGAGCAACCCTATTTACTAGGGAAGGTTACTACACATAGCGTTAAGATGTTTGTGCACAATACATAGTACAAAGGGCTGATCCCCCTCAGTACGAGTTAAGGTCCATAATCTTATTGACTGTTAAAGGTTTAAATAGAAATATTTATAACCTAGGACAAGAGTTCAAAGGTCTTATGACACTCAGATAAATTCTGTTTTTGAATTATAATTGCGATGAAAGAATTATTATTAAATTCTTTATTGTTGAAGCGAAACATAATATTCAAATTCTTTGAAAGATACCCTTTCATGTATATATTATTGTTAAACTTCAGTGAGTTGTGGTTTGCTCACTCTTGCATTAAATAACAATTTCAGTTAAGATTGATAACGCTGATGCTCCGTCTACAAGTAAGGCAAGGGAAAGCAAAGTAAGTGAAGACTTGTTTTATTTAATTGAGAATGATTGCAATAAGACTTGAATGTTATCCGTGCATTTCGTTTCCACATGATTTGGTGTTCACTTTCTAATATAACATACATCTACCCAATAAATAATACAAAAATAAATTACAACTTAAATTAAAATAATTAAATCTCCCTTACAACAAGGGTTACAACCTTTTTAAAATAATCCCGGGTTACTCTAACCCTGACATGAATATAATAAAGTGCGGAAATAAAAACATAACATTCAAGTCTTATTACAATCATTCTCAATTAAATAAAACAAGTCTTCACTTGCTTTGTTTTTCCTTGCCCTTACTTGTAGACGGAGCATCAGCGTTATCAACCTTAACTGAAATTATTATTTAATGCAAGAGTGAGCAAACCACAGCTCACTGGAGTTTAACAATAATATATACATGAAAGGATATCTTTCAAAAAATCTGAATAATATGATTCGCTTCAACAATAAAATTTTAATAATAATTCTTTCATCACAATTACAATTCAAAAACAGAATTTATCTGAGTGTCATAAGACCTTTGAACTCTTGTCCTAGGTTATAAATATTTCTATTTAAACTTTTAACAGTCAATAAGACTATGGACCTTAACTCGTACTTAGGGGGATCAGCCCTTTGTACCATGTATTGTGCACAAACATCTTAACGCTATGTGTAGTAACCTCCCCTAGTAAATAGGGTTGTTCAACTCAGTAATTTGAATTCGAGTCCGCACCAAAGAAAGTTTGGTTTGGATAAGCTTACAAGGGTAATTTAGAATTCACGTTCATCAACTAAGGATTAGTTGAATCGACTTTCAATAATTCATAAATAATAGAATTATGAACTAACATATGCTTTAGAATCAACTTAAAGCATTTAAAATAATAACTGGATCTTACTTGAACAATAAGTTAAGATCATTTCAATTAAATAACAATTATTCAATACAGAAATAGAAAGGACATTCTCAACAATGAATATATGAAATCAAGGAATTTGTATAAAATTAACAAGTTTAGGGTTTAGAAAACTTGCATAAAATTAATACAAGATTAGGGTTTAGAAAACTTGTCATACGCGCAAGCTACTTAACTCAATCACGTACTTAAACACTTCCTATATACATTCAATTATAATAATCCAAATCAGTTAACACATAACTAATTCACATAAGTGGTTAACTCTCATGGTTAACTCACTTTAATTAAATAAATAATAATAATTAACTATCACATAGTTAATTACATCACACACATATTCACATAATTAAATTAATTATGTATTTAACTAAATTATAATTCAAACACTTAATCAAATTATAATTACTTAAATTATAATAACCTTTTAAATTATAAATAAATTATAATTTATAATCAATTAAACTATATCATGCATTATAATTACACAAATTATAATTAATCATGCAATTATCAATTTATAATCCATAATTAAACATGTGTTTATTAAATTATAATTACATAAATTATAATTTAAATTAATATCTAATTGATTAAAGTAAATCAACTTCTATACATTATAATTTCACAGAATTATAATTTAAATTAAACATTTACTCTTAATTATAATTAATCAAATTATAATTAAGTAACTTATTGTACAATTAAACAATTATAGTTTATAATTTAAATACTATGTTAGGTTTTCAAAATTTCTTTTATTCTCCAATATGAATTTGTCACAATCATATAATAACATGTTATATCATTTAAATATATATCCACTATAAATGAATAATTAAACTAGGGCTTTAAAAATAAACTGCACAAGAAACTAAAGTCACTGCCTCTGCCCAGGACACGGCGCAGCTGCGCCACCTTTAGTCTTGACACCGGCGCAACTGCGCAGGGGTCAAACCTGAGAAAACCTAGCGGCGCAGCTGCGCCGCTTCTACCCTTACTGCCTGCGCAGCTGCGCCGGCAGCGGACAGAAACAGAGCAGCTTCGCGAACAGTCCAGAGAAAAGCCAAATTGGCTTAATTCTCTACAATGAGTTCTCAATTCAGCCAACAATTTTCATATAAAACTTTACAGAAACAAAGTGCAAAGCTTCTAACATGTTTTGAACACACTAATACATCAATTAACAAGATTACAATGCTTAATTTTTACAAAAATTTAAAGAAAATACCAATGTCAGTGTTCTAGATGAAATTGAACACTGTGAATTTGTTTTGAAACCAATTCTCACGACTCCAATCCCAATCAACTAATTTCTAAACATAATAACATATTCCACAATTAATTTATACAAAAATCAACATTCAACATATATTTTGATTTCTATGAGAAACTTTATTTTTCCCAGACATTTCACTGTTACTTTTGAAAACATAAATTCTCCATTTATATCATATATATTCATGAATTAAACAACTAATTAAGCATACCATCATATATATTCATAAGTTTGATCCTTATCGCATCGTGGGCCAAGTTCAGAAGGAATTCCCCAATCCTTCACCTATTCAAACGATTCCTCCTCCAAAGGAATCATCTTCCAGTAAATCTAAATCCAAGAAATCTTCCAGTTCAAAGTTAGACTTCTAGGATATTGATCATTGTACCAATAATGAGCTTAAACAGTTATCCCGTTTAATTCAGAAAAAAATGGATAAACTCAGTGAGGACTCGGTTCCTTTTGTTTGTTCATCTTCTTCTTCTCGCTCCAGTCATCACTCTAGCCCTACTGATCCGTACGGAAGCATCTCTCTTCAGGATGCCCAGGATCCGTTTGCCTAGGGTCCAGGATCCATTCGCCTTGGGTTCCTACAGTCACCCGGGTCAGCTTTGTTGCTAGATGCCCCTGCCCGCGCAGCCCGTGCTCCTTTGTCCAAAAGTAGCCGAAAGCAGTTGCTGAGTCAGTTGTCATTTTGTCAGATGTCTGTATCCTTGTTAGTCAAAAGTTGTTATTATTGTATTTCGTCTGTATTTGATTAACGCGTCTGTAATAGTAAAAGTTGTTTGTAATAGTCAAAAGTTGTAATAATGCTTTCATCTTTTGATAAAGCATTACTGTTGTTCAATAGTCATTCTTGTTTTGTAATTATTGAGTTGTAATCTTTCAGCCTTTTCTCTTTCTATATAAGAGAGGCTCAGTCTTTGTTATGAGGCAGGATTTAGTAATCCAATAGAGCGTTTGAGAAGACTCAGATTCCTATCTGACTAATCTTCAACTCTCTTGCCGTCTCTCTTAGATATGATAAGTTTCTATAATCGAGTCAATCTGTTGTAAGTAACCAAGTTAATTGTTTGTAATTATTTCATAGTACAATAAAAGTTTATTTTGTTTAAACTTCTCTTATTACTTATGAACTGCTGCTTTAATTTCTTATAGTTTTGCTATAGTTGTTAAAGTAATTACATTTACTTTAAAACTGGTTTTTACAACAATTATATTTTGAAAATCTTTCCATGGCATACAATTACATATGAAAACATATGAAAATCATATATACATAGTCATAATTATACAACTTCATGAAAGCATAATTTGACAAGAAGAAATACAACACATAAGAATTGATTCTATGGTTAAGAGTATAATCTTACTAGCTTGAATTGGAAGAAGAGATGGAGATGATGATGTAGAGTTTTTCTCTTATTTTTCTCAAAGTTCTCTTCTTTGTATTCTCTCTTCTCTGCTCTTATTTCTCCTTTGTTTTCTTCTAGTTTAGACTTAGGCTTTAGAAAAACTAACGTACTGATAGTATATACATATAATATATAACACAAGTAATATATAATATATGTAACTCCCATATAATAAATATATGCACTAACTACTAATTACAACGTAAGTTACAAAATTCAAAAGCCAACTTAGCTTGTTTGGCTACAAGAAAAATTAGAAACTAGTTTTTATTAACTCCAAACATGGTTTAGGTAATTTAGGTTTAGCTAGTGTAAGGGCCCTGTTTGGCAATAGTCCTTTAAAATAAAAGCAAGGGCCTTGTTTGGTAAAATTATTTAAAAACTATTTTAATACATACACTTTAATGTCACACTTTAATTAATTAAATATTAATCATCTAATTTAATCAATTAAAATATAACATCAATTAATCACATAAAACTGCCACATAATTATAATTACTCGCTAATTATAATTCATGTAACACCTCATCACATATCTCATCTAATTTAATTATCTCAATTAAATTAGAACTATAGTATAAAATTAATATACATCAATTAAATTAAATATTACACATTCATTTAATCAATATATAACACTTAATTAAATTACTCCATAAATCACATAAGTTATTTATTTAACTTAATAAATAAATCACATAAAATATTTATATAACTCAATAAATATTTAAAATTAAATATAAGATCTCAATCGTTACAATCTTCCCTCCTTAAAAGGATTTTGTCCCCAGAATCACACATAAAAATTCTCGTCTATTACGTTATTCCCTCCTTAAAAGGATTCTGTCCCCAGAATCAGTATATAAGGGGTTACACACAACTAAGCAAATAAATGCGGATAAGATTTCATCATAACATCTTCGAGTCCACGTAGCTTCTTCAGCACTGTGGTTCCTCCAGATTACCTTAACAAAAGGTATCACATTATTCCTAAATACTTGTTCCTTTCTATCAACTATTTGAACAGGCACTTCTTCATATGTTAAGTCTTTATCAAATAGCAAAGGTTCATATTCTATTACATGTTTATAATCATGCTTGTAAGGTCTTAACACAGAAATATGGAAGACATTATGTACATTCTCGAGCTCCGGAGGTAATGCAATCTCGTAAGCAACCTCGCCCACCTTTCGTAGTACCTCAAAAGGTCCAATGAATCGGGGACTTAGTTTTCCCTTCTTACCAAATCGAATCTTCCCCTTCCAGGGAGATACTTTCAGGAACACAAAACTTCCTGGTAAGAATTCTCGGTTCTGTCGATGTAAATCGGCATACTTCTTCTGTCTGTCTTGAGCAGCAACTAATCTCGTTCTGATCAGCTTCACAATTTCGGCAGTTTGTTGTACCAATTCTGGTCCCAACAATTTAAGTTCCCCGACTTCATCCCATCACAAAGGAGTTCTGCATTTTCTGCCGTATAATGCTTCGTAGGGTGGCATGCCGATACTCGCATGGTGACTATTGTTGTAGGCGAACTCCACCAATGGTAGATGATCCTCCCAGCTTCCTTTGAATTCCATCACACAAGCTCTCAGCATGTCCTCAAGCGTTTGAATTGTTCTTTCGCTCTGGCCATCGGTCTGAGGATAATACGCTGTACTCATTCGTAATTGCGTTCCCTTACATTCTTGCAAACGTTTCCAGAAATTAGACGTGAAACGCGTATCTCTGTCGGACACAATCGACATTGGAACACCGTGTCTAGAAATAATTTCCTTGAAGTATAGCTTCGCTAGCTTATCCAGGTTATACTTAACCCTGATCAGCAGAAAGTGGGCTGCCTTTGTCAGTCGATCCACTATAACCCGTATCGCATCAAATCCCTTCTGAGTCGCTGGAAGACCTACCACGAAATCCATCGTGATGTGCTCCCACTTCCACTCTGGAATTTCTAACAGTTGCAGCAAACCACTTGGTCTCTGGTGTTCTGCTTTGACTTTCTGGCACGTTAAGCACTTCGCAACACATTCAGCAACGTCCCTCTTCATATTCGGCCACCAGAAATAATGCCTGAGATCCTGGTACATCTTCGTACTCCCGGAGTGAATAGAATATATAGAACTATGAGCTTCGCTCAAAATCTCCTCTTTGACCTCTGGTACTGGCGGTACCCATATTCTACCTTCAAACCGTAACATACCTTCATTATCGATTTTGAACTTGAACTCTTCGCCATCGGTTATCCTCTTCCGTACTTTCCCGCATTCTTCATTATGAAGTTGTGCTTCTTTCATCTTGTCTACTAGAGTAGAACTAGTGGTTACTTAAAATACCATCTCATCCGATTCCTTCGAAAACTTCACTTCCAATTCCAATCTAGCCATCTGTTCTATCAACCGGTCCTGATCAGTTAGCACGTTCAGCTTCTCCCGACCTTTTCTGCTCAAAGCGTCGTCAACAACGTTAGCTTTACCCGGATAGTAAAGTATCTCGCAATCGTAGTCTTTAATCAGTTCCAACCATCTTCTTTGGCGCATGTTCAAATCCTTCTGGGTAAATATATACTTCAGACTCTTGTGATCTGTGTATACTTCACACTTCTCTCCATATAAGTAGTGCCTCCAAATCTTTAGGGCAAACACTACTGCCACCAATTCTAGATCATGGGTCGGATACCCCTTCTCGTAATCTTTCAGCTGACGTGACGCATAGGCAATGACTTTGCCACTCTGCATCAACACACAGCCTAATCCTTTATATGAGGCATCACTATATACCACGAAATTCACCGAACTATCCGGTTAAGACAATACAGGCGCAGTACTCAGCCTCTTCTTCAGCTCTTGAAAACTTTCCTCACACTTCTCCGTCCAAACAAACTTAACTGTTTTACGAGTCAAATTCATCAATGGAGTTGCTATTCTAGAAAAGTCTTGGATTAATATACGGTAATAACCTGCCAATCCCAAGAAACTCCTCACTTCAGACGGCGTCTTCGGCTGATCCCAATTCATAACAGCTTCAACCTTCGACGGATCTACCGAAATACCATCCTTGTCGATCACGTGGCCAAGAAATTGCACACGTTCCAACCAGAATTCGCATTTTGAGAATTTAGCGTAAAGTTTCTCTCGTCTCAGGGCTTCTAAGGTTAGTCGTAAGTGTTCAGCATGCTCCTTCTCAGTGTTGGAATAAACTAGGATGTCATCTATGAACACTACCACGAACTTATCCAGAAATGGCTTGAACACCCTGTTCATTAGGTCCATAAATGCAGCTGGGGCATTCGTGAGACCAA
This sequence comes from Panax stipuleanatus, assembly GCA_020205555.1. NCBI lineage: Eukaryota > Viridiplantae > Streptophyta > Magnoliopsida > Apiales > Araliaceae > Panax > Panax stipuleanatus. Next base: position 47,188,194 of record CM035118.1, on the reverse strand, counting down.
ATGACATTACCAAGAACTCGTAATGACCATATCGAGTCCTAAAAGCCGTTTTAGGTATATCTTCCTTCCTCACCTTCAATTGATGATACCCGCTTCTCAAATCAATTTTCGAGAAGTACTTCGCACCCTTCAGTTGATCAAACAAGTCATCGATCCTAGGTAAAGGATACCTATTCTTGATCGTAACTTTATTTAACTCCCTATAATCAATGCAAAGACGCATTGATCCATCCTTCTTCTTCACGAATAAAACAGGCGCTCCCTATGGCGAAACGCTAGGTTGGATATACTTCTTGTCTAGCAATTCTTGCAATTGAACCATCAATTCCTTCATCTCAACTGGAGCCATTCGATACGGAGCCTTCGAAATTGGAGCAGTTCCCGGCGCTAAATCGATCACGAACTCTGTCTCCCTATCCGGCGGAAGTCCTGGCAAATCTCTCGGAGACACATCTACAAACTCCTTAACTACCGATATTTCCTCCACCTTGGGGCTTTCCTTACGCGTATCTACTATGTAGGTTAGATATCCTACACAGCCTTGCGTCAGAAGTTTCTTGGCTTGCATAACCGTCAGATAACTCGCTTGTCTAGGCAATTTGCTATTATAGAACACCAACTTCGACGGAGTTGTAAGGTTCACCGACTTCTTCTGACAGTTGATTACCGCCCCATGGTTGAACAACCAATCCATACCCAGTATGACTTCGAATTCCCCAACTTTAATCGGAATCAAATCTACTCTAAGTTCCTGACCCTTAATGTCCAATCTAAAGTTCTTATAAACGCTCCTAACAGGAATAACATCCCTATTCGCAATATCTATGTTCAAAGGGTAAACTAACTCCTCTACAGGTAATTTTAAGGTTTTAGCAAAATCAGCAGATATGAATGAACAAGTAGCACCCGAATCAAATAATACATATGCATTTATACTATTAACCGGAATAATACCTAACACCACGTCTTTTGATTGCACATCATCCTGCACCGTCATATTGAATATCCGTGCAGTGGGTCGAATAGTTTGCAATGGTGCAGCAATGGTCACGGAACTGCCGCTTCCATTTCCTCCGCTTCCATTTCCTCCGCAATTCAATCTTCGTCAAATATTTATGAACGTATATATATTTTCTTAAATTAAATCATCATGTTAGAAATTGAGCGACTCTTTCATAATTCTAGAGCGAATTTTACAATAAAATTATATCTAATTAACCAGCTGGATGGCATCGCATATAGTGGCTAGTAGGAGTTATATATATAGGGTACTCTTAACATGTGCTTTAAGAATACATGTTAAGTATATAATTTAAAAAAATATTCTTTTGAATTGTGTGCATATTCTATTAATTTTTGTATTTGCACCAAATTCAAGAAAATATACAAACAATTTAAGAGAATATTCTCTTAAATTATGTGCTTAGCATGTGCCCTTAGAGCACATGTTAAAAAATTTCAATATATATATATATATATATATATATATATATATATATATAGTATTATTGTATATTTATATTAAGATAATGGAACTGGTGCCGTAAATTACATCCATAACACAACAAACATGATTGGTCAGTTTGTCACCCAACAAAACTTATGTAGACATCTAGTGGTATCTATTGAAATTGATTCCTCACTTTTTATTAGTATATATATATATACATCTAGGATAAGGTTTAGTATATATATATATACATATAGGATAAGGCTCTGGAACGAACAGTTCGTTTACGAACATATGTAGGGTCCAGTGTTGATAGTTGTTGATTGGCCCAATTATGTACCATCATATATTCGTAATTACCATCATATATTCGTAATTAGTATTAAATATTCTCATCCAATCAACAACCTTCAATACTGAGCCCTACATATGTTCGTAAACGAACTGTTCGTTCCAGAGCCTTATCCTATACATCTAGTGGTATCTATTGAAATTGATTCCTCACTTTTTATTAGTATATATATATATATTAGCTGCATTGGGTTAATGTTAATTGCAATTAGAGTGAAAAGACTTTAGCTAAGTTTTCACATCAACATGCTTTATCATGCTTTCCGCATTTTATTTAATTCGACTGATATTCTGTTGTTGAGTTGAGCCATTATTGACTAGGTCTAGGTGGAGTACTTTGAAATGACAACAAAGCAGGTCATTTACTGCATCTTACTCACTCCTCCCTTAATATAAGATCTTTTAAAATTATGTATAAATATTAAAAAAATAATTATACAATATTAATTATTTATATTATTTTTATATTAAAAAAAGAGTGTTATTTATTGAACAAAAAATAATAAGAGAGAACCAAAATTATATTTAATACTTGGAATAATATTAGAAATTAAACAATTAATGTTTATTTAAAATTCTCAAACGACTTATATTAAGGGATGAAAATATTTCTCTAAAACGACTTATATCAAGGAAGAGAGAGTATATTGCTTTTTATAAACCAGCTTAGACTGTTTACTTTCCAACTTATGCATGCAACAATTATATATATATGATGAACAATAAAAAAAGAAAATAAAAAATCATTGAACCATATATGGATGCTATTGTTTAAAAAATTCCTTTTGACTTGATCCGAGAGGAGAGAATGTCTAATACTTGTATCATAAAAAGTACAACTAATCACAAAACTAGAAGAATAAAAAGAAGTTGGCATTTCTCTTTCCCCTCCGAGTCCCTTAAATTGAAATCTATCCATAAATTATTACGTTATAAACTTGTAGGTTCTCAAAAAAAAAAATATAAGGAGAACAAACTGGGGCCTACTTACTTTGGGTTCTTGGCTTCTTGCCAGACCAACACAAAGGTCTTGCGGGCAACCTAACAAACTAATTAATGATAACAATAAATCAAAACTATTTAACCTACTAATTATAAAAAGAAATTTCTTAACCTGTGCTTTTAGGGCACATGTTAAGCACACAGTTTAAGAGAATATTTTTTTAAATTGTGTGCATATTTTTTTGAACTTGGTGCAAATGCAGAAATCAAGGAAATATGCACACAGTTCAAAAAATATTCTTTTGAATTGTATGTTTAGTATGTGTCCTTAGAGCACATGTTAAGAGGACCCTTATAAAAATAGCAATCATATATACACATTTTAAGTTCATATTTAATATTGAACAGTTTGTCGCGGACGAGAGTGATTAGCATAAAGTTAATTTTGATCAATTAATTAATACAGTGTCAACGCGCAGGTTGAGAGGTGATCTCTCTGCGTGTAGCACTGTATTGATCAATTAACTAACTTTTATAAAAATTAACTTCAAGATAATCGTATCCGTCGCGGCCGGTTAGTTGTATCCAACTTCACAGATATATCTGATTCTAAACTGATTAGTGATGTATAGTTTTTATTGGGTTGTTAATTAATACTACTAATTTATAATACGTAATAAATAAGAAAAGGAAAGAGAATTAAATTAAGATGAGGGAGTGAAGTAGGTTGGCAACATGGTGAAGCAAAGTCATAAAGTAGTTAGTCTACTTAGCAGCCTAATTCATTCATTAATACTAGTAGTAACATAATATTACCCAACGAACCCATTTTATATGTACCATTTCCGCACTTAAAAGTCAACAAAAATGACGACACGTACTTCTATTCTTAACTTACTTGAAGGAGTGCTTATAAATTATGGAGTATATATTTATGGACATATAATACACAAACCAAGTTTACCATTTAATTTATTTGGTATTAAATGTAAAAAGGATAACATATGGTGAAATTGGGATAATATATATACATAAAGCAGTTGCGAGCCATGTGATCTTTGGATCCACATGTAAAGCAAGCTCCCTTCTTTGGGTTTGGGCAATTAGGCGCAATGTGGCCTTCCTGACCACAGTTGAAGCACACCCGCTTCCCCTTCATGCACACGCCAGTGTGATTCTTACCGCATGTAGCACATGCTTCAAACTTCCTCTTCTACTGGCTGCCTTGCTGACTCCTAGCAAAGGTATTATCAGACCACTTCCCCTTCTGGTTCACAGCGCTGCTACCCCCAGTCTTGGTTTCTACCTCATTCTTATTCTTCTTATCTTGGTTGAACTTCGTCACCGCTTCGCTTCCTCCCTCAGCCAGTATGGCTTTCTCCAGCACCGCTGCAAAGGTATTCAGCTGGAACATGGAAACCTTGCTGTAGAGCCAGGGCTTCAGTCCCCGCTCAAACCTTCTCGCTTTCCTAGTGTCAGTGCTGACCTGGTAAGTAGCGAACCTGGCCAATTCGTTAAACTTAGCGGCATACTCTGACACCGTCATTCCTCCCTGCTTAAGCTCTAGGAACTGGACCTCCATCTGGTCCTGCGAACTTACTGGAAAGTACATCTTGTAGAACATTTCCTTGAAACGTTCCCACGTGATGACTCCCTCTCCCTCTCGGGTCTTGTTAGCCTGCCACCAAAAGCTAGCATCCGACTTCAACATGAAAGCCGCGAATGCTGTCTTCTGGTCTTCCCCTACCCTAGCCACGTCAAATACCTTCTTCATTTCCATACCCATGTCTGAGCTTCGATAGGGTTAGTCGATCCTTTGAACTCAGGCAGTCCTACTGCCTTGAATTCCTTGAACGTTGTTCCCTGCACTTGCGGCTGATTCGCAAGAGCTCCTATCAACAGGTTCACCAACTGCTGAACCGAGTTGGGGTTCGTCCCATCGTTATTGTTGTTGTTCGTCGAACCCTCGGGGTTTTGACGTGTTATTCTTCTTCTAGGAGGCATTTTCTGTTAAGAAAATATTATTATTAGACCCTTTATTCAACTATTAAGTATTCAAGTTCATACTTAAACGTTTAAATGGCTCAGTTCACATATAACACATAGCACGTCCATAAACTTCTTTTATTCATTACTCGTAGTTAAAAACCATCAAAAAGATAGCATTTCTGCCATTTACATCATCCTTTCCTGAACTGGAAAAGTTGCAGGATTACATTATTAACTCATCCCATTCTTATCTCAAATTATGGAATTTACTTTATTTACTACAAAAAGCAACACATAAACCAACTCTACTACTGCCTAGGCATATTAATACGTCGCACAGCCTCTCTGCGTTCCTCTTCCATTACCCGAAACGCCGTTCTTCGGTCCACCACATACCACGGTAAACCTTGGAACTAAGCTGGGTAGTAGAAAATACGGTCCTAAGCTCTCTCTATTGCTGTATGAAAAGCATATTCCGTTTCCCTCAGCTTGGCCCTCTTGGCTTCAGCTTCATCTTCAGCTCGATCAGCTCGTTGATTAGCCCTCAAGCTTGACTCTTCAGCATTGGCACGCTTCCTCGACTCCTCCTGGATGTCTTGCTTCAGTTTTGCCAGTTCAAATCGAGCAGCATCTCTATCAACCTCCATATGTATCAGGTTCCACTGTGCATCTCCTAGGTCACTTGCTATTTCCTCGATCGTCTCGTCTCGCTGCTGGATAGTCTCCTCGAGATCTCCTACTCGTCCATGAAGCTCTATATTGTTATCGTAGACTGCCTCGTACATCTCAGTACTAGTAGAGTGAGGTGAGAATTCCCCTTCAGGATCCTTTTCCTCCTCTTCAGACTCGTCCTCGTCCTCATCCTCTAGAATAGGTGTCAGCTCACGCTCCCGACTAGCTATGGTGATCACTAGAGATGGCTCTCTCCTAACCAGCTGCTCCCAGACAACATGTATGCCACGGGGCTCCTCCTCTCTAGGCACCTGAGGTACATCCTCTCTAGCCTGACTAGGTTCTCCAACGTTCGACATCATGACAAAAGAATTTTAAAGTTCATTATTACGTGATAATGAATCGTCACTCTTCGAATACTATAATGTAAACACGTAGCACATAAGGTAGTTTATTATCTTTACCTATCATATCTATCTTTTCGATCTTATCTATAAGGCTACTACCTAAGGTTTTCCCCCACCTAAGGTTTCATAACCTATAGCTCTGATACCAACCTGTGACACCCCCAAATCCGTGTATTTCGTTTCCACATGATTTGGTGTTCACTATCTAATATAACATACATCTACCCAATGAATAATGCAAAAATAAACTACAACTTCAATTAAAATAATTAAATCTCCCTTACAACAAGGGTTACAACCTTTTTAAAATAATCCCGGGTTACTCTAACCCTGACATGAATATAATAAAGTGCGAAAATAAAAACATAACATTCAAGTCTTATTACAATCATTCTCAATTAAATAAAACAAGTCTTCACTTACTTTGCTTTCCCTTGCCCTTACTTGTAGACGGAGCATCAGCGTTATCAACCTTAACTGAAATTGTTATTTAATGCAAGAGTGAGCAAACCACAGCTCACTAGAGTTTAACAATAATATATACATGAAAGGACATCTTTCAAAGAATCTGAATAATATGATTCGCTTCAACAATAAAGAATTTAATAATAATTCTTTCATCGCAATTACAATTCAAAAACAGAATTTATCTGAGTGTCATAAGACCTTTGAACTCTTGTCATAGGTTATAAATATTTCTATTTAAACCTTTAACAGTCAATAAGACTATGGACCTTAACTCGTACTTAGGGGGATCAGCCCTTTGTACCATGTATTGTGCACAAACATCTTAACGCTATGCGTAGTAACCTCCCCTAGTAAATAGGGTTGTTCAACTCAGTAATTTGAATTCGAGTCCGCACCAAAGAAAGTTTGGTTTGGATAAGCTTACAAGGGTAATTTAGAATTCACGTTCATCAACAAAGGATTAGTTGAATCGACTTTCAACAATTCATAAATAATAGAATTATGAACTAACATATGCTTTAGAATCAACTTAAAGCATTTAAAATAATAACTGGATCTTACTTGAACAATAAGTTAAGATCATTTCAATTAAATAACAATTATTCAATACAGAAATAGAAAGGACATTCTCAACAATGAATATATGAAATCAAGGAATTTGTATAAAATTAACAAGTTTAGGGTTTAGACAACTTGCATAAAATTAATACAAGATTAGGGTTTAGAAAACTTGTCTTACGCGCAAGCTACTTAACTCAACCACGTACTTAAACACTTCCTATATACATTCAATTATAATAATCCAAATCAGTTAACACATAACTAATTCACATAAGTGGTTAACCCTCATGGTTAACTCACTCTAATTAAATAAATAATAATAATTAACTATCACATAGTTAATTACATCACACACATATTCATATAATTAAATTAATTATGTATTTAACTAAATTATAATTAAACAATTATAATTCAAACACTTAATCAAATTATAATTACTTAAATTATAATTACCTTTTAAATTATAAATAAATTATAATTTATAATCAATTAAGCTATATCATGCATTATAATTACACAAATTATAATAATCACGCAATTATCAATTTATAATCCATAATTAAACATGCGTTTATTAAATTATAATTACATAAATTATAATTTAAATTAATATCTAATTGATTAAAATAAATCAACTTCTATACATTATAATTTAACAGAATTATAATTTAAATTAAATATTTACTCTTAATTATAATTAATCAAATTATAATTAAGTAACTTATTGTACAATTAAACAATTATAGTTTATAATTTAAATACTATGTTAGGTTTTCAAAATTTATTTTATTCCCCAATATGAATTTGTCACAATCATATAACAACATTTTATATCATTTAAATATATATCCACTATAAATGAATAATTAAACTAACACTTTAAAAATAAACTGCACAAGAAACTAAAGTCATTGCCTCTACCTGTGTCACCCCCAAATTCGGGTACTTCGTTTCCACATAATTTGGTGTTCACTTTCTAATATAACATACATCTACCCAATGAATAATGCAAAAATAAACTACAACTTAAATTAAAATAATTAAATCTCCCTTACAAAAAGGGTTACAACCTTTTTAAAATAATCCCGGGTTACTCTAACCCTGACATGAATATAATAAAGTGAAAAAATAAAAACATAACATTCAAGTCTTATTACAATCATTCTCAATTAAATAAAACAAGTCTTCACTTGCTTTGCTTTCCCTTGCCCTTACTTGTAGACGGAGCATCATCGTTATCAACCTTATCTGAAATTGTTATTTAATGCAAGAGTGAGCAAACCACAGCTCACTAGAGTTTAACAATAATATATACATGAAAGGATATCTTTCAAAGAATCTGAATAATTTGATTCGCTTCAACAATAAAGAATTTAATAATAATTCTTTCATCGCAATTACAATTCAAAACTAGAATTTATCTGAGTGTCATAAGAACTTTGAACACTTGTCCTAGGTTATAAATATTTCTATTTAAACCTTTAACAGTCAATAAGACTATGGACCTTAACTCGTACTTAGGGGGATCAGCCCTTTGTACCATGTATTGTGCACAAACATCTTAACGCTATGCGTAGTAACCTTCCCTAGTAAATAGGGTTGTTCAACTCAGTAATTTGAATTCGAGTCCGCACCAAAGAAAGTTTGATTTGGATAAGCTTACAAGGGTAATTTAGAATTCACGTTCATCAACTAAGGATTAGTTGAATCGACTTTCAACAATTCATAAATAATAGAATTATTAACTAACATATGCTTTAGAATCAACTTAAAGTATTTAAAATAATAACTGGATCTTACTTGAACAATAAGTTAAGATCATTTCAATTAAATAACAATTGTTCAATACAGAAATGGAAATGACATTCTCAACAATGAATATATGAAATCAAGGAATTTGTATAAAATTAACAAGTTTAGGGTTTAGAAAACTTGCATAAAATTAATACAAGATTAGGGTTTAGAAAACTTGCATAAAATTAATACAAGATTAGGGTTTAGAAAACTTGCCTTACGCGCAAGCTACTTAACTCAACCACGTACTTAAACACTTCCTATATACATTCAATTATAATAATCCAAATCAGTTAACACATAACTAATTCACATAAGTGGTTAACCCTCATGGTTAACTCACTCTAATTAAATAAATAATAATAATTAACTATCATATAGTTAATTACATCACACACATATTCACATAATTAAATTAATTATGTATTTAACTAAATTATAATTAAACAATTATAATTCAAACACTTAATCAAATTATAATTACTTAAATTATAATTACCTTGTAAATTATAAACAAATTATAATTTATAATCAATTAACTATATCATGCATTATAATTACACAAATTATAATTAATCATGCAATTATCAATTTATAATCCATAATTAAACATGTGTTTATTAAATTATAATTACATAAATTATAATTTAAATTAACATCTAATTGATTAAAATAAATCAACTTCTATACATTATAATTTCACAGAATTATAATTTAAATTAAATATTTACTCTTAATTATAATTAATTAAATTATAATTAAGTAACTTATTGTACAATTAAACAATTATAGTTTATAATTTAAATACTATGTTAGGTTTTCAAAATTTCTTTTATTCCCCAATATGAATTTGTCACAATCATAGAACAACATGTTATATCATTTAAATATATATTCACTATAAATGAATAATTAAACTAGGGCTTTAAAAATAAACTGCACAAGAAACTAAAGTTACTGCCTCTGCCCAGGACACGGCGCAGCTGCGCCACCTTTAGCCTTGACACCAGCGCAGCTGCGCAGGGGTCAAACCTGGTTATAATTATGTTGCAGTTTTATGTGATTAATTGATGTTAGATTTTAATTGATTAAATTAGATGATTAATATTTAATTAATTAAAGTGTGACATTAAAGTGTATGTATTAAAATAGTTTTTAAATAATTTTACCAAACAAGGCCCTTGCTTTTATTTTAAAGGACTATTGCCAAACAGGGCCCTTACACTAGCTAAACCTAAATTACCTAAACCATGTTTGGAGTTAATAAAAACTAGTTTCTAATTTTTCTTGTAGCCAAACAAGCCAAGTTGGCTTTTGAATTTTGTAACTTACGTTGTAATTAGTAGTTAGTGCATATATTTATTATATGGGAGTTACATATATTATATATTACTTGTGTTATATATTATATGTATATACTATCAGTACGTTAGTTTTTCTAAAGCCTAAGTCTAAACTAGAAGAAAAAAAAGGAGAAAGAAGAGCAGAGAAGAGAGAATACAAAGAAGAGAACTTTGAGAAAAATAAGAGGAAAACTCTACTATCATCATCTCCATCTCTTCTTCCAATTCAAGCTAGTAAGATTATACTCTTAACCATAGAATCAATTCTTATGTGTTGTATTTCTTCTTGTCAAACTATGCTTTCATGAAGTTGTATAATTATGACTATGTATATATGATGTTCATATATTTTCATATGTAATTGTATGCTATGGAAAGATTTTCAAATACAATTGTTGTAAAAATCAGTTTTAAAGTTATGATCCTTATATTTTCATTATCTGTAAAACATGTTTTGGAAGTTGTATAGCATGATGGATATATATATATATATATATATATATATATATGTAATTATGTTCATATCATGTCTATATGTGATGGTATGCTTAATTAGTTGTTTAATTCATGAATATATATAATATAAATGGAGAATTTATGTTTTCAAAAGTAACAGTGAAGTGTCTGGGAAAAATAAAGTTTCTCATAGAAATCAAAATATATGTTGAATGTTGATTTTTGTATAAATTAATTGTGGAATATGTTATTATGTTTAGAAATTAGTTGATTGGGATTGGAGTGAAGTTTCTGAAGGAATCGGATGAGATGTTATTTCAAGTAACCACTGGTTCTACTCTAGTAGACAAGGTGAAAGAAACACAACTTCACGATGAAGAATGCGGGAAAGTACGGAAGAGGATAACCGATGGCGAAGAGTTCAAGTTCAAGATCGATAATGAAGGTCTGTTACGGTTTGAAGGTAGAATATGGGTACTGCCAGTACCAGAGGTCAAAGAGGAGATTCTGAGCGAAGCTCATAATTCTAGATATTCTATTCACCCCGGGACTACGAAGATGTACCAGGATCTCAGGCATCATTTCTGGTGGCCGAATATGAAGAGGGACGTTGCTGAATGTGTTGCGAAGTGCTTAACGTGCCAGAAAGTCAAAGCAGAACACCAGAGACCAAGTGGTTTGCTGCAACTGTTAGAAATTCCAGAGTGGAAGTGGGAGCACATCACGATGGATTTCGTGGTAGGTCTTCCAGCAACTCAAAAGGGATTTGATGCGATATGGGTTATAGTGGATCGACTGACGAAGTCAGCCCACTTTCTGCCGATCAGGGTTAAGTATAACCTGGATAAGCTAGCGAAGCTATACGTCAAGGAAATTATTTCTAGACACGGTGTTCTAATGTCGATTGTGTCCGACAGAGATCCGCGTTTCACGTCTAATTTCTGGAAACGTTTGCAAGAATGTATGGGAACGCAATTGCGAATGAGTACAGCGTATCATCCTCAGACCGATGGCCAGAGCAAAAGAACAATTCAAACACTTGAGGATATGCTGAGAGCTTGTGTGATGGAATTCAAAGGAAGCTGGGAGGATCATCTACCGTTGGTGGAGTTCGCCTACAACAATAGTCACCATGCGAGTATCGGCATGCCACCCTACGAAGCATTATACGGCAGAAAATGCAGAACTCCTTTGTGCTGGGATGAAGTCGGGGAACTTAAATTATTGGGACCAGAATTGGTACAACAAACCGCCGAAATTGTGAAGCTGATCAGAACGAGATTAGTTGCTGCTCAAGACAGACAGAAGAAGTATGCCGATTTACATCGACAGAACCGAGAATTCTTACCAGGAAGTTTTGTGTTCCTGAAAGTATCTCCCTGGAAGGGGAAGATTCCATTTGGTAAGAAGGAAAAACTAAGTCCCCGATTCATTGGACCTTTTGAGGTACTACAAAAGATGGGCGAGGTTGCTTACGAGATTGAATTACCTCCGGAGCTCGAAAATGTACATAATGTCTTCTATATTTCTGTGTTAAGACCTTACAAGCATGATTATAAACATGTAATAGAATATGAACCTTTGCTATTTGATAAAGACTTAACATATGAAGAAGTGCATGTTCAAATAGTTGATAGAAAGGAACAAGTACTTAGGAATAAAGTGATGCCTTCTGTTAAGGTAATCTGGAGGAACCACAGTGCTGAAGAAGCTACGTGGGAACTCGAAGATGTTCTGATGAAATCTTATCCGCATTTATTTGCTTAGTTGTGTGTAACCCCTTAAATACTGATTCTGGGGACAGAATCCTTTTAAGGAGGGAATAATGTAATAGACGAGAATTTTTACGTGTGATTCTGGGGACAGAATCCTTTTAAGGAGGGAAGATTGTAACGATTGAGATTTTATATTTAATTTTAAATATTTATTGAGTTAAATAAATATTTTATGTGATTTATTTATTGAGTTAAATAAATAAATTATGTGATTTATGGAGTAATTAAATTAAGTGTTATATATTGATTAAATGAATGTGTAATATTTAATTTAATTGATGTATATTAATTTTATACTATAGTTCTAATTTAATTGAGATAATTAAATTAGATGAGATATGTGATGAGGTGTTACATGAATTATAATTAGCGAGTAATTATAATTATGTGGCAGTTTTATGTGATTAACTGATGTTGGATTTTAATTGATTAAATTAGATGATTAATATTTAATTAATTAAAGTGTGACATTAAAGTGTATGTATTAAAATAGTTTTTAAATAATTTTACCAAACAAGGCCCTTGCTTTTATTTTAAAGGACTATTGCCAAACAGGGCCCTTACACTAGCTAAACCTAAATTACCTAAACCATGTTTGGAGTTAATAAAAACTAGTTTCTAATTTTTCTTGTAGCCAAACAAGCCAAGTTGGCTTTTGAATTTTGTAACTTACGTTGTAATTAGTAGTTAGTGCATATATTTATTATATGGGAGTTACATATATTATATATTACTTGTGTTATATATTATATGTATATACTATCAGTACGTTAGTTTTTCTAAAGCCTAAGTCTAAACTAGAAGAAAACAAAGGAGAAAGAAGAGCAAAGAAGAGAGAATACAAAGAAGATAACTTGAGAAAAATAAGAGGAAAACTCTACATCATCATCTCCATCTCTTCTTCCAATTCAAGCTAGTAAGATTATACTCTTAACCATAGAATCAATTCTTATGTGTTGTATTTCTTCTTGTCAAATTATGCTTTCATGAAGTTGTATAATTATGACTATGTATATATGATGTTCAAATATTTTCATATGTAATTGTATGCCATGTAAAGATTTTCAAAATATAATTATTGTAAAAACCAGTTTTAAAGTTATGATCCTTATATTTTCATTATCTGTAAAACATGTTTTGGAAGTTGTATAGCATGATGGATATATATATATATATATATATATATATGTAATTGTGTTCATATCATGTCTATATGTGATGGTATGCTTAATTAGTTGTTTAATTCATGAATATATATGATATAAATGAAGAATTTATGTTTTCAAAAGTAATAGTGAAGTGTCTGAAAAAAAAAAAGTTTCTCATAGAAATCAAAATATATGTTGAATGTTGATTTTTGTATAAATTAATTGTGGAATATGTTATTATGTTTAGAAATTAGTTGATTGGGATTGGAGTCGTGAGAATTGGTCAGTGTTCAATTTCATCTAGAACACTGACATTGGTATTTTCTTTAAATTTTTGTAAAAATTAAGCATTGTAATCTTGTTAATTGATGTATTAGTGTGTTCAAAACATGTTAGAAGCATTGCACTTTGTTTCTGTAAAGTTTTATATGAAAATTGTTGGCTGAATTGAGAACTCATTGTAGAGAATTAAGCCAATTTGGCTTTTCTCTGCACTGTTCGCGAAGCTGCTCAGTTTCTGTCCGCTGCCGGCGCAGCTGCGCAGGCAGTAAGGGTAGAAGCGGCGCAGCTGCGCCGCTAGGTTTTCTCAGGTTTGACCCCTGCGCAGCTGCACCGGTGTCAAGGCTAAAGGTGACGCAGTTGCGCCGTGTCCTGGGCAGAGGCAGTGACTTTAGTTTCTTGTGCAGTTTATTTTTAAAGCCCTAGTTTAATTATTAATTTATAGTGGATATATATTTAAATGATATAACATGTTGTTATATGATTGTGACAAATTCTTATTGGGGAATAAAAGAAATTTTGAAAACCTAACATAGTATTTAAATTATAAACTATAATTGTTTAATTGTACAATAAGTTACTTAATTATAATTTGATTAATTATAATTAAGAGTAAATGTTTAATTTAAATTATAATTCTGTAAAATTATAATGTATAGAAGTTGATTTATTTTAATCAATTAGATGTTAATTTAAATTATAATTTATGTAATTATAATTTAATAAACGCATGTTTAATTATGGATTATAAATTGATAATTGCATGATTAATTATAATTTGTATAATTATAATGCATGATATAGTTTAATTGATTATAAATTATAATTTATTTATAATTTAAAAGGTAATTATAATTTAAGTTATTATAATTTGATTAAGTGTTTGAATTATAATTGTTTAATTATAATTTAGTTAAATACATAATTAATTTAATTATATGAATATGTGTGTGATGTAATTAACTATGTGATAGTTAATTATTATTATTTATTTAATTAGAGTGAGTTAACCATGAGGGTTAACCACTTATGTGAATTAGTTATGTGTTAACTGATTTGGATTATTATAATTGAATGTATATAGGAAGTGTTTAAGTACGTGGTTGAGTTAAGTAGCTTGCGCGTAAGGCAAGTTTTCTAAACCCTAATCTTGTATTAATTTTATGCAAGTTTTCTAAACCCTAATCTTGTATTAATTTTATGCAAGTTTTTTAAACCCTAAACTTGTTAATTTTATACAAATTCCTTGATTTTATATATTCATTGTTGAGAATGTCATTTCCATTTCTATATTGAACAATTGTTATTTAATTGAATTGATCTTAACTTATTGTTCAAGTAAGATCCAGTTATTATTTTAAATACTTTAAGTTGATTCTAAAGCATATGTTAGTTCATAATTCTATTATTTACGAATTGTTGAAAGTCGATTCAACTAATCCTTAGTTGATGAATGTGAATTCTAAATTACCCTTGTAAGCTTATCCAAACCAAACTTTCTTTGGTGCGGACTCGAATTCAAATTACTGAGTTGAACAACCCTATTTACTCGGGGAGGTTACTACGCATAGCATTAAGATGTTTGTGCACAATACATGGTACAAAGGGCTGATCCCCCTAAGTACGAGTTAAGGTCCATAGTCTTATTGACTGTTAAAGGTTTAAATAGAAATATTTATAACCTAGGACAAGAGTTCAAAGGTCTTATGACACTCAGATAAATTCTGTTTTTGAATTGTAATTGCGATGAAAGAATTATTATTAAATTTTTTATTGTTGAAGCGAATCATATTATTCAGATTCTTTGAAAGATATCCTTTCATGTATATATTATTGTTAAACTCCAGTGAGCTGTGGTTTGCTCACTCTTGCATTAAATAGCAATTTCAGTTAAGGTTGATAACGCTGATGCTCCGTCTACAAGTAAGGGCAAGGAAAAGCAAAGCAAGTGAAGACTTGTTTTATTTAATTGAGAATGATTGTAATAAGACTTGAATGTTATGTTTTTATTTTCGCACTTTATTATATTCATGTCAGGGTTAGAGTAACCCGAAATTATTTTAAAAAAGTTGTAACCCTTGTTGTAAGGGAGATTTAATTATTTTAATTTAAGTTGTAGTTTATTTTTGCATTATTCATTGGGTAGATGTATGTTATATTAGAAAGTGAAAACAAAATCATGTGGAAACGAAGTACCCGGATTTGGGGGTGTAACAGGCCTCGCCCCAGCGGGTCCTCATAGGCAAAATGCCCTGCCCCAGCTGGGGTGGGTGCTATCCGGGAAGTTGGCTTGGCTTCCTAGAAATTTTTAGGCAGTGCATGTTTAGCTAATTTAATGTGATGACTTGATAAGTGTATTAAATAATAAGATAATATATTGTTGACATGTTTAAGATGATTTGAAGTCTCATATCAATATGTTATATGTGTACATAGATATTGTATCATAGAGTACGATTTTGATAGTTTAAGTGTTATACACGTGTGATATGCATGTTGTGAGTTTAAACTCACGTTTGTGGTTAGTTAGCGAGTTAAGTTTCAACCGCGTTATTAAGTTGAACTTAGGGATGAAGTTTAACGGTTAGAACGTAATGGTTATGAACTAATCGATATCTTATGCATAATGTAATGTGTAGGATGTTGAGAAATTGAATTGTAACTAGATTTGTAGCTTGCGCACGAGGCAAGTTTTCTAAACTCAAACCTTTATTTGAGCAAGTATTCTATCCCTAACTTATTATTGTTAAGCAAATTTCCTTACTCAAAACTTTACTTTTGTGGAACAAGTTCTTTAAATTCTAAATTCTTCGTTAAGCAAGTCCTAGACTTCTATTCTATGTCCAGCAAGTTCTTGTTCTTAATTGTTCAAGTTCAAGATTTCATATTAGATGTTATAATTCTTTTAAAGTATGATTCCAGTTATAAAATGCTTATTCGATTGTATACCTCTTGAGTTTGATTATTCAAACGGAATATCATTTATTATTGAACCTTGTAAGAGTAGCGAACCATTATTAATTCGACTAGTCCATAGTTTATGAACGTTCTAAATTCCAGAACCGTTATTGAGCTTATCCAAACCAAACTTCCTTTGGTGCGGACTCTGATGTCAAACTGAGATGAACAACCCTGTTATAGGGGATTTATGATGCTTTAGCGTTAAGATATTGTGCACAGTATGGTACTAAAGGTTGATCCCCCTAAGTACGAGAAGTAGAGTCCATAGTCTTATGACTGTTAAAGGTTTAAAGTATAAACACTTTACAACCTAAGACATAGTTTAAGGTCTTATGACCCTCAGAAGTTCTTTTGATTCTTGTTATTCATTCTTGATTCAAAAGCCGAGTTTTCTAATTTCAGAAGTCTTTGATTCACTCGCATGTCATTATATTGTTGTTATACTGTTATACTTGTGGGAAATTGTGCTCACTCTTGCGTAATAATAACATTGCAGTTAAGAAAGAAAGATCTGACGAGCCTTCCAATAGCAAAGGCACGGAAAAAGTCAACAAGTGATAAAGACTTGTTGTTTAATTGATAATATTTGTTTAAGACTTATGTTTATGTTGTTTAAGACTTATTATTTGTTTACGTTTTCGCAACAGAGATTTAAGGTTAAGGATGACCTAGGATTGATTATGTATTATTATTCAGATGTTGTAACCCCATAAGGGGAGATGATGGATTTATTTCTATCTATTGCATGGTTTTTATTTATTATGGGTAGATAGATAGATGATATTTGTACAGTGAACACCAAATCCCGTGGAAATTGAAATACCCGGATTGGGGGGGGTGTCACATCTTTTAGGCTTATAAAGTGCAATTTTAATGAGGTAATATTATTACATTGTGATAAGTTGGGGGTATATATACACATAATCATATAATCCATATACATTGGGTTAGACCAATCAATATTTACATTAGGTTAGAATATAATTCAGTTGGGCACTAACAGCCCATTGTTTTTCATAAACTTTATTATTCCAGTTATACATAAATATTGAAATAAATATCTAATAGTAAATATTTTATATACTTAGATTTAATTTCTCCCATATATTGAAAATACATATTTAATTGATTCTTTATGACTCATCATGTCACATAAGACTTATTTATTGAAGTTGGTAAGTTATATAATTCCACTTACTTTTACCATATAGTTTTGTATAACCTTTATTCACAATTTAGTGTTACATCATATACTATATTTAATGCATGGAGCAACTATATGGCACTATCACTTATATGTTCCTATATTACACATGGTGGCACATAACAACATTTAATTAAACAATAATATTCACATTAATAATAATAAAAATAAGATGGTAATTAGTCAACTACATCACTTATTCATTTCTTTATTAATTTAATTAATAAATTATTTAGTCCGTCATTATACCACACTAGGCATATTTTGTAGACTTAATTTAAGTCTTTAATTATTTCCACCTTATCACAAAATTGTCACATACTTAATTCAACTTAATTGAATTATCACATCCCATATCACAACAATATATATTTATAATCAAATAAATATTCAACCTTTTTAAATTTAATTATTAATATTATTCATAAAATTCATGGATATTACATATACTGTAATAATGTTGTAATTACATTTATGTCTGTAAGAATTTATATGTGATGTAAGTCACAAGTGTAGATGAAGGTAGTACCGTGACGTACTAGGTCCGAGGTTCAAGAGACCCGGATTTGGGGGCGTTACAAATACCCGTCGAAGGTTTCGGCAACAATCTTCGATGTTAATCAACCCATTGGAGTCAATACCTGGCGAAGGCATCGGCATCAATCCCCGATGGTAATCAATCCGTTGGAGTCAATACCCGACAAAGACATCGGCAGCAATCCCCGATGTTAATCAATCTATTAGAATCAATATCCAACGAAGGCATTGGAGACCGTACCCGCTAGCGGTAATACAACAATCATCCTCCCCGGTGGACGAGAATCATTAAAATCTAGCACTCATATCATCACTACATATTTAGTAAATGTCATTGCATCATTGGATATACCCTGCCATGCATCGGGTGTCTATTATCTTTGTCATATTCATTTCATTACATTGATAAACATGACAAAGAGGGCATCTATAGACACCCGAAATTTTGTTATCCGTATACTAACCTTACAAGAGGGAAAAAAAGTAATTTCACCCCGGAGACAACCTCGCGGGAAGGGCAAGAGTGTAATTTTCACTCCAACCATAACATAACACAAACAAAGATCGCAAAGTTAAGGATGAGGTCATAAGAAGCCACTACAGCAAGCCCGAGCCATAAACTACCCAAGGCAGGCCAACTGACTACCCTCAGACGCCGAAAGATACCTTTCTACTTATTGCTTCATCTTCCTGGACCCAGAAATGGACAAAATCAATGTCATTGCGTAGCACTCAAAAAGAGTTTTCCAGAACGGTTTGACACATCTTCTAACTATTCCCGGATTGAAAGATACGGATGACAGAAGGAAAAACTTTGAGGTTGCGGGACTCACGAGGCCCAGCCGTAAGTGACCTGGCTTTGTGACCTATATGGAGGCATCAACAACTCATTTGGAGAAGAGAGAGCTCATTATAAAGAGAGAAACAACATTTTAGAGAGAGGGGCTCAGATTTAGCTCTCAAAAATCATTAGATACAAGTTATATCTAGCATTATATAATTAGATCTTATACATATATAGTGATACAACATAGATTCAAGTCAAAGGAAGCTTGTATTTTCATTCCCCAAGGTGAAAATCGAATCTTTGTTCATTTCTTTGTAAATATAGTTAGATCTAGTTCAATATTGTGCTTATATATAGTTAAAGTTTCAATCTTTATACATATATTAGTTGTTTATCTACAAATCTATCTATTTTACCTAATATATTCATATATATAGTTAAAGATCGAATCTTTTACTAGATCTAGCCAGATCTAGTCCTTCACCGGTTCTAAAGCTTCGAAGCTTGAACCTTTATGCTAGATTGGCTCGGATCTAGGTTATATCTAGTCATTTTCAATATTTGCAATATTTTCAATCGATTTTAAATACTTCGCAAAATCCTAGATCCATATCTAATGGAGAGGAGGTCCTAACTAATCGCGCTAGGGATTCTAATCAGTGAATCACCTGATAGCGGTATGATATATTTTTTATATACTTTCATTTATATCCCATTTGTGTCATGGCGCGGTCTTTGGATACCTCAAATCTATGAATTCATGTCCTAGATTTCGGGATCCTTCAATAGATCGCGTCATACACATAGTCCCTTAAACACTGACCTTGATATGGCAATCTAAAAGTTAAGGTACGGGAGCCCCTTTTAGATCTCTTTAGATTATATTCAAGAAAATTAATGTGAGCCTAGGAATCCCGAGGTTAAGATCCACAAATCAAATCTTGACTAGATTCCTATGATGGACATTTTGTAAATGTGTAACAGTAAACCGTGCAAATCATTGTACATGCAATTTCGGGCCTTAAAACAACTTCGAGGGCATTGTCCCAAGAGACTAGATTTAAGGCCCTGTGATAGTGAAAAATGTGATTATAGGTGCTCGGGTGGATCGAGATGTCTTTCATGCCCAAGGATGGCCCAACTCTTTCTTATGCTTTATTACGCGTATTATCACCAAAACAATTTTCAAATCAAAAAATGATAAATATCTTGTAAAATATAAATCGTTTGGGGATAGACAAACACAAGGTTAAAATCAAGCGACAACATAGGACAAGAACACCGAGTTCTCCAAAACCTCTCAAAAATGTTTTAATCAAAATCAAATAACAATTTAAATAAACGCCGCTCATAGGCTAAAATCACGCTTAGAACAACTTATAAAATCAACACACTAGACACAAAACAAAAATATCAAAGACTTTCTCAAACACACACATACACACACACATTTCATGCTTAGAAAATCAACAAGATTCGGTAACCGTATTTTCACGGAAGTCGGAGAGTGCCTAACACATTCCCCTCGCTTAAGCAAGCCCCTAAATTCTATAAATCTCGGGTTCTAGACCAATTTTATGGAGTCACATATTGAACTATATTGCGAAAACCTCTAAAACTAGATGAGTTGGTACATCTATTTGAACTTATACCAACTGGCGACTCTATCTAATTTGGTCCAATCATTAAAATCAACCCTTTTTCAAATTCGCTGACATTTATGTCGATCATTTTCTAAAATCTCACCCTTTAAAATAAATTAATCGACATAACGAAATATAAAAAAGTAGAAACAACACAATCTTGGAAAGCGGAATCCTTTTTCCCCGGCGTCGACAAGGAGTATTAATTTACTCCAAATTTTTTATTATTTAAAATGGAATTATATTTTCTTAATTTAAATTTAGACCTCCTAAACAAAATCTATAAACACTACCTCCCTTTTGAATTATATAAGATTAACATTAATTTTAAAAAAATAATTTTAAATATTTTCAAATT
Source organism: Panax stipuleanatus (assembly GCA_020205555.1). NCBI lineage: Eukaryota > Viridiplantae > Streptophyta > Magnoliopsida > Apiales > Araliaceae > Panax > Panax stipuleanatus. The sequence goes on along the minus strand of CM035118.1, from coordinate 47,167,066 downwards.
TAAAATTGAAATGAATTTATTTAATTTATGTAAGTACAATTATGAACATCATAAATTATCTAAAAATTACTATTTATTATAAAATTTATTATTTTTAAGTTAAATAAGTCATGTAAATTTGAAAAATAAAAATATTTTAAATTAATTTTTAAAAGTTTAATATTTATTTTATAATAAGTCTGAACTAAAGGAGTATGCGATACTGTTTCCAAATATAATTAGAAATAGAGTTGAATTGTCCTATCGAAATGATTGATTGAAGGAGTACAATTATGCATATTAGTTGTCGCGGCACATGCGTTACGTGTGTAAATTATTTGAGATAAAATATAAATTTTATTAAATTTAAAAGAGTTTAATATTAAAAAAGATAAAATAATAATATATCTAAATTTTTTGTTACATATGTGTAAATTATGTGAGATAAATTTTATAAAATTTAAAAGAGATTAATATTAAAAGAATAAAATAGTAATAAATCTAAAATAGAGGCATTGAGTAAAAAAAAAGTATGATCGAGTTGCACCAAACTTTCTTGAGCCTTAATGACTCATGGAGATTTTATAATTCACCTCCGTTAAAAGTGGACACTAAACCCCAAAAGAAGTCAAGACCTTTAGAGAAAGAGAAAGACGAGAGGTACTATTCATTATTTTATTCAATTCATCCCCGATGGGAAATTTCTAGGGTTTCTGGTTTGATCTTCGATTTCTCTATTTACAAAAGCCGATTCGTCTATCTCTGGATTTTGTTCTTATATCGGAAGCACCAGCAGCATCGTCTCTGCGTAAATGTTCGTAATTTTGACCTAATTTCGTTGATTTTACTTTTTCGATTTCAGATTATATGCAGATTAGTTTATTTCATGGGCTGGCCTCTTGATTTTATGATACGGTATATAAATTAGTTATGTATAGATGGGTTGCTTTTGTTAATTCGATTGGCTTTTTCCTTTTTTTAGATGGGTTTCAGGAGCAAAGAATTAGTGGTGTAATGGAGGATTAGAGGTGTTGTATTTCTGGGATTTTGTTTTTTGTGGGTTTAATTTTTGGGTAAACTGGATAATTTGGGACTAGTGACTGATGAGGAAGAAGAGAAAAGGAAGTGAATTGTTGTGCCCAAATCAAACAGATGCTTTGGAATCAACCTGTAATTCGGGATCAGTGAGATCGAATTTACGGTCCCATTATTCGTTGGAAGATTATGCCCGGCTGAAGAAGAGGTGTAAAGAAGATGTGGGAGGGGATGAGACTGTTGGGTCATGTAGAGTTAGGCTTGCTGGGATTGCCGCAACAGCTCCACCATGTGCAACATCGTCATCTGGTCTAACGGGAAGAGGGATTAAGAGGAAGATAGGGTGTATTGATGCGGCGACACAAATGGGTAGGAAGAATAAAATTGAAGATGATTATGTTTCGGGTGCCACAATTGGAAAAGGTAAATTTGGGTCAGTTTGGTTGTGTAGGAGTAAGGTTGCTGGAGTGGACTTTGCTTGTAAAACACTGACTAAAGGGGAGGAGACGGTTCACCGTGAGGTGGAGATAATGCAGCATCTATCGGGGCATCCAGGTGTTGTGACATTGGAGGCAGTGTATGAGGATTCCAAATGCTTTCATCTTGTGATGGAGTTGTGTTCAGGTGGGAGGTTGATTGATCAGATGGCTAAGCAGGGAAGGTATTCTGAGCATCGTGCTGCTAATATCTTCAAGGAATTGATGTTAGTGATAAAGTATTGCCATGATATGGGAGTTGTACATAGGGATATAAAGCCTGAGAATATTCTTCTCACAACTTCTGGGAAGATAAAGCTTGCAGATTTTGGGCTAGCCATGAGGATCACAAATGGTAAGATTTTACTCTGCCTTTACGAATTTATGTCCATGTCCATATTGGTATGCTGCTTCAGATCACGACACTAAAGATTAATAAATAATCACTTCACTCAGTTTTAATGATTTGGCTGGTTGTTTCTCAGTTTTAAGCTTCATGTACTTTCATATATCCCCAAGTTTCTTATGCATGTTGCAGTAATATGGAGCTCTGAATCATGTGATGTTCGTTCTAAAGATGGAAACTCGACTTCTCTATAGAAAAGTAAAATAAGATGGTTAGCTGACTTCAGAGTATCTAATTTTGTTTTATATATTCAGAGTGTAAATTAGTATTTTGCCTAAAGTTGTTGCCAAATGAACGTCATTGTATTTAGTTGGTCAACTATCTTGTACATGTGTTCATGTGAAACCTGAGGATTTAAGCTGCCAGTGCATAGAAAACTAGGAATTGAAAGAAATGTCTAGAAATGCATGATTCCTGTGTTTTATCAATTATTTTCAACAATGATCTATCTCCAGATATCGTTCTACATCAAATAGTAATCACTTAACACTCAACAATGACTTTGTCTTTCTGTGTGGGGTGGATTCTAGGGGATATGTTAGTTACTTCCCAGAAGATTCTCACTCTCATTTTCTAAAGCAAGATTGATACACAAATGCAATAGTCCTATCAAAGATCTCAAACCATGATGAAGTTCATCCTCATTTAGTGATTGTTGCCACATTGTTTTATCTGTCATTATAATTTTTTTGCCTTGTTGGTTTATTATGAAATTTTCGGGTGACAATTCATATTGTTGATTCCCCAATGAAAATCCATCACATGATGGGCCATATCCCTTGAGAAGATTGCATTTGGAACGACTATAGACGATCATATGCCATGACTGTATCTGTATTATTATTCTTTCAAGGAAATGTGTATATCACGCTTTTCATTTAGTAGTAGTTCCACCATATACTATGTACCCTATTGAAGATTTTAAGAGTGCTAAATTTAACCTGCTATATTTTTAGCATATGTTTTTTCTTCTATCTCTCTATCGTCAAATTTTAAGTATGATTTTAGGTCTTGTTGTGTTGCATGATTTGATTCTCATTGCATATTGATGACATGATGGCTAATTATCCATTATGACATGTGATAGAGATGTATATATAACTGCATTTGGACTTGCGAATAAGCTCTGGCTATCTTACATTGTTTTTCATTCCTTCAAGAAAATTTTCCTTTGTTTCCTAAAGTAAGATTAATAATACCTTTTAGGGATAAGGGCATTTGGAAGATGAAGGTTGCAGCAACCCATGCATTCCTCTCTTTTGTCATGCATAAACATACTTTTTCCAAAAGCATAATGCACATTATTATTCACTCTATTAAGATATAGATTAAGTTTACCATTTGTGTCGAGTCTTCTCCTCAACCCCTTGGCCCACCCTCTCCCCCGCTTTAATCCTGCAATCTATGTTGTCCCATCCGTGAAGATCGCGGATTTTGTTTTCATTCAGGAAATGCATGATGGATTTTGTGTTGAAATTTAGAGTTGAAGGTCCGAACAGTATAGAAACTTTAGTTAATCCGGTTAAGTTTCAAAGGGAAAGTTGTCTCATTGTCAATGTTCTAAAAAGCGCTAGGAGGGAGGCAGGCGGCCAGGTGGGGCCTAGCGCCTAGGGGGCCTAGGCGAAATTTTTTATTTTAAGCCAATTTTAATATTTTATCTTATATTTATCAAAACAAAACAATAATATAAAGCAAAACAATCTATAATAAAGATAATAAATGCCTTTACTTAAAAGTTCAAACACATATCCATATTGTCAATGTCAAAGTTCACACACAAACATGCAATTGTTCAAAGTTCAAACATATCTTTAACGTATTAGTTTTATTCATAAACAAGATTGCTATTAAATAAAAAAATTTAAAATTTCAAGAATTCATTTCAATATTAAAATTTAAGAAACTAAATATAAATTTAAGAATTATATTGAATTAAACTAAATATTATAAATGTATCATCATTTATATATTTTGAAGTTAATACAAGTTCAAAAAATTACAATTATAATAAAATTATCCATTTTAATTTGATCTTGTTCACTTCTTGTTGTGATTTGATATGCTATAAACTGCATTATGAATATGGTAAATCATTAAAAAAATAAATATATCAAGATTTGGTTTGGGTAATTATTAAAATAAAAAAAACCTTTCCGCCTAGACCCCGCCTAATTTGTTGGAGGAATTTTTTTGTCGCCTTAGGCCTAGGTGAGGTGCCAGGGGAGTCTAATGCCTAGGCGAGGCGCCAGGAAGGGGTCTAGCGCCTAGGCGGGGCGCCATGGGGGGCCTAGCTCCTAGGCGGGGCCTAAACGGATCTAGGCGGGGATTTTTAGAACACTGCTCATTGTGCATTGATAGGATTTATTAGAAAGAAAATGTCTTATGTAAATAGGCTGAAAAAAATCTAAAGGAGTTTCATTGTCAAGATGGTCATCTATTGAGTGTTAGTAGGCTTAAAGGTAGAGAAGACCTTGTCTTCTATATCTTAGCTTCTGGATAACATTCTTTGGAATACGTTAAGGTAAGATGCAGAGTTTACAAACTTAAAGACAGAAGAGGTGTCTTCCAAATTACATTAGCTACTGGCTATCATGAATAAACTCTTGGGAATAAAATTGGGGTATAGCTGCATAGCATATTGTACAAGTGTAAGTTTGTAATCATGATCTAGAGTATGTGGATCAATTTGCATGGAATTTCTCTCTCCCTTATTCCCTGCCACCAACTCCCTCCCTGCCTTGTTTTAGAAAATGGGTAATTAATTACTAAAGATGGATTGTATTTTGAGTGCCTATGGCCTAGGTTACTGCTTTGTGTTTTGCAATATATTTTCCATGTCCCATTTCTTTTGGTTATAATCTTTTCATCTTTCTTTGTCCTTTAGCAATAATGTTGCAAACTTCGATGCTTATTAAATTTAAAGAACAAAAGGTTGCCTCATTGAATTTATTTATGTAGTCTGCAAATCTTAATTTAAAGTTTATGCTATCCATGTTTGGGAGCCTGCAGTTGTTTTTCTTATGCTCATAATTTGGACTTTTTGATTGCTTTTACCCATTTGGTCATTTAGCCATGCAATTTTTGCAACAGGTCAGAGTTTAAATGGCTTGGCTGGAAGTCCGGCTTATGTTGCCCCAGAAGTTTTGTTAGGAAATTACTCTGAGAAAGTGGATGTCTGGAGTGCTGGTGTCCTCTTATATGCTTTATTGGCTGGTGTTCTTCCATTTCAAGGAGAGTCATTAGAAGATGTTTTCAAGGCAATCAAGGCTGTGAAGCTTGATTTCCAAGCAAGAATATGGGAGTCCGTATCCAAACCTGCACGAGATCTGCTTGATCGAATACTTACTAGGGATGCTGCTGCAAGAATTACAGCAGATGAAGTACTAAGTAAGCTTTCTGTGGCTTTTCAAATTCCTTGAAAGATTATTAAATTTGATTCATACCCCCCAACAAAAAAATATTAAAAATAATAAAAAAATCATTTAATATTTACTTTTTAAAAAATAAAATAAAATTAAAAATTCTGAGATTTTAATTTTTGAGCACGTTTATGTGGATTCTTGGCTACTTTCTCGGTACAATATCTGGCTAGCACCTAAATTTGTATTTGTTTGTTTTAGTTGTGCTAAATTCCAATTAACGAATTAGTTTTAAAATGGATTTTGTTTCAGCGCATCCTTGGATTCTGTTTTACACAGAGCGTACCTTAAGGACACTGTCTATCAAGTCAAAAGCGAAGAATCAATCAGGATCTGCCCAGCTACCAGTCACTACATCTATAACAGAGTCAAACAAGAATAGAGTGGAAAGTAGTTGTCCCAATGAGAATACAAGTCGAATTTCGTCATGTAGAAGTTTAAGCCAGGAGTCAGAAGAGCAGGATGAATGTGGTTTGGTTGATGCACTTGCCGTTGCAATCTCCCATGTGACGATTTCCGAACCAAAGAGGAGCAGGCTGTGTAGTCCTACCAGCCCAATACAGGAGCAGTGTTCCTCTAATGTGACTTCTAACAATCTTTGCAAAGCATTTTAATCCTGATACAGTTGACCGACTAACTTCACCATCATTATCTCCGCTATTTTAAAATGGGGATCAGAATTGCCCTGCCCTGCCCTACTACATTTCCGACTGTCCGAAGATAGTAAGTGCCTAGATTTATATATGTTGATATGCCAACTAATGCTTCCCAATTGCAGAATCCTTGTGAAGTTAAAATTTGTTCTAATTTAGTCCTGGGTTATGCTTAACCTTGCAACGTGCTTACCCTGATGATATACACACATTAATGTACAGAACATGTAAATATATTGTGGATAATGTTCAAAGGGGTATATCCTTCGGCCGGCTAATAAAAGTGCGCTCCTAGTAGAACTAGTAGTCTTTTAAATTTCTGAAAATTGATATCACCTATAAATGTTACTTGTTTATCCATGGTATACCCTTTCACTTCTGCACAAAACAATGCTGTGATGTACTGCTAGCAGAAGGTAAATTCTCTGTTCCATTATTGCTTTGGTCAGCACATTCATTGATTTTTTTTGTTATTTTTGAGTTGAATTATGGGCAGTTAGATAAGATTGTAGACAGTGTAAGGTGGTGTTTGATAAAATTAGTTGTTAAGAGCTGAATAGTTTAGACATCTGAATAATATAGAGCATCTGAATAGAATTGTATTAAAAAATGTTGTTTGATAATTACTTTTTTCAAAATGTCTGAATAACACATTTTTACTATTTTAACCCTATAACAAAAAAAGAAAAGGACAACACCTTCTTCTTCCCCTCCCTCCCTCCCTCCCCCCCCCTCCCCACCCCACGCCACCCCTCCCCACCCCACCCCTCCCCTCCCTCCGCCCCTCCCTTCTCCTGCCCCCTCCCCTGCCCCCTCCCCTCACTCCACCTCCCCCCGCCCCTCCCTTCTCCTCCCGCCCCTCCCTTCTCCTCCCCCCGCCCCACCCCCTCCCTATTTCATCTGCGTTCTCTCATCTCATCCCCAGTTTTGCTCCCCCAGTTTTGCTCTTTCTGTTTACATGTAATTTGTTGAATATTAAGGATGAATATGAGGAAACTGATGGAGGGTGATGTTCAATTTCATGTGATCCATTTATCTCCTAGCTACGTTCTTTCTGATTCGATCCATGAAAAAAATTTATCAAAAAAAAAATTTGTCTTCGATCTGCAGTTAGATTTTGAGAAGGTTATTTTTGTCCAAAAAAATCAAATTTTCGCTCAGATGGGTTCTGATTGGTTTAGCTGTATTTTTGAATCTTATCTATTAAGAGGTATTCAGAGGCATAAAAATGTTTACCAAACAAGTTGTTCCTCTGACCGAATCAGAGGCACAACTATTCAGAGCCATTAAAGACGTAAACAAATGCAGCCTAAGTTCAGCTCAGACTCTATTAACTCATTAATGTTTGAAGTGATCCACACTGTACTGGTTGTGTGTTATATACGAAGAACAAAGAAAAAATAAAAAAGAAAAAAGAACATTAAATACTTTACAAGTGCCTCAACAGGTTGGATGGTATTCTGGGAGTTCTATAATCTTTCAGCAATTTTGAAGAGAACTGAAAATCATTTACCACGTCTTTTTCTTTTTGAAGGATCAGTAGGAACTTGTAATTGGTTGCAATGGGATCACTGGCAACTTTATAACAATTTCCTAAGGATCGCTCGGAACCTATGCTCTGTTTTTACCAGGATAACTGGGAACCCTTATTCATATAAAATAGATTGTGTTTGTGACTAATGTGTTCTTAATAATACAGATTCACACTATTTTTAGAATTCATCCACGCGACAAATCACTAATAGCGCGTCTAATTCTATACATAAACGAAGTTACACGGAAAAACTCAACGGTCTGGGCCGTCTGGAGATAGTTCCGGTGTAAGAATAAATATAAGTTGAAAATAGGTTAATAATGGAGGTTTAATGCTCTAGTGCTGAAAAGTAATGAAATACTCGTAAAATATGGTATAACCTTGTATTTATAGTGATCACACCTCCTTCAACGCCCCTTTCCGAATTGGAATATGATCAGGGGCGGAGCCAGGAATAAAAATTGGGACGGGCTAAAAATATTATAATGCCAAAATTGTACATTTAGGCTAGGCGGACCAAGAATATTATAATGTCAAAACTATACATTTGAGCTAAGAATATTATAATGTCAAAACTGTACATTTGGGCTGGGCTGACCAAGACTATTCCAACTTATTTACTTTGATCTACATAATTATATAGTATATTTAGTAAAAAAAAAATAAAATTGGGCCGGGCTATAGTCCCAAAAGCCTACTCATGGCTCCGTCCCTGAATATGATTCCTCATTATGGTAGATATAATGAGTGGATTTTATATCCATGAATCATGTATTTTTAACTTAATTATTTTCTTAGTTCTTAAGTATTTTTATTTTAGTTTGATGCATTTTAATATTTTTATGCAAGAATAGAAGATGCGATTTTAATTGGAGAAAGAACAATAAATTATGTTTATTTAGCTTTACTATGAAGCTAAAGATGTTGAGCAATGACTTGGAGTAAGTACTAGGATTTAACAAGGAATGAAAGGCTTAATTGGACGTGCGAGAAAGGAAGAGCAAAAAGAGAATACATGAATTATGGAGCCGCGACGCTTGGGGAAGCCGAGTTGCGGAGTCGGTTCACTTATCCGAGAGCGCGTGTATGTGTCAAGGAGGAGACATTTTGTAACGAATGAAAATTTTATATATTAAATTTTAATATTTATTAAATTAAATAAATATTTTAATTGATTTATTTATTGAGTTAAATAAATAATTTATGTGATTGTTGTGAAATAATTAATTAAGTGTAATATATTAATTAAATGAATATTTAATATTTAATTTAATTAATGTGTAATGATTTTATGATATAGTTCTAATTTAATTGAGATAATTAAATTAGATGAAATTTATGTGATAATTGTTACATGAGATTATGATTAGTGAGTAATTGTAATTATTATGTGACAATATCATTTGGTTAATTGGTATTAGTTTTAATTTAATTAAATTAGAATGTTAAGATTTAATTAAATAAAGTGTAATATTGAAAGTTACGTGTTAAAAGAATTAAAAATGGTTTTTAAATTAGTTTTACCAAATAAGACCCTTAAAACTGTTTTTAAAGAGTTTTTGTCAAACAAGGCCTTTGCACCTGTTTTAATTTCGTTTTGCCAAACAGGACCTTAACTACCAAAAAATCTGTTTTTAAAATTAAAGGATTTTTGCCAAACAAAGCCTTATGGCTTTTGATTTTAAAAAAAATAAAACTAATATATTTATTAAAGAATTAATTGGTAATTATTATATGATATAATTATAGGTATTAATAGCTGACAGTTATGTATATTATATAATTATATGTATAATATATCTATATGTCAGTTTATATTTTGTAAAACTACGTTAGTTGAAACAAAGAGGTTAAAACAAAGAAAATATACAGAGTAGTTTAGAAGAAGAAGAAGAAGAAGAGGAAGGAAAGCTTAGAGATAATCATTATCATCTTCTTCTTCCAACCTATTAACAAGGGTATAATCTCAATTCTTAATTTTAAATTATATTTCTATGTTCTTCATGAATTTAGTTCTCTGTGTATATGAATTAACATGAAATTGATGTAAATATGATTATATATATATATATATACATATATATATATATAATGTGTTCATAAACTGTTTTTATATGAATTGTATGCATAAATTAGTTGTTTAATTCATGTAAACATGATGAACATGAAGAATTCATGTTCATCAAAAGTTATAGTGAAGTAGTTTTGATAATTGACTCCTTTAAAATCAAAATCCATGTTTGATTGTTAATTATTGTGTAAATTGATTATCGATTATGTTAATATGTTAAGAAACGAATTCAATATGCTTTGAATTGTGTATTTTGATTTAGAAACAAATTCACAGTGTTCAATTTTATCAAGAACACTGAAAAATAATTTTTCTCCAAATTTTACAAAATTGAGAGTTTTGATTATGTGTTATGATGATTATATATGTTAAAACATGTTAGAAGGTTAGAATTATATTTTCTATCAAGTGTTATATGCAATATGTTGGTTAAATTCAGAATTTGGTGTGAAAAAATAAGTCAAATTGATTTTTTCTCTACAAAATTCACGACACTGTCAGACCTATCTGCATAGTGGCGCGGCCGCGCCACTCCCAAGGCTATTTGGAGCGCGGCCGCGCTGGTCTTGCAGATTGGGTATAAAGCTATTTTTAAAATGTGAAATTTTATGAGATTAATGGTGTAATAATTTATAAAATATATTAATAAAATTAAAATACTAAATGAAAAGTAATGAATTATATTGTCAAGATATAATATGTAATTATAATTTGATAAATTATAATTAAAGTAAATGTTTAATTTAAATTATAATTTATTAAATTATAATTTAATTAATATAAATGCATAATGTATTATAATTTGTTTAATTATAATTTAATTAATATAAAATGTAATTATAATTTAATTAATTATAATTAAAGTAAATGTTTAATTTAAATTATAATTTATTTAATTATAATTTAATTAATATGAATACATAATTTAAGTTTGATTATATGAACATGTGATGTGATTATGTGATGTGATGATAAATTATTAAACTTAATAATTAAAGGGGAATGAGTAACCTAGATGAGTTAATTAAGTTATGTGAATTAGTTATTTGATAACTAATTATATTATTATTGTTAATTACATATATGTAGGGTTAATTAAGGAACGTGAGTATAACTTATAGCTTGTGCTTGAGACAAGGTTTCTATCCCTAAGCTTGTAATTTATATACAAATATTTTAAATTCAAATCTTAATTGTATTTACGCATGTTCTTTTATTTCTGCAATGGACAAGTAATTATTTAAAGTTTACGATTTAATTAAAGTAACCTTGACTTAATTGTTCAAGTAATATCTATTGTATCTTTCGAATGCTTTAAGTTTAATTCTAAAGTATTAGTTATTTCATAATTCTTTATTGTTGAATTATTCCAGATTATTGTAAGTCGATTCAACTACTCCTTAGTTGATGGTAGTTGAACTCTAAATTTCCTTTAACCTTATCCAAACCAAACTTTCTTTGGTGCGGACTTGTATCAAATACTGAGATGAACAACCCTATTTAATAGGGGATTACCATGCGAAAGCGTTAAGATGTTTGTGCACAATACATGGTATGAAGGGCTGATCCCCCTGAGTACGAGTTAAGAGTTCATATAGTCTAAAAGACTGTTAAAAGTTTTAAATAGAAATGTTTATAACCTAGAACATAGTTCAAGGTCTTATGACCCTCAGATGATTTTTATATTCGAAATTCTAAACTTTGTTGAAAGAATTGTTATTCAATTCTTTATTATTGATGAAAGAAAAGTTATTCAAATCTGTTGAAGTTATTTAATATATGTCATCACTATTATTGTTGTATTTCCAAGTAAGCTTTTGTTTGTTCACTCTTGCATTATATAACCCTTGCAGCTAAAGTCGAAAGCGTTGACGCACCATCGACTAGTAAGGGCAAGAACAAGATGAACAAGTGAAGACTTGTTTAAGAATTATTATGTGATTGTAATAAGACTTTCTTATGTGATAATTATTTTCCGCATTTATTATTGATGTTAAGGTTAGCAAACCTTGGGATTAATTTGATTAAGTTGTAATCCTTTCATAAGGAAGATTTTTTATTTATATATAAGGTTGTAATTTATTTTGCATTCCTTATTATTGGGCAGTAGTTGTATTTTATTTAGATAGTGAGCACCAAATTATGTGGAAATGAAGTACTCGGATTTGGGGGTGTCACACCTTTCTAGTTGTTAAGTTGATGAGTGAGATTTATACCTGTGAATCGACTACTTTTATACTTAAGAAGCTGCATGTTCTTATTACTTTATATTTCTTTTATATTGTTTTGTTATTATTTTTCTTAATATATGTTTTGCATGAGCTTTTAGGTTATTTCCAACTTTCAAGGGCAAAAAGGTCATTTTTGTAGCACTGGCGCTGCAGCGCCGGTTCCTAGTACAAGACTGGCGCTGCATTGCTGCTCCTCTGCCAACTCACCTCACTTAGCGCTGCAGCGCCCCTTTCCTTCACAAGATTGGCGCCGCAAAGCCAACTCATTGACCCTAGCCCTTGACCTGGCGCTACAGCGCCGTTCCAAGGTTTATTCTTGGTGCCATAGCGCCACCTCCTGTTTTCAGACAACAAGCATTGGAGATTACCTAGAGGGAAGAAAAGAAAGATATATATGATTTCAGCAGCCTCCTCTTCTGATGGTCTAACATAGTTTGGAGCTTAACTCCATCATTTTCTCTTCTCCTTCTTAGCTTAGCTTAGTTATTTCCTTCCTAGCTTGTACATAGCTTTTGTTTACACCATAGATTAGGGAGAAGATTTGGGATTCAAAGGAGCATCAAGAGCATTCATCAACATGGTTTGGAGAACATGAATTAATGGGATTGCTTGGAGATTGAAGAAAGCTTCGACAGAGTTTATTCTTCTCCTATTGATTTATTTTAGTTTTGTAATCTATAAATGTTGTATATTGCTACTTATGTTTAGTTTATTAGCTATGAACTGAATATTTGCTCTAAGATTATAATGGAACACTTTGTCTATTTGAATTGATTATCTTATCTCTTTGGTTGGCACCATATGGTTTGGTTCAACATATTTATTCTTAATGATTCTTGCTAAGGAATTAGTGATGATTGTGGTAATCTATAATAAATTGGGAAATGGACTGTAGATTGAGACCATAATGTGTTGGCATGTGTTTATTATTTGTCTGTACCAATGGACTGCATAATTTTCCTAGAGGATAGGAATATACCTGTATGCCACGTGTGACCTATTGAGAACCTTTGCTTTAATTTCTTGTTATGGTTAATTCACATAGGAATGTGTAGGATTATCACCTAGCTTAGATGTTCTTTTCTGTTCTACTCCCGTTCGGGTGGATCTAGAGAGGATAAGCTCATACATACCTCAGAAGAGGCGTATGAGCACTTGTGAGTTCTCGGTCGACAATCCTTCATGACCACTAAGACCAAAGGGAGACAGTTAGGATATTTGATGAAACATAGCACACCAAGTGTTTGACAAAATGCTATTGTGGGGTGAAATTATGATCTTAGCCTGTAGCGCCTTAGATACCAGTCGTTATCCATTTACTTGTTTTGATAATTAGAATTAACTAGATTAATTACACATCTTTCATTTAATCTGTTTGAATAAGACTTAAGCGATATAAAGTCGATATTTGGTTAATATTAGAAGTAGTTTCTCGTGGGTTCGATAACTCTCTTATCACTGTATTACTTGTTAGACCGCGTATACTTGCGTGTGTTTAGTGATAGATTTTTCCGACCAACAAGTTTTTGGCGTCGTTGCCGGTGAACTATTTATTCTAATATTGTCCAATATTGATTTCAATCAATTTTGCCTTAATTTGAACTTGTATATTTGTATTTAATCTATTTTTGTTTTAAAGTCCTTTCAGATATGGGTGAGCATAACTATCAATGGTCTTTTGAGTGGACGACACAACCAAGTTCGGAAGGAATACTTGAGCATTTGCAAGAACAAATCACAAATCTCTCAAGATTCGCTGATAATCTTGAGTGTGAATCTACTCAGAATGCCTATTGTCATGATCAAGCTGATGCCGAACCAACCTACTATCATCCAGACTGTCAGGGGTATCCAAACTCTAGGGACAATAGTCAAGAGCAGTATTGTGATCAAATTTTTTCCTACCAGATAGAATTTGAATATCAATCTCCACCGCAGTATGAGGATGCGTCTAATTTGGAGGAGTTTCTTTCCATGTTCTTAAAACGAGAAGAAGAGAGAAGGCTAGAAGAGCTCCTCACCAAATTCATCGAGCAAAATGAGGTTCAAATGGTGAACCAAGACGCCTCATTGCAGAACCTCGAGAGACAAATGGGGCAACTTGTCAATGCTGTCATGAATCTGCCGTAAAGCAGTCTACCTACCGTTACTGATCACAACGAGGAGGGAGAAAAGTAATGCAGGGTGGATACGCAAGGAAAAGGCGTCGAGTCTCACGAAGTTGTTGAGGGAGAGGTCGAAGTGCATATAGACCAAACTGTGGATTCTGAGATAGGAATAGAGAGGATCATGAGAGGGTGTACGGTCAAGAATGAAGAAGATGGAAAAACCACGCTCGAAACTATTGAAACCCCAGAGGGCTCTCTAGAGCACGAAGAACACTTTCACTTTGATGATAAAGGTGAATTAGTTTATAATTCGAGTTCAGAGCGATTCTTCGTGCCAATGGATGAAGTAGAGTTCGAGGCTCACCAAGAATCCATGTCCGTCATGCAAATCAAGGAAACGACAAAGCGGAAGCATGAAATGGTTGTCTACGCATATGAGCCGGACTGAAAGCAACTGCGTAGAGTTGGGCCGTCGACTGTAAAACAAGCGCTCTATGGGAAGGCTACCCCATCTCAGTATCATTATTCTAACCTCTTTCTTTATGTTATGTTAATATATATTTCATTTAATTATAGTGATTTAGTAATATCTTAGTCTATCTCCACGTTTTTGATAGCGTCGTGGTTTGTAAATATGCTTGTTATAGAAAGTTTTTGGTCTTTATAAAAGTTTTTGTAAAATTTTGGCTTTGTGTGCTAATAGGTTGATCATTGCTGGTGCAAGAAAGCTTAAAATTTTTTCAATTTTGCAGCATTGGCGCTGTAGTGCATATGTTTGGCCTGAAAATGGAGCCGCAGCGCCTCCATTAATGCCTTGAGTTTTTAGCCAGCGCTGCAGCGCACCATAAAGGCCATCAACCGTCGCCGCAGCGCCAAGAGCTCTCAAACTCCCTGCATACCAAGCATTGTAGCGCCACTCTTCAAAGAAAAGTCAGCGCCGCAGCGCCTGAACCTCTCAAACTCCCTGCAATGCAAGCGCTGCAGCGCCCAGTAAAGAAGCAAAACCAGCGCCGCAACGCCGGTAGCGAGATTTTGTTTTTTAAAATAAATATAGCTTGGCAGCCTCAGACCATAAAAGCCATTTCTCGACAGCAAAG
Source organism: Panax stipuleanatus (assembly GCA_020205555.1). Lineage (NCBI taxonomy): Eukaryota > Viridiplantae > Streptophyta > Magnoliopsida > Apiales > Araliaceae > Panax > Panax stipuleanatus. The sequence continues at coordinate 47,152,057 of CM035118.1, read as the reverse complement.
AGCCCAGCCGAGCACCTTATTTTCCCAAAGCCCCAGCAGTCGATCGAATCACTCATCCCCACCCCAAGTAAACCCCAATTCAGGTGCTAATCATGAATTTCTCTTAGATTGTCTTCATGCTAGGGTTCTTCACTAAAGGTAATTGGGAACATTTCTTTTCTTAAAGGGCTGTGTTTAATTGATTGTGGTATTTCTTTTGATTGTTGGGCTGCTATAATTCTTCTGCTTGGGTTGATTAATTTCCACTGAGGGAAATTTGGATAGAGAAAAGTTTCAAACAAGGGCTGTCAGAATAGGGCTTGGGCAGCGCACGCCAGGTGCTCGATATATTACCTCAGAGAACTTTGGCATGATCTTTGGCTCTTTCTGCACACAATTGCTGGGTTTCAGTTGGGCTTGCTTTTTGGTACTCAATTGGAGTCATTCATTGAAATTTAGTTTGAGTAAAGCTTTGTTCAGAGTTAGGTTTTGTTGGGAATCACTTGGGCTGTTTGACACATATTGGTTAGGCATCCACAGACATTTGCTTGGCGTTCGCGAGGGTTGCTTATTGTCTCCAATTGGGCAGTACCTTGCATCAGTTTGGCTTGCTTTTTGGGTACTCAGTTGGAATTATTCATTGTTAACTTGGTCTTTGCTACAATTCTAAAAATTCCTTCTAAGCGTCAAAGACTTAGTGTTAGCCGCTCGTCTTCTTCAACTCAAAGATGGGACAGTGCTAAATTTGTCAGCGAAGAGGCTTGGATGAGGTACAAGCACTCCTTCGCCAAAAGGAACCTTGTGCTTGAGCGAGGGTTTCGGCGGGATCAAACGAAAGACGACGACTTAATGACAATGATTACTGAGTGCAAATGGATGAACTTCACCAAACTGCCTAAGTTGCCCATCATCTCCGTGGTCCGTGAGTTTTATGCAAATACGAGCACCGACAGTCCAGCTATTGTTCAATTTTGAGGGCGATTAGTGGCATATGACAGTCAGTCAATCAATGCCTATTTCGTGGGGTCGAGCTATGATGGTAAGGACTACCTAGAGCCGGGACTCCGCAGCTTTGACTCAGAGGCTATCATCAGGCGACTTTGCAAGCCTGGGACCATATGGAAAACTAACGACACCACAGGGCGAAAAGACTAATTTCCAGCACGCGGTTAGTTGCTATGGGAAGACATGATATAGTTTCATGTGTGCCAACATGCTGCATACTCGCCACCTCAGCGACGTGACTAGAGAGTGAGCGATCCTGCTATTCACCATTGTTACATGATTGGACGTAGATATTGGAGTTATCATTCAGGAGTCCATTCTGAGGGCAATCAAGAGCAACACGTTTGGGGGACTTTTGCATCCGTCCTTGATCACCCGGTTGTACAAGCGAGCAGGGATTTAGTGGGGGACAAATGAGATTGCTTTGTCGCCTATGTCAGCCTGACCACCATGTCATCTCACATTTTAATGTATGGGACGGCGCGACATCGCATGTCAGAGGTGAGGGATACGGGCCACCTATTCAGCTGCCTCCTTCTTCTGTGGCTGGGACTTCTCAACTGCCAGAGCAGGGTCAAAATATAGGTGATTATGAGTCCTATTACTACGTTCTAGTTGAAATTATCATTAAAAAGAGCAATCCCATCACTACCGCATCCAAAATGATGAGTAGATCTCACACAAGTCTTCATTTAGGAAGACTTTCATATTGTTTCATTGGTTGTTTCAAATTTTCAAAGAAAGAGGTGATTAAGAGTTGTAATACTTCGTTCTACTTTGATTAGCGTCAAAAGGAGAAACCCATGACTGTCGCGTTCAAAACCATACGTACATCTCACACAAGTCTTCAATTAGGGAGACCTTCTTATTGTTTCATTGGTTGCTTCAAATTTACAAAGAAAGAGGTAATTAGGAGTCCTATAACTTCGTTCTTGTTTGATTAGCATCAAAAAGAGCAATCCCATGACTATCGCATAAAAACAACGCGTACATCTCACATAAGTCTTGTTTTAGGAAGACCATATTATTATTTCATTGGTTTTCTCAAATTGTTAAAGAAAGATGTGATTATGAGTCTTATGACTTCGTTCTAGTTTGATTAGCATCAAAAGGAGCAATCCTATCACTAGTGCCTTCAAAACGATCCGTACATCTCACACAAGTCTTCAGTTAGAGAAACCTTCTTATTGTTTCATTAGTTCTCTCAAATTGTCAAAATATAGGTGATTATGAGTTTTATTACTTCGTTCTAGTTAAAATTAGCATCAAAAGGAATAATCTCATCACTATCACATCAAAAGCGATGTGTAGATCGCACACAAGTATTCATTTAGGGAGACCTTCATATTGTTTCATTGGTTGTTTTAAATTTACAAAGAAAGAGGTGATTAAGAGTTGTATTACTTTATTCTACTTTGATTAGCGTTAAAAAGAGAAACCCATGACTATCATGTTCAAAACCATGCGTACATCTCACACAAGTCTTCATTTAGGGAGACCTTCTTATTGTTTCATTGGTTCTCTAAAATTATCAAAGAAAGAGGTTATTAGGAGTCCTATAACTTCGTTCTAGTTTGATTAACATCAAAATGAGCAATACCATGACTATCGCGTTCAAAACGATGCGTACATCTCACAAAAGTCTTGATTTAAGAAGAACTTCTTATTGTTTTATTGGTTCTCTAAAATTGTTAAAAAAAAGTGATTAGGAGTCCTATTACTTCGCTCTAATTTGATTAGCATCAAAAAGAGCAATCACATGACTATCGTGTTAAAAACGATGCGTACATCTCACACAAGTCTTGATTAGGGAGACCAACTTAGTGTTTCATTGGTTTTCTCAATTTATCAAAGAAAGAGGTGATTATGAGTCTTATGACTTCGTTCCAGTTTGATTGGCATCAAAAGGAGCAATCCTATCACCAGTACATTCAAAACGATCCGTACATCTCACACAAGTCTTCATTTAGGGAGACCTTATTGTTTCATTAGTTCTCTCAAATTGTCAAAATATAGGTGATTATGAGTCCTATTACTTTGTTCTAGTTAAAATTAGCATCAAAATGAGCAATCCCATCACTATCGCATCCAAAACGATGCGTAGATCTCACACAAGTCTTCATTTAGGGAGACCTTCATATTGTTTCATTGGTTATTTCAAATTTACAAAGAAAGAGGTGATTAAGAGTTGTATTACTTCGTTCTACTTTGATTAGTATCAAAAGAAGAAACCCATGACTATTGCGTTCAAAACCATGCGTACATCTCACACAAGTCTTCATTTAGGGAGACCTTCTTATTATTTCATTGGTGCTCTAAAATTGTCAAACAAAGAGGTGATGAGGAGTCCTATAACTTCGTTCTAGATTGATTAACATCAAAAGGAGCAATACCATAACTATCGCATTCAAAACGAGGCGTACATCTCATACAAGTCTTCATTTAAGGAGACCTTCATACTGTTTCATTGGTTCTCTAAAATTGTCAAAGAAAGAGGTGATTAGGAGTTCTATTACTTCGTTCTAATTTGATTAGCATCAAAAGGCTCAATCCCATTACTATCGCGTTAAAAATGATACGTACATCTCACACAAGTCTTGATTTTGGGAGACCTTCTTATTGTTTCATTGCTTTTCTCAAATTGTCAAAGAAAGAAGTGATTATGAGTCCCATGACTTCGTTCTAGTTTGATTAGCATCAAAAGGTTCAATCATATCACTAGTGCCTTCAAAACGATCTGTACATCTCACATAAGTCTTCATTTAGGGAGTCCTTCTTTTTATTTCATTAGTTCTCTCAAATTGTCAAAATATAGGTGATTATGAGTCCTATTACTTCGTTCTAGTTGAAATTATCATCAAAAGGAGCAATCCTATCACTACCGCGTCCAAATCGATGCGTAGATCTCACACAAGTCTTCATTTAGGGAGACCTTAATATTGTTTCAATGGTTATTTCAAATTTACAAAGAAAGAGGTGATTAAGAGTTGTATTACTTCGTTCTACTTTGATTAGCGTCAAAAGGAGAAACCCATGACTATCGAGTTCAAAACCATGCGTACATCTTACATAAGTCTTCCTTTAGGGAGACCTTCTTATTGTTTCATTGGTTCTCTAAAATTATTAAAGAAAGAGGTGATTAGAAGTCCTATAACTTCGTTCTTGTTTGATTAGCATCAAAAGGAGTAATCCCATGACTATCGCGTTCAAAACATTGCGTACATCTTACACAAGTCTTAATTTAGGGAGACCTTCATATTGTTTCATTGGTTTTCTCAATTTGTCAAAGAAAGAGGTGATTATGAGTCTTATGACTTCGTTCTAGTTTGATTAGCATCAAAAAGAGCAATCCTTGTGACACCCCCAAATCTGGGTAATTTATTTTCACACGATTTGGTGTTCACTATCTAAATAGAACATACATCTACTGCCCAATAATAAGGAATGAAAAATAAATTACAACCTTATCATTAAATAGAAATCTTCCTTATAAAAGGATTATAACTTTACTCAAAATATCCCAGGGTTTATCTAACCTTAACATAAACAATAAATGCGGAAATAAAATATCATAACATAAAGTCTTATTACATATCATAAACGAAACACGACAAGTCTTCACTTGTTCATCTTGCCTTTCCCTTTACTTGTTGACGGTACGTCAACGTTCTCGACTTTAGCTGTAATGGTTATTAATTGCAAGAGTGAGCAAACGAAAGCTCACTTTGGAATAACAATAATAATAATGATGACATACTTGAATAACTTCAAAAGATTTGAATAACTTTTTCTTCATCGATAATAAAGAATTGAATAATAATTCTTTCATCAACATTTAAAATTTCAAATATTGAATTCATCTGAGGGTCATAAGACCTTGAACTATGTCCTAGGTTATAAATATTTCTATTTAAAACCCTTAACAACCGTTTAGACTATGGACTCTTAACTCGTACTTAGGGGGATCAGGCCTTCGTACTATGTATTGTGCACAAACATCTTAACGCTTTCGCATGGTAATCCCCTATTAAATAGGGTTGTTCATCTCAGTATTTGATACAAGTCCGCACCAAAGAAAGTTTGGTTTGGATAAGCTTCAAGGGAAATTTAGAGTTCAGCTACCATCAACTAAGGAGTAGTTAAATCGACTTACAAGAATTATGAAATAACTTATGCTTTAGAATTAAACTTAAAGCATTTAAAGGACAACATAGACTTTGCTTGAACAATAAAGTCAAGGTCACATTATTCAATGATGAACTTTAAATAATTGCATGTCCACTGCAGAAAAGAAGGACATGCTTAATACAATTAAGATATGAATATAGAAAACTTGCATATCAATAACAAGTTTAGGGATAGAAAACTTGCCTCAAGCGTAAGCTACAATTACTATCATGTTCCTTAATAAATCCTACACATATATATTTAATCATAATAATTTAAATTAGTTATCACATAACTAATTCACATAATTAGTTAATGTGACACCCCCAAATCCGGGTACTTCGTTTCCACTTGATTTGGTGTTCACTTTCTAACTATGACAAACATCTACCCAATATATCTCAAAATAAATGACAATCTTTATTCAAAATAATAAAATCTCCCTTAAAACAAGGGTTACAACCTTTTCAAAACTCAATCCCAGGGTTACTCTAACCTTGACATAAACAATAAAGTGCGGAATAAAAACATGACATAAAAGTCTTATTACAATCATTTCAAAATAATTAAACAAGTCTTCACTTGTTCATCTTTCTCTTGCCTTTACTCGTAGACGGGGCATCAACGTTATCAACCTTAACTGTAATTGTTATTTAATGCAAGAGTGAGCAAACAACAGCTCACTGGAGTTTAACAATAATAAATACATGAAAGAATATCTTTTAAAGAATCTGAACAACTTAGCTTGCTTCAATAATAAAGAATTGAATAATAATTCTCTATCAACATTAAAATTCGAATATAGAATTTATCTGAGGGTCATAAGACCTTTGAACTCTTGTCCTAGGTTATAAATATTTCTATTTAAACCTTTAACAGTCAATAAGACTATGGACCTTAACTCGTACTTAAGGGGATCAGCCCTTCGTACCATGTATTGTGCACAAACATCTTAACGCTATGCGTAGTAACCTCCCCTAGTAAATAGGGTTGTTCAACTCAGTAATTTGAATTCGAGTCCGCACCAAAGAAAGTGTGGTTTGGATAAGCTTATAAGGGTAATTTAGAATTCACGTTCATCAACTAAGGATTAGTTGAATCGACTTTCAACAATTCATAAATAATAGAATTATGAACTAACATATGCTTTAGAATCAACTTAAAGCATTTAAAATAATAACTGGATCTTACTTGAACAATAAGTTAAGATCATTTCAATTAAATAACAATTGTTCAATACAGAAATGGAAAGGACATTCTCAACAATGAATATATGAAATCAAGGAATTTGTATAAAATTAACAAGTTTAGGGTTTAGAAAACTTGCCTTAAGCACAAGCTACTTAACTCAATTCACGTACTTTAATACTTCCTACACATATATATTTAATCACAATAACCTAAATTAGTTAACACATAACTAATTCACATAATTGGTTAACTCTCATGGTTAACTCATTCCAGTTAAATAACTAAATAATAATTAACCATCACATAGACATGCTCACATAATTAAATTAATTATGTATTTAACTAAATTATAATTAAACAATTATAATTTAAAAACTTAATCTAATTATAATTACTTAAATTATAATTATCTCTTAAATTATAAACAATTATAATTTAAAATCAATTAAACTACATCATGCATTATAATTACACAGTTTACAATTAATCATGTATTTATCAATTATAATCTATAATAATCATGCATTTATTAAATTATAATTACATAAATTATAATTTAAATTAACATCTAATTGATTAAAATAAATCAACTTCTATACATTATAATTTCACAGAATTATAATTTAAATTAAACATTTACTCTTAGTTATAATTAATCAAATTATAATTAAGTAACTTATTTTACAATTAAACAATTATAGCTTATAATTTAAATACTATATTAGGTTTTCAAAACTTCCTTTTTCTCAAATTATGAAATTATCAACTTCATGTTAACACATGTTATAGCAGCTAGATACATGCTCATTATCTTAGCAATAATGTAATGGAAACATAAAAACAAATTGCATAACCAACCCAGCTCACTGCATCTGCACAGCCAGCGGCGCAGCTGCGCAGCCGCGCAGCCAGCAGCCAGCAGCCTTGGCACCGGCACAGCTGCGCAGGTGTTAAAACTGAGAAACCCCAGTGGCGCAGCTGCACTGCTTCTAGCTGTGCTACCGGCGCAGCTGCGCAGGTACGCAAACAGAAGCAGGCAGTGCAGCCTCCCTGTTTCACCGAACAAACCCAAACAAGCTAACAAACGGAAATTACAAGCAACGTAGACATTGTAAATCATACATATGCAATAATACATATATATATAACATGCTTCTAAAACACAAAACCATCTAAACAATAAGAATCAACGGTTTTAAAAGTCCAATTTGGCTATTTTCATAAAAACTCATATATTTTTCAAAATAATCTACTGTAACTATTTCTCTCAAGCAATTCAACCTTATATGCATGCATTATACTTGAAATTGAAGATAACATCAAGTAAATACCTAATAAGCATATTAACATATATCAATTTCGTTATTTTTCATTCTAAAATTGGTCAAAACCGTATGATCACATAAGAACATAAATTCTTATTAAAACATATTAAACCACCAATTTGTTTTTCTGAAAACCATTGATAGCAATTAACCTACTATGAACAACACATGAATACAATTATATATATAATCCATGTTTACATAATTTCATGAAAACTTATTTTTAACAGAGGGTGAACACACAAAAACATATAACTGAGTTCTATAACAATTAGAGATTATAGATGATACCTTTTGTTAATAGGTTGAAAGAGAAGGTGATGTGAGTTCAATTCTAGCAATTCTTCTTCCTCTTTTGTCTTCTTCTCTAACTCTTCTCTGCTCTTCCTTCTCTCTGCTCTCTTTTCTTCTTAGTTCTTAGTTAGACTTAGGATTAGAACTAACGTAGTTTTTTCTTACGTAGTATATAGATATATAACTGATGTATCAATAATATACGTATTAACTAACACTTAATAACTTAATTAATTTAACAGTTATAAAATTTGAATTTGAATAACCATAAGGCCATGTTTGGCAAACCCTTTATTTAAAAACAGATTATTAGCTAAGGTCTTGTTTGAAAAATAGATTTAAAAACAAATACAAGGCATTGTTTATTTAAAATCATTTAAAATCCTTTTTCTTTTATTTTAACACATACTTTAAATGTCACATTTTAATTAATTAAACATAGAGCATTCTTATTTAATCAATTAAAATCAATTAATCACATCAAATAATTTGTCACATAATTATAATTACTCGCTAATTATAATTCATGTAACACTTAACACATGATTCATCTAATTTAATTCTCTCAATTAAATTAGAACTATAATATAAAATTAATATACATTAATTAAATAAATATTACACATTCATTTAATTAATATATAACACTTAATTAAATCACTCCATAAATCACATAATTTATTTATTTAACTCAATAAATAATTCACATAAAATATTTATTTAACTCAATAAATATTTAAAATTATTATATAAAATCACAATCGTTACAGTTAACCCATCTAGGTTAACTCATTTTTTTAGTTATTAAGTTAATAATTAATTATCACATAATTAATCACATCATATAATCATATTATATTTTTACATAATTAATCAAATAATAATTATGTACCCATATTAATTAAACAAATTATAATTTAAATTAAACATTCACTTTAATTATAATTAATTAAATTAAAATTACATCTTATATTAATTAAATTGTAATTAAGCAAATTATAATTTAAATTAAACATTTACTATGATTATAATTAATCAAATTACATTATACATTTATATTAATTAAATTATAATTAAATAAATTATAATTTAAATTAAACAATTATCTTGATTATAATTAATCAATTTCAATTCATGCACATATTAAATTATAATTAAACAAATTATAATTTAAATTACATATTTACCTTAATTATAATTATTCAAATTATAATTATACTTCATTAATATAATTCATTACTGTCTATTTAGTATTTTAATTTTAGTAGCATGCTTTATCAATTATTACATCATAAATCTTATAATTTTGTACAATTAAAAATAGATTTTTGCCCAATATGCAGGACCAGCGCGGCCGCACTCTAGTTGGCTTTGGGAGCGGCGCGGGCGCGATGCTTGGCGTGAGCGCGCTCCATTAATGCCTTCGAGCGGCGCGGCCGCCCCACTGCGCAGACAAGTCTGACAGTTCGCGAACTTTGCAGAAAAAAAATCAATTTGACTTATTTCTCCACATCATGTCCCGAATTCAGACCCATAACTCACATAAACTATTGTAAAATTATCAGTTTATGGTTCTAACACATAAAGACATCAATACAAATAATCTAAAGCACTTAATTTTGTAAAATTTGGAGAAAAACTATTTTTCAGTGTTCTTGATAAAATTGAACACTGTGAATTTATTTTTAAACCAATTCACATAATTCCAAGCATAATCACTTCGTTTCTAATCCTACTAACATAATCTACCATTAATTTAAACAACAATTAACAATCAAACATAAATTTTGATTTTAAAAGAAAAATATATATTTTCAAAATACTTTTGTGACGAACAAGAATTTTGTACAGTTATTTTAATATTTATTGAAATAAATAAATATTTTTGATAATTTAATTATTGAGTTAAATAATTAATTCATGAAATTATAGTAGATTAATTTAATTATATGTGTTACATTAATTAAATTAATGTGTAGTGATTTTATAGTTCAAAGTATATATTTAATTGAGTTTATTTGATTAAATGAATTAATTAAATAAGTATATGTTACTCTAATTAATTTAATAATTTATTAGAGAATTAATATTGACATAATTAATAAATAAGAATATTGATTATGTGACAATGTAATTTAATGTGAGTTATCTTATTTTATTTAATTGATTTAAATAAAATTAATTGGATAATTAATAGTGTGACAATTAACTATATAGTAAATTAGTTAATTAAAATAAATGGAAAATGAATAAGGAGACAAACAAACAAGGTCCTATGGGAAGTTGGGGGTGGGTTAATATAACTGACCACTATATTATATGTATAATCCTTATACGCTTATATTATATATCAGACTTATATGTTTTGAGAAGGAGAGAAACCGAGAAAAAAGTTAGAAGTCCGTGAAGAAGGAATTGAGAGAGATTGAGAGAGAGGAATTTGAGAAAAATTCTAAGTATTATGTTTGTATCATCTTCTTTACTAAAGGGTAATCTTCCTTTTTAGTTTTCAAAATCTAATTTTTCTCAAAGTTCTTCATTTACGTATTTTAAAGTTTTTGTAAAATTTGGGTTTCATAATTAAGGCATGTTATGACTATATATATATGTGTGTGTGATTTCATCGTGTTTTGTATTTGGTATGAATGATTTAAAATGATGAAAATCATGTAATTTGGCCTTAATTGGGTTTTTAAAAAGTTACAGAGTTTTTTTACGTCTTTGTAAAAATTTCTCTGTTAATGATTGTTTTGAGAAATTAAGTAAGATATGATCATATAAAGATTGATATATGATTAGTAGTGTGTGTTGAATCATGTATACATGATTTACACTGATCACACCATGTAATTATGTTGATAATTGGGTTGTATGAAATACAGAGTATTGCATATGGGTGAATAACCCATATGAGTGAAATAAATGATGTAATCATATGTTTTAATTAAAATTGACACATGATTATGATTGTATATGTTAAAACAAAGAGAATAGAATTGGAATGAACGTATTCGGTGTTATAACGAATCCGTAATGAGAAATTTCATATTTTTTTTTATCAAACTTGACAAAATTATGAAGAACAGTGAATTTAATTGTTCTAATTTATATAATTACATGATCTAAACTGGTAGAAACATGCTAGTAGTGATTTGTGATGTTCCTATGAAGTTTATACTTCATGGATAACATTACGAATCAGTATATTGGTGTAAAATTGGAGAAAATGGGCGAATTTCTGTGTTCTTCTCGAACTGGAAATTCTAGAAATTCGTTGCCACACAGCCGCGCCGTTTTAGAGGGTTAATTCCGCGCGACCGCGCCTGTCTGGAAAATTTGGAAAAAAAAATCTAGGTGTTAAATTTTGAGTAATGTGTTTTAAATCTAATAAACATGAAGACATGTTATGTATGTGATAAGATGTTAATACAATATTATGTGATTGATTAATAAGTGAATTAATCGACTTGAAACCATTATTTGAAAAACCTAATAATGAGTTCGAAGAACACTGTTGTGAATCGATAATCATATCGAACCTGTGATTAATTGATATTGTGAATATATTGATAGGTAAGAGTAATTAAAGAACGTGAATTATAATTGTAGCTTGCGCACGAGGCAAGTTTCCTAACTATACTCTTTAAATTGAGAAAGTTTCCTAAACTTAAATCTTTACATTTGAGCAAGTATTCTAACCTTACTTTTATATTGAGCAAGTTATAGACTTAAATTCTATATCAAGCAAAATTCTTATTCTTGATTACTCAAGTTCAGAATTTTATATGAGATGTTATGATTCTTTTAAAAGTATCATTTCAGTATATAATACTTATTCGATTGTATACCCTTGAGCAGTTGTTATTCAAATTGAATATCACATATTGTTGAATCTTTTAAGACTAGCGAACCCTTATTGATTCGATTAGTCCATAGTTGATGAGCGTTCTAAATTTCAGAACTACTATTGAGTTATCCAAACCAAACTTTATTTGGTGCGGACTCTGATGTCAAATTGAGATGAACAACCCTTTTAAAGGGGAAGTAATGATGCTTTAAGCGTTGAGGTAGTGTGCACAGTATCGGTACGAAGGGTTGATCTCCCTAAGTACGAGAAGTAAAGTCCATAGTCTTATGACTGTTAAAGGTTAAAGGTTAATATACTTGACCTAGGACATAGTTCAAGGTCTTATGACCCTCAGATGTAATTTAATTCTCGATTATTATTCCTGATTCAAAAGTTGAGCTTTCTGTTATTCAGATTTCTTTGATTTTACTCGCATGTTATTATTGTCATATTTTTATACTTGCGGGCATTCGTGCTCACTCTTGCATAATAACATTGCAGCTAAGAATAAACAATCTGGTGAGCCTTCTAGTAGCAAGGGCAAAGGAAAAGCTAACAAGTGTTGAAAACTTGTGGTGTTATTGAAATGTTAAAGTTCAAGACTTATGTGTATTTATTAAGACTTATTTGTTTACGTTTTCGCAACAGAGATTTAAGGTTAAGTATGACCTGGGATTGATTATGTATTTACTATTTCAGATGTTGTAACCCTATTATAGGGAGATGATGAATTATTTATCTATTTAATGAATTTCTATTATTATGGGTAGATAGTCATATGATATTTGAACAGTGAACACCAAATCCTGTGGAAATTATGATACCGGATTTGGGGGTGTCACAACTTTACTGTAACTTTTGATGAATATGAATTCCTCATGTTCATCATATATGCATGAATTAACAACTTAATTAAGCATACAAATCATATATAAGCATGTTATAAACAATATATATATATATATATATAAATCATGTTTATGTAATTTTCATGAGAATTAATGTGTACAGAGAACCAACAATATGAAGAACATAAAACACAATATTAAAACTAAAATTTAGAGATTATACTCTTTGATTAGTGGTGGGAAGAAGAAGATGATTGCTAGGCTTCAAGTTTTAGAAATTCCTTCTCCTTCTTCTTCTTCTTTCTCTCTTTTCTCTCTATCTTTTCTCTGTTTTGTTCTTCTTTGTTCTAACAGACTAACTCTTTTGTTTTAACTAACGTATATTGTAATATACATATGTCTATATACATATAACACAATCATAACTATAAAACATAATAACCCCCTTATTAATTATAATAATTATCATTAATATATAAGCTACACTATTTTGAATTTTAAAAGCTCTAAGGCTTGTTTGGCAAAGCAGCTTATTTAAAAAAAAACAGGTTTTTGTAGTTAAGGCTCCGTTTGGCAAAACGGATTTAAAAAAGGTGCAAGGTTGTTTGGCAAAACGATTTTAAAAACTCTTTTTAATCCTTTAACACATACTTTAAATGTTACACTTTAATTAATTAAATCTCAACATTCTAATTTAATTAATTAAAAGCTAACATCAATTAACCACATAAAAATTACCACATAACAATTATAATTACTCGCTAATTATAATTTTATGTAATAATTATCACATAAAATTCATCTAATTTAATTATCTCAATTAAATTAGAACTATACCATAAAATTATTATACATCAACTAAATTAAATATTAAATATTTATTTAATTAATATATTACACTTAATTAAATTACTCCACAACAATCACATAATTTATTTATTTAACTCAATAAATCAATCAATCATAATATTTATTTAATTCAATAAATATTAAAATTTAATATATAAAATTCCCATTCGTTACAATCTTCCCTCCTTTAAAGGATTCTGTCCCCAGAATCATAAAAAAAAAAATCTCATCCGTTACATTCTTCCCCTTTAAAAAGATTCTGTACCCAGAATCGGTGTACAAGAAATTACATAAATAATTAAGCAAATAATTGTGGATACGTCTTCTTCATTACATCTTCGAGTTCCCATGTGGCTTCTTCAGCATTGTGGTTCCTCCAGATTACCTTAACAGAAAGTATCACTTTATTTCTAAGTACTTGTTCCTTTCTGTCGACTATTTGAACATGAACCTCTTCATACGTTAAGTCTTTATCAAACTGTAAAAGCTCGTATTCTATTACATGTTTGTAGTCATGTTTGTACGGTCGCAACACGGAAATATAGAAAATATTGTGTATATTATCTAGCTCCGGAGGTAACGCAACCTCGTAAGCCACTTCGCCAACCTTTCGCAGTATCTCAAAAGGTCCAATAAATCGGGGACTCAGCTTCCTCTTCTTGCCAAATTGAATCTTCCATTTCTAGGGAGATACCTTCAGGAAAACGAAGCTTCCTGCTACAAACTCTCGATTCTGTCGATGTTGATCGACATACTTCTTCTGTCTGTCTTGAGCAGCAACCAGTCTCGTTCTGATCAGCTTCACAATTTCAGCGGTTTGTTGTACCCGTTCTGGTCCCAACAGTTGTCGGTCACCGACTTCATCCCAGCACAATAGAGTTCTGCACTTTCTGCCGTATAACGCTTCGTAAGGCGGCATGCAAATACTCACATGGCAACTATTTTTGTAGGCGAACTCCACCAACGGTAGATGATCATCCCAGCTTCCTTTGAAGTCCATAACGCAAGCTCTTAGCATGTCCTCTAGCGTCTGAATCGTTCTCTCGCTCTGGCCATCAGTCTGCGGATGGTACGCCATACTCACTCACAATTGCGTTCCCAAACATTTTTGTAAACATTTTTAGAACTTTGATGTAAAACGCGAATCTCTGTTGAACACAATCGACACCGGAACATTGTGTCAAAAAATAATCTCCTTAACGTAGAGTTTCGCTAACTGATCCAAGTTGAACTTAATCGTGATCGGTAGGAAATGGGCTGACTTCGTCAGTCGATCCACAATCACCCATATCGCGTCAAAACCCTTCTGAGTTGCTGGAAGACCAACCACGAAGTCCATCGTGATATGCTCCCACTTCCATTCCAGAATCTCCAACGGTTGTAGCAATCCACTTGGTCTCTGGTGTTCTACTTTAACTTTCTGGCACATTAAGCATTTCGCAACGCATTCAGCAACGTCCCTCTTCATATTCAGCCACTAGAAATGCTGTCTGAGATCCTGGTACATCTTCGTACTCCCAGGGTGAATCGAATATCTCGAACTATGAGATTCGTTCAAAATCTCCTCTTTGACTTCTGGTACTGGCGGTACCCAGATTCTTCTTTCAAATCGTAACAGTCCTTCGTTATCGATCTTGAACTTTATTTCTTCACCAACGGCTATTCTTTTTCGGATCTTCTCACATTCTTCGTTGTGAAGTTGTGCCTCTTTCACCTGGTCTACCAGAGTAGAACCAGTGGTTACTTGAAACATCTTCTCATCCGATTCCTTCGGATAATTTACTTCCAGTTCCAATCTAGCCATCTGTTCTATCAATTTGTTCTGATTAGTTAACATATTTAACTTCTCCCGACCCTTTCTGCTTAAAGCGTCGGCAACCAAGTTAGCTTTACCCGGATGGTAAAGTATCTCGCAGTCGTAGTCCTTAATCAGTTCCAACCATCTTATTTGGCGCATGTTTAAATCCTTTTGTGTAAAGACATACTTCAGACTCTTATGATCTGTGTATATCTCACACTTTTCTCCATATAAGTAGTGTCTCCATATCTTCAGAGCAAACACTACTGCCGCCAATTCTAAATCATGAGTCGGATACCCTTTCTCATAATCCTTCAGCTGACGTGATGCATAGGCAATGACTTTGCCATTCTGCATCAGCACACAGCTTAATCCCATATGCGAGGCATCACTATAAACTATAAAATTCTCCGTACTATTCGGCAAGGACAACACAGGCGCAGTACTCAACCTCTTCTTCAGTTCCTAAAAACTTTCCTCACACTTTTCCGTCCAAACAAATTTAACTGTTTTACGAGTCAAATTCGTCAACGGAGTTGCGAGCTTGGAAAAATCTTGGATAAATCTTCGATAATAACCTGCCAATCCTAAGAAAATCCTCACTTTAGACGGTGTTTTTGGCTGATCCCAATTCATTACAGCCTTAACCTTTGACGGATCCACTAAAATCCCATGCTTGTCAATCACGTGGCCAAGAAATTGCACATGTTCTAACCAAAATTTGCACTTCGAGAATTTTGCATAAAGCTTCTCTCGTCTTAGCGATTCTAAGGTCAGCCTTAAATGTTCAGTGTATTCTTCCTCAGTTTTGGAATAAACCAGGATGTCATCTATGAACACCACTACGAACTTGTCTAGGAATGGCTTAAACACTCTATTCATTAGGTCCATAAATGCAGCTGGGGCATTCGTTAGACCAAATGACATCACTAAGAACTCGTAATGTCCATATTGAGTTCTAAAAGCCGTTTTTGGTATATCTTCCCTTCTCACCTTCAACTGATGATATCCACTTCTCAAATTAATTTTTGAGAAGTATCTAGCACCCTTTAGTTGATCGAACAAGTCATCAATGTAAAGGATACTTATTCTTGATCGTGACTTTGTTCAACTCCCTATAATCAATGCATAGCCTCATTGATCCATCCTTCTTTATGAACAATACTGGCGCTCCCCACGGTGAAACGCTCTGTTGAATATACTTCTTGTCCTGTAATTCCTGTAGTTGAACCATCAACTCCTTCATCTCGACTGGAGCCATTCTGTACAGGGCTTTCGAAATCAGAGTAGTTCCAGGTGCTAAGTCGATCACGAACTCTATCTCTCTATTTGGCGAAAGTCCTGGCAAATCATTCGAAAATACGTCCACAAACTCCCTAATCACTGATATCTCCTCTATCTTCGGGATCTCCTTGCGAGTATCTACTATGTAGGCTAGATATCCTACACAGCCTTGCGTTAAAAGTTTCTTGGCTTGCATGATCGTCAGACAACTCGCTTGTCTAGGCGATTTGCTACCATAGAACATTAACTTTGACGGAGTCGTAAGGTTTACCGATTTCTTCTGATAGTCGATTACCGCCCCATGGTTGAACAACCAATCCATACCCAGTATCACATCGAATTTCCCAAGTTTTATCAGAATCAAAACTTCCCTTAATTCCTGACCCTTAATGTCCAATCTACAGTTCTTGTATACAAACCTAATGGGAATAACCTCCCTATTTGCAATCTCTATATTCAAGGGGTAAACTAATTCCTTTTTAGGTAAGTCTAGGGTCTTAGCAAATTCATCAGATATGAATGAACAAGTAGCACCCGAATCAAATAATACACAGGCATTTATATTATTGATCGAAATAATACCTGACACCACATCTTTTGACTACATAGCATCCTGCACCATCATGTTGAATGTTCTAGCAGTGGGATGAATCGCCTGCATTGGTCCAACAATAGCCAAGGTGCTGCCGCTGCCATTTCCTCTCCCTCCTGCCGATCCTCCAGCTAGCTTCTTAGGGCAACTTTGGGCCATGTGATCCTTGGATCCACATATGTAGCAAGCTCCCTTCTTCAGGTTTGGGCAGTTCAGTGCAATGTGGCCTTCCTGACCACAGTTAAAGCATACCCGCTTCCCCCTCAGACACACTCCAGTATGATTCTTCCCGCATGTCCCACATGCTTCAATCTTCCTTTTTTGTTGGCTTCCCTGTTGACTCCCATTAGAAGTGTTGTTATTCCACTTCCTTTTTTGGTTGATAGCCCCGCTACCACCAGCCTTGGTTTCTGTCTCAATCTTCTTCTTTTGGTCTTGAACTTGGTCAGTGCATCGCTTCCACCTTCAGTGAGGATGGCCTTTTCCAGTACAGCTGCAAACGTATTCAGCTGGAACATGGAGACCTTATTGTAGAGCCAGGGCTTCAGTCCCCGCTCAAACCTTCTCGCCTTCCTTGCATCAGTACTGACCTGGTATGTAGCGAACCTGGCCAGCTCGTTAAATTTTGCAGTGTATTCCGACACCGTCATCCCCCCTATTTAAGCTCTAGAAATTGAACCTCCATCTGGTCCTGCGAGCTAACGGGGATGTACATTTCAAAGAACATCTCTTTGAAACGGTCCCATGCTATAACTCCTTCTCCTTCCTTCTCTTTATTGGCCTGTCACCAAAAACTAGCATCCGACTTCAACATAAAATCCGCGAAAGCCGTCTTCTGGTCCTCGCTAACTCTAGCTACGTCGAAGACCTTCTTCATCTCCATTACCCACGTCTAGGCATCTATCGGGTTCACTGATCCTTGGAATTCCGACGGTCCTACTGCCTTAAATTCCTTAAATGTCGTATCTTTCACTTGCGGCTGATTCACAAGTGCTCCTATCAGCAGGTTCACTAATTGCTGAATCGAATTAGGGTTCGGGCCATCATTATTGTTGTCGTTGTTGTTAGTCGAACCTTCAGGGTGTAGACGTGTGGGTCTTCTTCTAGGAGGCATTTTTCTGTTAAGAAATACTCTTATTAGATCCTTTACTTAACTCTTAACTATTCAAGTTCAACTTAAACATTTAAATCATTCGATTCATATCTGAACACATAACACTTCAATAACTTTTTTATTTATTCATTCGTAGTTTTAAAAAACATAGAATAGATAGCATCTCTGCTATTTACATCCTCTTTCCTGAACTGAATAAGTTACTGTGACAACCCGAATTTTCGAAAATTTATTATTATAAGAATTTAATAAATAAAATTCTTATTACGAGATGTTTTGAGTTTGGATATGAGTATATGATGCGGTGAAGTATATGATGTGGTGTGAATATAGAAGATATATATATATATATATATATATATATATATATTCATAGGTTGGAGGAATGAGGTTTAGTAGTTAATTTATTTTAACTATTAAAGAAGGGAAACGAAATTGTTTGAAAAGGGAATTAAGTTAATTAAGTTGGAAGTTATATTATTGAATAATATAATTTGATTATTATGCCTTGTTGGCACTATAATTGTTATGAATTAAATTTCATAAATAATGAGAGTAATTCACTTAATTAAAATAGTGAATTAATGTAAATATATTTATTTTAATAAAATGAGAGGGTAATGTGTTACATATAAATGTAATATGTTAATGTAATTTGATTGAGAATTTCGTAAATAGTTAAGATAATTATCGAGTAAAATAAATATTTTAGTTGAGATATTAATTAAATAAAGTAAATATTTGATGGAAATTATTATGGAATAATTTATTCATGTATGATGATATTAAGTAAATTGATGATGAACAATTTTATAATCGGTGCGTATTTTATTACGCTAATGGAATGACAATGCTCTAATTTAATTAAATAATTAAATTAGAGGATGAATGATTTATTAAATAAATTTATTATGTTGATAAGGAGTGATTTAATAAATTAAGTGATTAATAAACCCAATGTAACTTAATATGAAATTATAAGATTGGTTTGGTTATGTGTGACAAATGTACCATATAATAGAGGAATATTAAAATAAATTAAAAAGGGATTTTGAGTTCTAGCCAAACATGGTCTAGAGACCCTTTGTATTTTCTAACTGCTGAGACTCTTGGTTTGTGTAACTGAGGGCTAAGTGAATATACGTAATTTATTTTTCTAAGGTTAAGAACACAGAAGAGAGGAATAAAGAAATTGAGAGAATTCTCTGTAAATTGAGAAGAAAATTTTGAGAATCAAAGAAGAGGAAGAAGATTAATCAAGCTTCTCTAATCATCTAGCTAATCAAAGGTAAACAATCTAGTTTAAATTTTGAGTTCTTAGTTTTGTTTTCTAAATTCTCTGTAATTGAAGTTCTATGGTTAATTTGTTGAGAAATTAGTTTTATGTGTATTGGAATTACATAATCTATTATATGTTGTCTATAGATGATTTTTGAAGTATCAAATTCATGAAAGCATGTTTGAAAGTGAAGAATTGGAGTTTTAGTTTTTATATATATTATATGGTCTGTTTTGGAATCAAAATTGGTTTTAAATTCATACTATAAACTATAAATTGATGATGGATGTTGTTAATACGTTGAAATACAAAAACAACGGAAGTTAAACGGATCGATTTGGTTGAATAACGAATTCGTGGTGAATGAATTCGCTAAATAGGTGTAAAACATAAAAAAGTAGCATGAACACTAAATTGGAACGCGTATAAGGAATTGTTAATATTTTTGAAGTGTTATAATTATCATATAGACGGGTAGTTCAGTGTTTCACGAATCCATAGAGTCGAAAACGGACTCAATCGGATGTGTATAGCTTGATTTATGAAGATGGGAAGGAGGAAAGGGTTAGAAAATTCGCCAGAACCACAAACTGGAAAGAAAAATCACGTAACAGGCTGCCAGGGGCGCAGCTGCGCTGCCCCCAAGGCTATTTGGGACGCAGCTACGCCGGGAGGAAAATTTAGTCCGGGACTGTTTTGACCTCCTATGGTAAAATGGCCATAACTTTTTCATAAGGACTCGGATTGAGGTGATTCAAGATGATCCGGAACGAGCACAAGTAGACCTACAACTTTTGTTCTTTAAGTTTTGTCAATTTGAGGTCGTTAGCTAGGGTCAAAATGGTTATTTTTGGGACTGATGTATTTTTAGAGGCAATCGGGGGGCGTCGGGCATGCACGTATGCACATGTAATGCTCCCGGCCATGTAAAATGATGTTCTAACTTCCATACCATGACTATTAGGTACTATAATGATACTTAGCATTAACCCTTGAGTATTAGACAATTTGGTTGGGCGTGCTAAGCGTGCACAAATGCGTGTCATTTGGGCGTTCGAATAGGCAAGTTTGGCGTACGGACGTGCAAGGGTCTCAATGCCGTAACGAGTGTGTATGACCTTGTTTAATATTATGTTTTTA
Organism: Panax stipuleanatus; assembly: GCA_020205555.1. Taxonomy (NCBI): domain Eukaryota; kingdom Viridiplantae; phylum Streptophyta; class Magnoliopsida; order Apiales; family Araliaceae; genus Panax; species Panax stipuleanatus. The sequence goes on along the minus strand of CM035118.1, from coordinate 47,131,345 downwards.
TAAGAGTGAAACATTATGGAGTAATGTAACCCAATATAGGAGCATGCAAAACACATGCAAAAGAGGCGAGTTAGGCGTGTGACGTATAAACGTCGAAACGCCGTGTAATGTGGTAATACACTTAAATAGTGTCTCGATTATAATGAAATGAACATTATTATATATGAAATGTAGTTAATATGAAACCAATAGGTAGTCCTAGCAGGACTTAAACACTTGAATTAATTACAATCAAATTGAACATTGTGTATAGAAAATAGGAAGGTTTATGAGATGTAGAGTAAAGTTTACATTACAACTAATATGCTTTGCTATGTGACTAATAGTTGATGTCCATGATTATATAATTGTGTAGGGCACGTGAAGTGCAGATATCTGTAAGCTGTTAAACTGTTATTGGTAAACAACGATCAAGGCAAGTCTTTCAATTCCTATTTTCTACGTGAACTTGATGATGAACTATTTTAAATTGTTTTGTAAAGAGCATGATATGTTGTATATATGTTGTAAGCATGAAATGTTAAAGTCAATTTATGACTACATTGATTGATTAAAGAATGTTGATTGAGTAAGGAACTCAATCTTTATATTTGTTATGTGAAGTAAAGCGTGTATGCCATGTTACTTTAATTATTATGAGATATATGTTGAGTATGTATTTATGCTATGTGATGCATGAAAGCTGTTAGATCTTGCTGAGCTGTCGAGCTCATTCTTGCAAATAATCACTTTTGCAGGTTAAGGATTCAAGGTAACGCTATGTGCTACTTGAAAGAAATGAATCAGATGTAATGCATGAAGATTTATATACTTTGGCTGAATTGTTATTATTTTGGATCCTGTTTAAGGTTTCAGATAATGTATTTGATAATGTATGATGGTTAACAGATGTTGAGTTGTAAAGTTTAAATTTTACCCGATGTATAAGGGTTATTGAACGTGGTTGTAAGTTTTAGTTTATAATAACTCTGACGAAGCGATTCATGAAATAAGGTTGAATCAAAGTTATGTAATGATAAAGGTTGAGATTCAGGGATAATAAAGAAGGAATAATATAAAAGTTTTAAATATTCCGTATTTTTAGTGATTGTATCATTGATTAATGATGTAAAGTCTGAATAAGGATGTATTGTTAACGACCGATGTCGAGAGTTGTATTGTATGAATTTTGGGGTCGTTACAGTTCCTGAAGCTCCGCGTTGCGGTCGTAGTTCTCCTCGTATATCTCAGCACTAGTCGAGTGAGGTGGGAATTCCTCCTCGGGATCCTCCTCCTTCTCCTCTTCTGACTCATCCTTGTCTTCATCCTCTTGGTCAGACATCGGCTCATGCTCCTGACCAGCTATGGTGATTAATGGAGATGGCTCTCTCTGAACCAACTGCTCCCAGACAACCTGGATGTCTCGGGGCACCTCGTCCCTCGGCATTTGAGGTAACTCCTCTCTATCCTGACTGGACTCTCCAACGTTCGTCATCCTGACAAGAAAATTTTAAAGTTTGATTATTAAGTGATATCGGTCGACACTCTTCTAATACTAGTACGTAAACACATAGCACATACGGTAATTTATTATCCTACCTATCACCACTATCTTTTCGATCTCCTACAAGGCTACTACCTAAGGTTTTTCCCCCACCTAAGGTTCATAACCAATTGCTCTGATACCAACCTGTGACACTCCCAAATCTGAGTACTTCATTTCCACACGATTTGGTCTTCACTATCTAAATAGAACATACATCTACTGCCCAATAATAAGGAATGAAAAATAAATTACAACCTTATTATTAAATAAAAACCTTCCTTATAAAAGGATTATAACTTTACTCAAAATATCCCAGGGTTTATCTAACCTTAACGTAAACAATAAATGCGGAAATAAAATATCATAACATAAAGTCTTATTACATATCATAAACGAAACACGACAAGTCTTCACTTGTTCATCTTGCCTTTCCCTTTACTTGTTGACGGTACGTCAACGTTCTCGACTTTAGCTGCAATGGTTATTAATTGCAAGGGTGAGTAAACGAAAGCTCACTTTGGAATAACAATAATAATAATGATGACATAACTGAATAACTTCAAAAGATTTGAATAACTTTTTCTTCATCGATAATAAAGAATTGAATAATAATTCTTTCATCAAAATTTAAAATTTCAAATATTGAATTCATCTGAGGGTCATAAGACTTTGAACTATGTCCTAGGTTATAAACATTTCTATTTAAAACCTTTAACAGCCGTTTAGACTATGGATTCTTAACTCGTACTTAGGGGGATCAGCCCTTCGTACCATGTATTGTGCACAAACAACTTAACGCTTTCGCATGATAATCCCCTATTAAATAGGGTTGTTCATCTCAGTATTTGATACAAGTTCGCACCAAAGAAAGTTGGTTTGGATAAGCTTCAAGGAAAATTTAGAGTTCAACTACCATCAACTAAGGAGTAGTTAAATCGACTTACAAGAATTATGAAATAACTTATGCTTTAGAATTAAACTTAAAGCATTTAAAGGACAACATAGACTTTGCTTGAACAATAAAGTCAAGATCACATTATTCAATGATGAACTTTAAATAATTGCATGTCCACTGCAGAAAAGAAAGACATGCTTAATACAATTAAGATATGAATATAGAAAACTTGCATATCAATAACAAGTTTAGGGATAGAAGACTTGCCTCAAGCACAAGCTACAAGTACTATCACGTTCCTTAACAAATCCTACACATATATATTTAACCATAATAATCTAAATTAGTTATTACATAACTAATTCACATAATTTGTTAACCCATCTAGGTTAACTCATTCTTTTTTAATTATTAAGTTAATAATTAATTATCACATAATTAATCACATCACATAATCATATTACATTTTTACATAATTAATCAAATAATAATTATGTACCCATATTAATTAAATTATAATTAAACAAATTATAATTTAAATTAAACATTCACTTTAACTATAATTAATTAAATTATAATTACATCTTATGTTAATTAAATTATAATTAAGCAAATTATAATTTAAATTAAACATTTACTGTGATTATAATTAATCAAATTACATTATACATTTATATTAATTAAATTATAATTAAACAAATTATAATTTAAATTAAACAATTATCTTGATTATAATTAATCAATTTTAATTCATGTAGATATTAAATTATAATTAAACGAATTATAATTTAAATTACACATTTACCTTAATTATAATTATTCAAATTATAATTATACTTCATTAATATAATTCATTACTGTCCATTTAGCATTTTAATTTTATTAGCATGCTTTATTAATTATTACATCATAAATCTTATAATTTTGTACAATTAAAAATAGATTTTTGCCCAATCTGCAGGACCAGCGCGGTCGCGCTCCAATTGGCCTTGGGAGCAGTGCGGGCGAGCTCCATTAATGCCTTGGAGCGGCGCGGTCGCGCCACTACGCAGGCAAGTCTGGTAGTTCGCGAACTTTGCAGAAAAAAAATTAATTTGACTTATTTCTCCACATCAAGTCCCGAATTCAGAACCCATAACTCACATAAACTATTGTAAAATTATCAGTTTATGGTTCGAACACATAAAGACATCAATACACATAATCTAAAGAACTTAATTTTGTAAAATTTGGAGAAAAACTATTTTTCAGTGTTCTTGATAAAATTGAACATTGTGAATTTATTTTTAAACCAATTCACATAATTCCAAGCATAATCACTTCGTTTCTAATCATACTAACATAATCTACCATTAATTTAAACAACAATTAACAATCAAACATAAATTTTAATTTTAAAAGAAAACTATATATTTTCAAAATACTTTACTGTAACTTTTGATGAATATGAATTCCTCATGTTCATCATATATGCATGAATTAACAACTTAATTAAGCATACAAATCATATATAAGCATGTTATAAACAATATATATATATAAACCATGTTTATGTAATTTTCATGAGAATTCATGTTTACAGAGAACCAACAATATGAAGAACATAAAACACAATATTAAAACTAAAATTTAGAGATTATACCTTTTGATTAGTGGTTGGAAGAAGAAGATGATTGCTAGGCTTCAAGTTTTAGAAATTCCTTCTCATTCTTCTTCTTTTTTCTCTTTTTTCTCTCTATCTTTTCGTTGTTTTGTTCTTATTTGTTCTAACAGATTGACTCTTTTATTTTAACTAACGTATATTGTAATATACATATGTCTATATACATATAACACAATCATAAATATAAAACATAATAACTCCCTTATTAATTATAATTATTACCATTAATATATAAGTTGTGACACTCCCAGAATAGGTCCAGTCAACCCAACCCATTCTGAATCGCTAAATACATGGTACATAATTCAAATACAAACTTTATATCACACGGTCGTACAAAATATGACCACACAACTGTGAGTGTCAATACAAAGTCGCATACTTCCGTTTTTCTTCTTTACGAATAAAACAGGAGCACCCCAAGGAGACGTACTAGGATGAATAAAACCGATGTCTAGCAACTCCTGTAGTTGGACCTTTAACTCCTGAAGTTCAATAGGAGCCATTCGATATGGGGTTTTAGAAATGGATTTTGTACCGGGTTCAAGGTCAATAAAGAATTCAACTTCACGTTTTGAGGGTAGACCGGAAAGTTCTTCGGGAAATACATCAGGAAACTCATTAACAGTGGAAATATCATTCAAATCTGACGTATTCTGGTTTAGATCAGTGACATGAGCTAAGAAAGCTTGACATCCATTTTTTAATAAACGAATAGCCTTGTGATTTGAAATGATATTGACTGCTTTTAGTGGTTTGGCGGTTTGGATTCGCACAACAGGTTGATTAGGAATATGAAAACTAATAACCTTACGAAAACAATCAATTTTGGCATGGTAAGTGGTTAACCAGTCAATTCCTAAAATCACGTCAAATGCAAGTATTTTCAAAGATATAAGATCAACAGGTAAGGTAAGGGTACCAATCTGAATCAAGCGAGATTTATAAACTGTGGATGTAACAAAGGTTTCTCCCAACGGAGTTTCAGCAGATAAGTCAAAGTCTAATTTATCAGAAGTCAAGTTCAAACGTTGAGCACAAGTAGGTGAAATAAAAGAATGGGTAGCACCAGTATCTAATAAGGTGTAAACTTCGCAAGAGTTTATGATTAGCTTACCCGTAATCACCTCGTGTGGATTCCTCGCGTTTTGGGCTGTCACGACAAATGCTCTTCCAGGAATCACCGACTTTGACTTGTCCGAAACCGCCTTGGGAATCACCACCCCCGCTGGACTTGGTTTTGCAATAGGACAATCTTGAGCTATATGTCCTTCTTTTCCACAGTTATAGCATGCTTTGAATTTTTATGGGCAGTTTGGGCTGATGTGTCCCTCTTTCCAGCATTTATAACATACGACCGATGGTCGTTCTTCTCCCCTAGAAACAGTTGATGCTGGTGCTGATGTCGACGTCTTCACGTTCTCATTGTTATACTTTCTCTTCTTGAAATCTCCCCCTGATTCGCTTTTTCTACTATCATGGCCACGATTACCACCGAAGTGGTTACCGCTTCTGTCATACTTTCCTCCCCGCTGGTTGTCATTGTTCCGATGACTGCTGCCACCGGTACGACCTTGGTTGTTGTCCCTTAGTTGAATATAATCACTATCTCATTCTAACAACTGGGCCCTGTTCACTACATCCAAATATAGAGAAAATTTGTGAGAAATGAGGTATTGACGTATTTCAGGTTTCAAACCTCTCAGAAACATCCGCGTCATACGTTCCTCATTCTCCACCAAATGAGTTGCAAACCTGGACAACTCCGCAAACTTAGCCTCGTACTGGGACACCGTCATGTTGTTTTATTCTAGTCTGATAAACTCTACCTCCTTCATATGACGAATACTTTCAGGAAAGTACTTGTCATTGAACAGTTTCTGGAATGCTTCCCAAGATAACTTGAGTGCGGCAGGCTGGGTACGCTTCACAGACTCCCACCAGTAATCTGCTTCTCCTCGGAACATAAAGGTGGCGAATGGAACCTTCTATTCCTCCGTGCATCCCAAGACATCAAATATCTTGGTAATTTGCTTAACCCACGTCTCTGCCTTGATTAGATCTGGCTTTCCCTGAAATTCTGGTGGTCCCAACTCTTTGAACTGCTTGGCAGTGACAATTCGCGTGTTGTTATTATCTCCACCTGAATTTTGCACACGAGTTTCCCTCGTCTGGTTTTGTATGAATTGCAAAAAATTTCTAAACATCTCATTGTTTTTCATCTGATCAGCGTTGTTTTCAGGATGAACATTGCCTTCCTGTTGCACGTTCTCCTGGTTGGTGATTAAAGGTGTCTCCACTGTCTCATTCACTTCGTTGTTAACATTCTCAGCTGCCATTCTCAAATACTGCCATAAAATAAGGGTTAATTAAACAAATTAACATATCACATATTAACCCTATGCTCCGACTGACCAATTAAATACCACATAAGCTTAGGTAGGACATACTAGTGAAGGATTTACTCGTCTCTCCCCTCCTAGTTCTATTCCCCGATCTCCGCCAGAGATCATATCTCTAAGCTCTGATAACAACTGTGACGCCCCCAGAATAGGTCCAGTCAACCCAACCCATTCTGAGTCGCCAAATACATGGTACATAATTCAAATACAAACTTTATATCACACGGTAGTGCAAAATACGACCACACAATTGTGAGTGTCAATACAAATATGTAGAAAATATTAACATTCAAACTAAGTCCTCATTACAATTATTCTCACACTATTTATTAGAAATAGTGAGGACTACTACTGCTTTAATTCGGACCATCACTTTGACCCCCGACTATTTCCTGCGACATTCTCATTTCCTGAAGAGGACAATAGATGAAAAAGGTGAGCTCAACTAGCCCAGTAAAGAATATTATGACTAGGATAATGAAAAATAAATTATTGTTAGCCTTCAACAATTCAGATAAAATACTATTGACAACAAGTTTTAGATCAATATTCGCAGCGAAAATAACCATTCATTAGAAGAGTTAAGTAGAGAATGAAGTCTACTATCTTCTATGATTTAAAAGTTCATCATCAATATTTTATCCCTGTAACATTAATCAATATACATCTCGAATCAAATATTTATCTTTGCACTACGGCCAAAGATATTCATTTGTATCACCAGTGGCCATGTTTATCTCAACACCTGCCCATCTTTGCACTACGACCAAAGATATTCATCAGGTAATCATTCATCTTTGCTCTACAGGCCAAAGATATTCAGTTATATCACCATTTAGGACTGAGGATGATGAAAAATATTTTAAAGAACGAATCCAGTGAGATAAAGGACAAAAATTAAGAATTCGTATTTTAGTTTATCCAATTCAAAAATACTTCGTAATAATCAATTGTGGAGCAAAATTCAAGAATAAAGCTCAAAACTTAGATCCAATCAAAGATAGGAACCTTAACAAGCAACTTGGACAAATAGAAGAAAATTTAATTTTTCAGTGAATAGTGCCGTATACGTGAATAGTGCCGTATACATGAATAGTAACTCCGACGAAAAAAGTAAGAATTTCATAATACAATCCATGCCAATATTTTGGTATAATGATATTGAAAAGAATAACATCATTTACGAAAGAAAATAACATCCCTTACCTCAAAAGAATAATACTTCTGACTGGAATATCGGATATAATACCGAAAGAAACTTGTACTGAATAGTAACACTCAAAGTATCTAAATTCTCACAAAAATACGCTCGATATTATAGAGAGAGAAAACTTCTGATTCTGGTATGATTTTCAATTCTAACCTAAGCACCCTATTTATAGGAAAAGGTTATGATGCTAAAGTAGACTTTTTAATAAAATAATAATTTTTTTTTAAAAAAATTTCCACCCGCCTGTTGACCCAAAAGCCATCAGCCATCAGTGGGGCCCACCTCCCATTAAAAAAACATTTATTTTCCAAAACTTTAATAATTCATAATAAATAGCTCTTTTGTCAGAAAAATACAAATTCTATGTCCTTTCCATAGGAAATTTAATTCTCTACAACTTTGTAGAAGGAAGTTTTTCCAAATTCCAAACATTAATTATTCGAAATCCATAAACGGATGATTTTCCACACCAAAATACTGATAAAAACACATCAGCACTAATTTCTTCTTTTATATCCATAAAATAAATATTTCCTTATCATATAAATCAATAACTAATTATTCAAAAATAATATTACAGAACTACAATATTGACAACCAGGTCGTTCCCAGGAAAGAGGAGGCCTTCCGATAAAGATTTCTCCTTACTGGCGCGCAATTAAATAACCCCTCCTAGACAGAATTTCCTTAGACATTGTCAATAATGCTATCTAATAATATTATTCAAATAATATGAATTATTAATTTGATAATGTGAAATTTTGTGCAGTGACAATTATTGAATTAATAATACAAAATATCAATGGTAGAAATTATTGAATCAATCATATAAAATAGCAACGTAGTAATTATTGATATAAAATATCAACGTAGCAATTATTGAACCAATAAAATATCATGCAATTATTGAATCAATAATATAAAATATTGAACAGTAATTACTGTAACAATTATTGAGTAAGTGACTTCTTACGTAAGAACCAATAATTCAAAATACAGTGCAATGCCGTGTGCTACTGTGCACAATGCGTATTACTGTATTTTTATCACCGAGTATTTTAACAGTTTAACCGTAACAGTTTTACCGTTATTTATAAAAAGGTTATTTCTATCGCTTTCTATATCCGACAGTTATTTCGTTGTGGGGCCCACAAATAGCTGCACCGTCGTACGAATATTCCCCGACAACAAGAATATTCCACGACCAAACGAATATTTCCCAACAACGATGAATATTTTATAACCACTTGCTTATTTTGAAATATTTGCACATTTCACCCATAATTTTTCACATTTATCAAATCAACACCTTACTATTTCGAAATAATATATAAAGAAAATTAAATCTTTATTCATAAAAGTTGGGGTCTTTCATAAGTTACACTATTTTGAATTTTAAAAGCTCTAAGGCTTGTTTGGCAAAACAGCTTATTTTAAAAAATAAGTTTTGTAGTTAAGGCCCCGTTTGGCAAAACGGATTTAAAACAGGTGCAAAGGCCTTGTTTGGCGAAACGGTTTTAAAAACTCTTTTTAATCCTTGAACACATACTTTAAATGTTACACTTTAATTAATTAAATCTCAACATTCTAATTTAATTAATTAAAAGCTAACATCAATTAACCATATAAAAATTACCACATAACAATTATAATTACTCGCTAATTATAATTTTATGTAACAATTACCACATAAAATTCATCTAATTTAATTATCTCAATTAAATTAAAACCATACCATAAAATCATTATACATCAATTAAATTAAATATTAAATATTCATTTAATTATTATATTACACTTAATTAAATTACTCTACAACAATCACATAATTTATTTATTTAACTCAATAAATAAATAAATCATAATATTTATTTAATTCAATAAATATTAAAATTTAATATATAAAATTCCCATTCGTTACAATCCTATCACTAGTGCCTTCAAAACGACCTGTACATCTCACACAAGTCCTCATTTAGGGAGACCTTATTATTTTATTAGTTCTCTCAAATTATCAAAATATAAATGATTATGAGTCCTATTACTTCGTTCTAGTTGAAATTAGCATTAAAAGGAGTAATCCCATCACTATCGCATCCAAAACGATGCGTAGATCTCATACAAGTCTTAATTTAGGGAGACCTTCATATTGTTTCATTAGTTGTTTTAAATTTACAAAAAAAGAGGTGATAAAGAGTTGTATTACTTCGTTCTACTTTGATTAGCGTCAATAGGAGAAACCCATGACTATCGCGTTCAAAACCATGCGTACATCTCGCACAAGTCTTAATTTAAGGAGACCTTCTTATTATTTTATTTGTTCTTTAAAATTATCAAAGAAAGAGGTGATTAGGAGTCCTATAACTTCGTTCTAGTTTGATTAGCATCAAAAAGAGCAATCTTATCACTAGTGCCTTCAAAACGATCCGTACATCTCACACAAGTCTTCATTTAGGGAGACATTCTTATTATTTCATTAGTTTTTCCCAAATTATCAAAATATAGGTGATTATGAGTCATATTACTTCGTTCTTGTTGAAATTAGCATCAAATAGAGCAATCCCATCACTATCGTAGATTTCACACAAGTCTTCAATTAGGGAGACCTTCATATTGTTTCATTGGTTGTTTTAAATTTACAAAGATAGAGATGATTAAGATTTGTATTACTTTATTTTACTTTGATTAGCGTCAAAAGAGGAGACCCATGACTATCGCGTTCAAAACCATGCGTACATCTCGAACAAGTCTTCATTTGGGAAGACCTTTTTATTGTTTCATTGGTTATTTCAAATTTACAAAGAAAGAGGTGATTAGGAGTCCTATAACTTCGTTCTAGTTTGATTAGCATCAAAAGGAGTAATCCCATGACTATCGCAAAAAAACGATGCGTACATCTCACATAAGTCTTGATTTAGGAAGACCTTCTTATTGTTTCATTGATTTTTTCAAATTATCAAAGAAAGATGTGATTATTGTTGGGTTTGTATGTAACGCAATCATGCAATCAAATCACATAAATAGGGCGGAAGCGTAAAAACTAGGTTTTCAAAATTTATACAAACCCATAACCATGATCATGCTTTGTGCTTGTTATCAATAACAGAAAAGAGAGAACATGGAATTATACCTTTGAAGATCTAAGCTTCCTCAGGTACAAGTTCTACTCCTTTGATTCCTTTGATTCCTCTGATAGTGGCTCCTTCCCTAGAATAATGTCAGCCACCCAAATGTTTGGCCTCTAACGGTGATCCACCAAGGAAGATGAAGAACTCAAGAAGATGGGTTATTGGCTTAACCCTTGTTTCTATCTCTATAGAATATGTGTACTCCCAACTCTTGGAAAATTTCACATCACTTATTTCTGATATAAGACTCTCTTATATAGATATTAGGTTAACCCTCCTAATCCAATTAGAATAGGGTTTTATTTAATTAATTAATTAATTACTTTTAATTAATTTATATACTAATCTTTATTAGGATTGAGAGAGAGTACTGATATTATATTAATTCCTAAACTCCTTTAGAATTAAAATAATAATAATAATAATAATATTAATAAGACTCCTCTTATTAATTTATATTTAATATTTCTAAAATATTAAATAATAAACATTAAGCTATTTAATTTATTCTATCATCATAGATTAAATTAATTATACTTAATGCATTATTACTATCATGCCATTTTCTTCTTAAATAATTCTTCTTTCCTTTTATGGTGTGACCCTTTAGGTTCTCCATATTAAACCGGTTGTGAATAAATCAATTAGAACAATTCTAATCTTATTTAAATAAACAAATTAAACTAATAATCTATTTAAATAAATAACATTTATTCTACAATAGGGATAAGCCTCCCTAGCGATCAACGACTTTCCAGATAATATAGATTTCAACATTAATCATAAAAGAACCTGTGAGTTAATAGTTACCGTACAATTCAATCCTTCCACCATACAATGTCCCAATTAAATATAAGACATGGATTTACTGTCAAGTCTTAATTTATTTAATCATATGTATTTCGATTAGAAAATGCACAACTCCAAATAATGCAAATTAGAAACCTCTTTCTAATTTCATTCTACCTTGGCCAAGGATTCCTGGGTTGTCATTTAACGAATCACATAGGACATATCTCCTCTTTTACTAGAGGTGGTAGATTCTTTATTGATCATTCATTATCTCCATATGTAACTTATTACACCCAAGCATACCCTATATATGCCTTAAAAGGCCTTAAGGAATTAGTCAAAGTATAATTTGTTACATACAAGATACTATGATGATCTCAAGTCCAAGGATCACATGTACTACTATCACATTAGGAATTCCTATTGACAGGCGAGTAAAACTCCATTAGGTATTCCATAGCGAGTCACGTTCAGTGAACTTATTCTCCAATAAGCACCTACATACTTGCTTTAGTGTCTCCACACAAATGACCATGAGATCAGTCATCCTCATCCAATGAGCAAGCAACATATGTACCAATCTATCTGGATTCACTAATCCCCTTTTTAGTAATCCCACGATTGGGAACTATTTTAGTTTTAAAGCTTTCTAAGAATTTAGATCTCATTAGCATGATCAACATCATGATTCTAAAAGCATTGCTTAAACCTATGGGTTATTTACATATTATAAAAACAGCACCATGTAGATAATTAAATGCCTTTAATAAATAAATATTTTATTAATAAATAAATAAGATTGTTTACAAAGTATGTGCTTTATCATCATACATGATTGGCTTGTATGCACACTACTATCAATCTCCCACTTGCACTAAAGCCAATCGCCATAGGTATCTCATACCCATCTTCTCTAAGTGACGATCAAACTGCTGTTGTGTTAAAGCTTTAGTAAATGGATCTGCAATGTTGTCTTGAGAGTCTACACGCTCCAAGGTGACGTCTCCTCTTTCAATGATCTCCCTGATCAAGTGAAATCGTCGCAACACGTGTTTAGATTTCTGATGAGACCTGGGTTCCTTAGCCTGTGCAACCGCTCCGGTGTTGTCACAGTATACGGGAACTGCTTCTCCAATGCTAGGAACCACACCAAGTTTAGTTATGAACTTCTTCATCCAAACAGCTTCCTTTGCAGCTTCACTTGCAGCTATATACTCTGCCTCTGTCACTGAATCAGCAACCGTTTGCTGCTTGGAACTCTTCCAACTCACTGCACCTCCGTTCAAGGTAAACACATACCCTGAAATAGATTTACTGTCATCTTGGTCTGTTTGAAAACTTGAGTCCGTGAATCCCTCGAGTTTTAATTCAGACCCACCGTAGACAAGAAAAATTTCTTTAGTCCTTCTCAAGTACTTTAGGATATTTTTCACTACCTTCCAGTGCTCTTCTCCTGGATTCGACTGGTATCTACTTGTTACACTAAGTGCGTGAGCAACATCCGGTCTAGTACATATCATACCGTACATGATAGATCCTATTGCAGAAGCATAAGGGATCTTACTCATACGGTCTCTCTCCTCAGGTGTCTTTGAGGCCTGTTTCTTGGAGAGATTTATTCCATGGCTCATCGGCATGAGACCTCTTTTGGAATCTTCCATGCTAAACCTCTTTAGCATCGTATCAATGTACGTTCCTTGGGATAAGCCGAGCATCCTTTTAGATCTATCTCTATAGATATTTATCCCCAAAATATAGGATGCTTCACCCAAGTCCTTCATGGAGAAGTTTTTAGATAACCAGATTTTAATGGATTGTAACATAGGAATGTCATTCCCTATCAGTAATATATCATCAACATATAATACAAGGAATGATACTGCGCTCCCACTAACCTTCTTGTATACACATGGTTCATCCTCATTTTTGATAAAATCAAACTCTTTGATTGTCTCATCAAAACGAATGTTCCATCTACGAGAAGCTTGCTTCAACCCATAAATGGATCGTTGTAGCTTACAGACTTGATTTGTTCCAACTTTTGAAATAAATCCCTCTGGCTGTGTCATATACACATCCTCCTCAAGTTTCCCATTGAGGAAGGCTATTTTCACGTCCATCTGCCAGATCTCATAGTCGTTGTAAGCTGCAATCGCAAGCAAAATCCGAATGGACTTGAGCATGGCTACTGGTGAGAAGGTTTCATCATAGTCAACTCCTTGTCTTTGTTTGAAACCTTTTGCAACCAGTCGGGCCTTATAGGTCTCTACCTTTTCGTCTGCTCCAGTCTTTTTCTTAAAAACCCATTTACACCCAATAGGTTTAATACCTTCAGGTGGTGAAACCAAAGACCATACTTTGTTTTCATACATGGAGTCCATTTCAGATTTCATGGCTTCAAGCCATTTCCCTGAGTCTTTATTACTCATAGCCTGTTCGTAATTCAATGGATCATCATCATTCATGATGTGTACCTCATCGTCATCCTCTATAACGAATCCATACCTCTCAGGTATCTTCGGTACTCTTCTAGATTTACGAACATGGTGTGGTACAGTAGGTTCTTCTACTTGGTTAGGTACCTGACTTTGGTCCGTGGTAACTTGTGGTTCTTGAACTTCTTCAAGATATATCTTACTCCCACTGACCCCTTCATGGATAAACTCTTTCTCCAAGAAGGTAGCATGTTTCGCAACAAACACCTTTTGATCAGTTGGATGATAGAAATAATACCCTACGGTTTCTTTAGGGTATCCCACAAATCTACACTTATCGGATTTAGTCTGTAGCTTATCTTTTTCAAACTTTTTGACATAAGCTGGACAACCCCAAGTCTTAACATGCTTAAGATTTGGTTTCCTCCCTTTCCACATCTCATATGGAGTCTTTGGGGCGGATTTGGTAGGTACCTTGTTAAGTAGGTATGCAGCCGTTTCTAGGGCATATCCCCAGAAGGAAATTGGAAGGTCGGTAAAACTCATCATGGATCGAACCATGTCCAATAGTGTTCGATTTCTCCTTTCAGATACTCCATTTAACTGTGGTGTACCTAGAGGAGTCCATTGTGAGATTATACCATTTTCTCTGAGACAATTGAGAAACTCACTGCTTAAGTATTCTCCACCTCGATCTGATCGAAGTATCTTAATACTCTTGCCCGTTTGTTTCTCTACTTCACTTCTGAACTCTTTGAACTTTTCAAATGATTCTGATTTGTATTTCATTAAATACACATATCCAAATCTTGAGTGATCATCAGTGAAAGTAATAAAATAAGAATACCCACCCCGTGCACTTGTTGTCATAGGTCCACAAACGTCTGTGTGAATCAATGCCAACAACTCTGTAACTCTCTCTCCTTTTCCACTAAAAGGAGATTTAGTCATTTTACCCATGAGACAAGATTCACAAGTTGGATATGATTCATAATCGGATAGCTCGAGGAGTCCATCTTTATGCAACTTGGATAATCTTGTTTCATTGATATGATCGAGTCTACAGAGCCACATGTAGGTATAATTAATATCATCTCTTTTCCTTTTCTTAGTTTGTTCAATTTGAAATATATTTTCTTGTAAGTCAAGTGTATAAAGTCCATTTCGCAAATTTCCAATACCATATAAAACATCGTCTTTATAAATAGAACAACCATTGTTCTTTATAATAACGTCAAAACCTTCCATATCCAATACAGAAATTGAAATAATGTTTTTAATAATATTCGGAACATAATAACAATTATTAAGATAAATGGATTTGCCCGAAGGCATTGCTAAACAATAAGTTCCTACAGCTAATGCAGCAACTTTTGCTCCATTTCCCACTCGTAGGATCACCTCATCATTGTTCAGCTTTCTACTTCTGACCAGTCCCTGCACAGTATTACATATGTGAGAACCACAGCCGGTATCCAATACCCAAGTAGAATTATGACTTTCAGAAAAATTAATTTCAATCATAAACAAACCTTGATTGGAAGTCGAAGCTTCTCCAAGCTTCTTCTCTGCTAGAAACTTCTTGCAGTTCCTCTTCCAATGTCCCGGCTCATTGCAATGAAAGCACATTCCTTTAGCTGGTTCAGGTTTCTTTTGCTCCTTTTCTTTCCCTTTTCCCTTAGCCTTCTTAGATTTCTTCTTTTCAGAAGACACCTTGGGCCTCTTCCTTTTATTGGAAGAATCCACCATCAAGACATGGTTCTTCTTGGATGAGAAGTGACCTTCTGCAGTTTTCAGCATGTTAAGCAGCTCAGGTAAGCTGACATCTAGCTTATTCATGTGAAAATTAACCACAAACTGCGAGAAGGTCTCAGGGAGTGACTGCAAGACCAAGTCTTGACTCAACTCCCCATCCATGACGAACCCAAGCTGTCCAAGGCGTTCAATCAAATTGATTACCTTCAGAACATGAGTTTCGACAGTAGTGCCCTCGGTCATCCGAGATCGGAAGAGCTCCTTAGATATCTCATATCTAGCAGTCCTACTCTGTTCACCATACAACTCCTTGAGGTGAAGCAGCATAGCAGGAGCATCCATTTTTTCGTGCTGACGCTGAAGCTCGTTATTCATGGATGCGAGCATGATGTATTGAGCCACAGATGCATCATCTTGCCACTTTTTGAAAGTGGCAATCTCTTCCTCAGAGGCTGTTTCTGAAACAGATTCAGGGATAGTGGAATTTAGGACATAAGAAATCTTTTCAGCAGTGAGAACAATTCTCAGATTTCTTAGCCAGTCCTCATAATTCGGGCCGGTAAGCTTATTTGCATCAAGTATGCTTCGTAGTGAGATTAGTGATTTTGACATTTTTAAAATTCTGCATGTGAAAAGACAACATTTTAGCAAACATTCATTTTATTAACTTTGCATACCAAAATAAATTTAGGTCTTTATTTTAAATTGGTATCTCCCACTATTTTCATCAAACTATATTACCCTCACTTATATAGTTCGGCAACATCTAATTAAAGATTTGCTAGTGAGAATAAGGATCCCATTTCAAATGTATATAACCTTGTGGATAGCACAACAAGCGATATACAAATAAATAGGTAGACAACTCTTGTCAATTACATCACCATGTAACTCCTTTTATTTTGCCTCTTAAATCATAATGGTCATGTGTGTGCACATCCGAACTAAAATGATTTAAGTTAAGTCTAGCCTAGCACTTCCATAAATTCAAAAAAGAAAAATTTTCGTCCTTGTGGATAGCACAACAAGACTAGATCGTTCAATTTTCTTGATAAGCATCAAATGTGATTAATTAACATCTTAAATATTCAATACTCGCCTTGTGGATAGCACAACAAACTCATATTAAATATTTAATACTCTATTAACTAATCATGCTAGAAGGCGACGTTCGATATTCCAAATATCATTTGAACGCTTCAGACTTAATATTATTTCTTTGAGGGGTTTGTTATTATTTGTCTCATCTTTTTAAGCGCGCATGCACATCTATATATATAAAATACGCGTCATTTTATTAAACATGCGAAGCATGTTTGTATAAAATATAATATATATAATATTTAGCATGAAATATAGAATACTATATTCTACCCGGATTGATTATGGACTTTTATTCTAGTTTGGTTCACTAGAGCCACCAAGTGAACCAAAAGGTCAAACCTAGGAGTGCAAGAATTTAAATTTTAAATGTAACTATTACATTTAAACCCGGGCTCCATACAAACGAGTCTCTATGCGTTCCTTGCTCCTTGGTCTCCAATTTCTTCAAAATAATTCTAACTATCTCTATTACATTAACTATTTAAAATTAAATAGAAACCTTGATCAGCAGTCAAGGGGAAGTACATAGAAAGGAGATAGAATTTACATCGAGAATAAAACTAGAGAAGACGAGGTACGCAGACCCCATTTTATAAAACCCATACATTCAAGCATTCATCCAAAATAAAATCCAATCACATTGGTCATAGTCCATAATCAACCCCATTTATTATCATACACATCAACATATGCATCAATAAATATCCATTCATCTCATGAATAACAATGCTATTCCATATATGGATCGATGTTATTTAATGGACAAAAGTTTTGCTAAATTTTATTTTTGAAACAAAATAAACTCTTTTATTTTAATCAAAAATAAATCCAAATTAAACTCCTTTAATTTTAGCATTCTGAAATCATATTTCAGATAAAATAAACTTCTTTATTTTAAAACTTTATCAATTAAATAAACAGTTTACTTAATTAATTAAAATCAATTTTCAGGGTCTGTCCAGGTACCGGCGCAGCTGCGCCAGTAATGAACTGGGCAGCTGCGCAGGTAGACGGAAGCAGCAGTTTTTGCAGACTGGCGCAGCTGCGCCAGTAATGAACTGGGCAGCTGCGCAGCTGCGCCGTTCGTCGCAGAAACTTGCAGAAAACGATTTTTGTCCATAAAAATGATCCAATTCTCACATCAATTCATACATGGAATTATAAAATTGATAATTAGCACAAAGTTAGGCTTTGATACCACTGTTGGGTTTGTATGTAACGCAATCATGCAATCAAATCACATAAATAGGGCGGAAGCGTAAAAACTAGGTTTTCAAAATTTATACAAACCCATAACCATGATCATGCTTTGTGCTTGTTATCAATAACAGAAAAGAGAGAACATGGAATTATACCTTTGAAGATCTAAGCTTCCTCAGGTACAAGTTCTACTCCTTTGATTCCTTTGATTCCTCTGATAGTGGCTCCTTCCCTAGAATAATGTCAGCCACCCAAATGTTTGGCCTCTAACGGTGATCCACCAAGGAAGATGAAGAACTCAAGAAGATGGGTTATTGGCTTAACCCTTGTTTCTATCTCTATAGAATATGTGTACTCCCAACTCTTGGAAAATTTCACATCACTTATTTCTGATATAAGACTCTCTTATATAGATATTAGGTTAACCCTCCTAATCCAATTAGAATAGGGTTTTATTTAATTAATTAATTAATTACTTTTAATTAATTTATATCCTAATCTTTATTAGGATTGAGAGAGAGTACTGATATTATATTAATTCCTAAACTCCTTTAGAATTAAAATAATAATAATAATAATAATATTAATAAGACTCCTCTTATTAATTTATATTTAATATTTCTAAAATATTAAATAATAAATATTAAGCTATTTAATTTATTCTATCATCATAGATTAAATTAATTATACTTAATGCATTATTACTATCATGCCATTTTCTTCTTAAATAATTCTTCTTCCTTTTATGGTGTGACCCTTTAGGTTCTCCATATTAAACCGGTTGTGAATAAATCAATTAGAACAATTCTAATCTTATTTAAATAAACAAATTAAACTAATAATCTATTTAAATAAATAACATTTATTCTACAATAGGGATAAGCCTCCCTAGCGATCAACGACTTTCCAGATAATATAGATTTCAACATTAATCATAAAAGAACCTGTGAGTTAATAGTTACCGTACAATTCAATCCTTCCACCATACAATGTCCCAATTAAATATAAGACATGGATTTACTGTCAAGTCTTAATTTATTTAATCATATGTATTTCGATTAGAAAATGCACAACTCCAAATAATGCAAATTAGAAACCTCTTTCTAATTTCATTCTACCTTGGCCAAGGATTCCTGGGTTGTCATTTAACGAATCACATAGGACATATCTCCTCTTTTACTAGAGGTGGTAGATTCTTTATTGATCATTCATTATCTCCATATGTAACTCATTACACCCAAGCATACCCTATATATGCCTTAAAAGGCCTTAAGGAATTAGTCAAAGTATAATTTGTTACATACAAGATACTATGATGATCTCAAGTCCAAGGATCACATGTACTACTATCACATTAGGAATTCCTATTGACAGGCGAGTAAAACTCCATTAGGTATTCCATAGCGAGTCACGTTCAGTGAACTTATTCTCCAATAAGCACCTACATACTTGCTTTAGTGTCTCCACACAAATGACCATGAGCTCAGTCATCCTCATCCAATGAGCAAGCAACATATGTACCAATCTATCCGGATTCACTAATCCCCTTTTTAGTAATCCCACGATTGGGAACTATTTTAGTTTTAAAGCTTTCTAAGAATTTAGATCTCATTAGCATGATCAACATCATGATTCTAAAAGCATTGCTTAAACCTATGGGTTATTTACATATTATAAAAACAGCACCATGTAGATAATTAAATGCCTTTAATAAATAAATATTTTATTAATAAATAAATAAGATTGTTTACAAAGTATGTGCTTTATCATCATACATGATTGGCTTGTATGCACACTACTATCAATCTCCCACTTGCACTAAAGCCAATCGCCATAGTATCTCATACCCATCTTCTCTAAGTGACGATCAAACTGCTGTTGTGTTAAAGCTTTAGTAAATGGATCTGCAATGTTGTCTTGAGAGTCTACACGCTCCAAGGTGACGTCTCCTCTTTCAATGATCTCCCTGATCAAGTGAAATCGTCGCAACACGTGTTTAGATTTCTGATGAGACCTGGGTTCCTTAGCCTGTGCAACCGCTCCGGTGTTGTCACAGTATACGGGAACTGCTTCTCCAATGCTAGGAACCACACCAAGTTTAGTTATGAACTTCTTCATCCAAACAGCTTCCTTTGCAGCTTCACTTGCAGCTATATACTCTGCCTCTGTCACTGAATCAGCAACCGTTTGCTGCTTGGAACTCTTCCAACTCACTGCACCTCCGTTCAAGGTAAACACATACCCTGAAATAGATTTACTGTCATCTTGGTCTGTTTGAAAACTTGAGTCCGTGAATCCCTCGAGTTTTAATTCAGACCCACCGTAGACAAGAAAAATTTCTTTAGTCCTTCTCAAGTACTTTAGGATATTTTTCACTACCTTCCAGTGCTCTTCTCCTGGATTCGACTGGTATCTACTTGTTACACTAAGTGCGTGAGCAACATCCGGTCTAGTACATATCATACCGTACATGATAGATCCTATTGCAGAAGCATAAGGGATCTTACTCATACGGTCTCTCTCCTCAGGTGTCTTTGGGGCCTGTTTCTTGGAGAGATTTATTCCATGGCTCATCGGCATGAGACCTCTTTTGGAATCTTCCATGCTAAACCTCTTTAGCATCGTATCAATGTACGTTCCTTGGGATAAGCCGAGCATCCTTTTAGATCTATCTCTATAGATATTTATCCCCAAAATATAGGATGCTTCACCCAAGTCCTTCATGGAGAAGTTTTTAGATAACCAGATTTTAATGGATTGTAACATAGGAATGTCATTCCCTATCAGTAATATATCATCAACATATAATACAAGGAATGATACTGCGCTCCCACTAACCTTCTTGTATACACATGGTTCATCCTCATTTTTGATAAAATCAAACTCTTTGATTGTCTCATCAAAACGAATGTTCCATCTACGAGAAGCTTGCTTCAACCCATAAATGGATCGTTGTAGCTTACAGACTTGATTTGTTCTAACTTTTGAAATAAATCCCTCTGGCTGTGTCATATACACATCCTCCTCAAGTTTCCCATTGAGGAAGGCCGTTTTCACGTCCATCTGCCAGATCTCATAGTCGTTGTAAGCTGCAATCGCAAGCAAAATCCGAATGGACTTGAGCATGGCTACTGGTGAGAAGGTTTCATCATAGTCAACTCCTTGTCTTTGTTTGAAACCTTTTGCAACCAGTCGGGCCTTATAGGTCTCTACCTTTCCGTCTGCTCCAGTCTTTTTCTTAAAAACCCATTTACACCCAATAGGTTTAATACCTTCAGGTGGTGAAACCAAAGACCATACTTTGTTTTCATACATGGAGTCCATTTCAGATTTCATGGCTTCAAGCCATTTCCCTGAGTCTTTATTACTCATAGCCTGTTCGTAATTCAATGGATCATCATCATTCATGATGTGTACCTCATCGTCATCCTTTATAACGAATCCATACCTCTAAGGTATCTTCGGCACTCTTCCAGATTTACGAACATGGTGTGGTACAGTAGGTTCTTCTACTTGGTTAGGTACCTGACTTTGTTCCGTGGTAACTTGTGGTTCTTGAACTTCTTCAAGATATATCTTACTCCCACTGACCCCTTCATGGATAAACTCTTTCTCCAAGAAGGTAGCATGTTTCGCAACAAACACCTTTTGATCAGTTGGATGATAGAAATAATACCCTACGATTTCTTTAGGGTACACTTATCGGATTTAGTCTGTAGCTTATCATTTTCAAACTTTTTGACATAAGCTGGACAGCCCCAAGTCTTAACATGCTTAAGATTTGGTTTCCTCCCTTTCCACATCTCATATGGAGTCTTTGGGGCGGATTTGGTAGGTACCTTGTTAAGTAGGTATGCAGCCGTTTCTAGGGCATATCCCCAGAAGGAAATTGGAAGGTCGGTAAAACTCATCATGGATCGAACCATGTCCAACAGTGTTCGATTTCTCCTTTCAGATACTCCATTTAACTGTGGTGTACCTGGAGGAGTCCATTGTGAGATTATACCATTTTCTCTGAGACAATTGAGAAACTCACTGCTTAAGTATTCTCCACCTCGATCTGATCGAAGTATCTTAATACTTTTGCCCGTTTGTTTCTCTACTTCACT